>JARFJB010002047.1:7500-230000 GCA_036346205.1 Vesta saturnalis
TGTAACACGGACATGCTTTATCTAGTGATGAGTGATTAATGATTAAACTAGAGTTTTTGGTAAATTTATTTAGATTGATGCAATTTATGCATTTATAGTTTACATTCGAAACAGAGCATTTATTAATTTTATGTTGTTCACCGCATAAAGGACTTTTTATTTCTCCTGTGCAAACTTTTGAATTATGATTAAATTTGCAACAATTAAAACACCTCCTTATAGATATATAATTCTCGATATTACATATATCCTACTTAATCAATTTTTTTAATTTAATAGTGGTTTTCTTGCTTCAGGTGTTCCTTCAACGACAAGATTGTGATAGTTATTTTTTTCTAATTTTAAATTTAAGTCACTGCTTTGTTTAATTATAGTATCAGTCACATTTTTCAAATTTACTTCGTCCCTTGTATTATAAATAACCATTCTAGGCAAATTTAATTTAGGAGTAAAGGCGATCCATTACTACATTTAACATTTTTTGAACTTTTCAACATTTCTATTTCTTCCTATCTCTAGTTGACTTAAATGACTTAATTCCAATTTTCATTTCTACTGGATCTACTTAACTTTTAATAATCGTTTTGATGCAATCTGCACTTTGCTGTGATTTAAATTTAACAATTACTTTATACATTTGTGTTTCAGTAGATTTAACGCTGCCTCTTAAAGCTTCCGCGTACGACATTTTATTGTCAGGTACTGCATTGTGATATTTGACATTTGATATTGTTAAAACTTGGGATTCTAAATTTTTATTTTCAATTTCTTTATTTTTTAATTGATTTACTATTTTGCTTTAAATCATGCCTTAAATTAGCACTCTTCTAAGTTACTTCAACGAACATTTGTAGTGCGTCTTGAAATTCCAACGTCTTCCGCCATCGCAGACACGGACACACTTTTTCACAAGTGTAAAACTAAGTCTACTGGACACTAATAATACTTAAATAAAAGTATATCTAATTTAATAGAATTATTATTATAAATTAAAGAGAGAAACAATAAATTATGACAATGACATGTGTTGTGAGTGTATGTGTGTGTGTGTGTGTGTGTGTGTGTGTGCGTGCGTGCGTGCGTGCGTGCGTGCGTGCATGCGTGCGTGCGTGCGCGCGTGCGTGCGTACGTGCGAGCGTGTGTGTGTAGAACGGAAGAAGACAATTGGGCGCGACGAGTTTTTAGATAAGCACACACAAAAGGAGCCCTTTTCGCAAAACTCGAAATAGGAAAGAAAACTCTTACAACACTAACAAGTATTTATACGCACAAGAGTAGGTGTTTGATTAAGGTATCCTGGTAGACAAAGTTGTACCTACACAAACATCTATATATGTGAGTAATCGGCTACAAACTAGTAACAACAACTTTTATTGAACCAAAGCACTAAATCAACCCCCAAAGAAAACTAAATGTCTAAATCAACATTGGTTTAAATTAAAACGTAGTACAAAGAAGTAAATAGCTCGATGCACCAATTAGCTACTTTAATATATTAAATGGAGCTTGTGAACTAATTCTGCATAATAAATCATTGACTAGAATAAAACAATAAAATAAAATGTCAAATTTAAATAACTAAAACCAAATGTCTTAATTAGTATGCGCTTAAATTAAAACGTAGTACAAAGAAATTAATAGTTAGGTGCATCAATTACCGACTTTAATATATTAAATGAAACTTTATGCCAAGTTAATCAAACTAAACAATTTTTAAATTTAGTAAAGTAAGCTTAAAGAACAAGAATGAATTAAAACCAAAATTTCAATGTTGTTTTACCGCACAGGACATCTAAACGTGTTGTACAGTGTACACAGTGATTCACCAAAAATAAAATCAAGTAGTCAATAGTATATTATGCTACCTATACAGATAAACTAATACTTATACATTAAAGGGTTAGTAAGCATATAACAGTAATACACATATGAAGCCGCAAGGATGATTGCATTCTCCTCTACAGGTTTTTTTACATTTACATAAGTAATTCAATTTACATGAAGCAGTGCAAGATTGACTTTGTTCAAAAAGCACATATAAACAGATTAAATTTTAAAGTTGAGTATTTAAAAAAAATTACAGAATACTACTTAATGGTTAGCATAAAAAAAGTACGGTAGGTAGTGCTGTACACTAGTATAGGTTCAGGGCTATTTGCATTCACAAACAGGCGTGGCATTAAAAGTGCTTATTCACAAAAGCGTAAAGATAATTTTTGACTTAACTTTGAATTTTCCCGTCCTTTGATTTGGTTATAGATCTACGGTCTATCCGAAATGATATCAGTAGGTATCTGCGTGATGAGATTTCCAGTTAATGTAACAGTTTATATAACATTGTTTACAGATATCGGACCGCCCAGGATAAATGTGTTTACTGTTGTTGAAATCCTACACATAACGGTTACGCTCATAAACCAAATTGATTAGAATTTTCTAGTGGGAATGTATGTATCTTTCCTTAAAACTGTTATGTTGATGGCTGGAATTTTAACCTTAAATGCGCCTGAGTGTATGAAATAACTAATAATTAATCATTCCAAATAATGCGAAATAAATATAAAGCCGACCTTAGTCGATGGGTTAATTACATCCAGAAAGTATTTGGTATTCCTCAGCGATCGAAATATCGTGATCTGCAACCACTTGTAGAAGGGAAGAAAAGATTTTAATAGCTATCTTCTCAAATAATATAACAGCAGAAGTTAACAACACGTTAGTAAAATATAGTTTGGAAACATACCAATTTAATTTTTTCAAATAACTCTAATTTACTAAAGCTGGTAGAAACGTATCATTCAGGACTAATTTGAAGCGATGTTAATAAAATTAAAAAACACACATACAACATTAAATTAAAAAAATATTAGTAGCTTTAGTTATATAAATTAGTAAAATAAGGTATTGTAACATTCCAGTTTATCGTTTTCAAATCATTTCGTTTTACTAAAGTTGATAGTAATTCATTTTACAATAACTAACTTGTACCATGCAGCCTTAGTTACACAAAGTATTAAAATATAGTTTAGTAATATTCCAGTTTATAACTTTTAAGTCCTGTTATTTTACTCAAGTTGGTAGAAACTAGTTTGAATCAATGTTAGTAATTGTAAAATACTCGTACTACATTAAATAGAAGAAGAAATTACATCATTTAGTAACATAAATTAATGAAGTCCAAGTTTATCATTTTCCAAAAGTTTGTTTCAAAAGTTGGTAAGTGTATTTTTATTACAATTTTTAATATCATTACAAAGTATAATAGGCGTACTTTGTTTACTAATACTTTGACAACCCTTTGAATTATCAAATATGTCTTAAATTAATACGTATGCGTTACTAAAAAGTTGTATAAAAGCTTTTAAAATATAAAGGAAAATTTGAAAAAGTACAAGTTGTGGCCTCTGCACCCGATGTCTGCTAAACATTTAAATATTCCTAAACTTAAATTCAATAAAATTGTTTCAAAGTAATGTCTTAAAACAGACATCTTGTAATCAATACGGATTTACACGATTGTTCAGCGTTAAAGATCATTTAAAAGTGGTCAAAAGTATTTATATTCTGTAACCCTAAGTAAATATGGTATTAATTTGTGTTTTGCATTATGATTATTTTCTTCATAAACTCTAATATGACCTTTATGGATTTTAATATTAAGGGATTTATTAACTGTCAAAAAAATTTCCAGTGTAATTTCGCCTAGGGTCCCAGCAAAAGAAAAATGTCCGGAAATTTGTTTCGTTATCAAAGTATCGTTTCGTAGTAACAACATTTGATTGGACCCAATATAGAGGCATGAAATTTTCTGTGAAATTAATTAACTTTAATTACTTGCGAACACAAATTCCGTTTTACATACCCAATGATGTAGTATTTTAAATAATAAAATGTTTATCTATGTATGAGTTGACAGCATGTTCCATTTACAAGTTAAACCTCAGTAAGTCATCAATTGCTCATGGGATAAAGAGTAATACACAAAAAGCTACATAATATAAAGATAAAACCAGCTTCATGCGGCCCAAAGGTTTAGGGAAACTCGAATTAATAAACTTTAGATGATTTGTATGCTTATTATATTCGAAGCTCCCTATATCTTTGTTTTTAGCAACTTTCGCTCATGTGAATTAGTGACGATATTTGTATATTATTCTTTATCGCATCAGTAATTGATGGCTCAAAGAAATATGTAAACATGCACTGTAACATACTATAACTAAAGGGCTCAAAATAATATAAATAATAACGGCTTACTAATAAAATATGAAATTACGTGTCCTAATTGAATATTAATACTCAGTAGTAGAACCGTTTTGTTAAATAAAAGCTCTTACTGGAAAAAATTAAGAGGTGTGTGCGGCCCAGACGTTTTGAGATTTGGATCACATAGTTTACAAATGGAAGTTGTTAATCACTTAGCAATAAAGCTAGGTCGAATGCAATTAAAAAGAATCTAGTGTGGAACACCACACATTTCAACCTACAAAATGGAAGTTAAAAGAAATGAAATAATTTTAATAACATTTTTTGAAGAATAATTATGCAACCTCTTAAGTTTATTACGAAAATAGGCAACATTGTAAAAACAAGAAGCATGATCTATGTCAAACAGACGTTTACAACTTCTTGTCACACAGAGTTTAATAGACATCTAGATGCTAACTTAAACAATTACAAGATGAAATAATTTTAATTATAATTTCTTTTAGGATAAGTAACCAACACAGGCAACAAAGCCGACCGCTTCTATAAGATATCATTATACAGTTTACCCATTTTGATCCATATTTAATTCATTTTTAGGCTTATCTTGAGTTATATTAAGAAACTTTAAAGGGAAAAGTTATTTAAATTAACTTTTCTTTAAAAAATGTGTCTACACTGTTTCTTATAAAATTAATCGTTATTCAGATATTGAAAGAATTTTAACACTCAAATTCTACTTCTATCTTTTCACCGCTAAAATACGCGTTATATCAAAAAAAATTGCACAGAAGATATTTAATCGATATGTGTAAGGTCTATATCTAGGTATTTTTATGTCCTTGAAATATGCAGCTGTTTTAGAAATATTTGATACAAACCAAAAACTGCCCCTAATAAACCTTGCTCTCCGCTGCTGGATTTCTTCCAAAACATAATAAGGCGATTTAGTGATAGTAAAAAAATAGTCCATTGCATAACTCTCTATACCTACATACCGGGTGGTCGTAAAGGAAGGAATAAATTCAATATCTCGTAAAGCACAATTTTTTTCAAAAATCGCTCGGACCCGTCGATTTTATATTTTTTCGGGGCATATTTTGCGAAAAAAAAATTGTATACAGGGTGTCTCAAAAAAGATTTGCTAAAAAAATTTTTTTTTTCAAATTGCAATCTAATTTTTTTATTGCATTTTTGGATTGCCCTTACAATTCTAAACATTTGTCATTTAGCATGTGCTATACCTAAGTCCAAGCGTTTTGGAGTTATTCGCATTCAAAATTTAAAAATTGAAAAAAGATCATGAAGAAAACGAAAAATAAAATAATTTTTATAACGTTTTATTATATCGAAAACAAAGATTCGTAAACTTAAAAATAATTTTATTTCAGCAAATGTTCGAAATGTCCTCCGTTAGTTAACTAACGCCCGAAATGGTTCGAAATGTGCAGCAGGAATTTGTAGATCGATTAGGCTATTGTCAGTTGACTAACGGAGGACATTTCGAACATTTGCTGAAATAAAATGCGTAAAAAATAAGGCGTAAGATACAGTTGTTTGTAAAACTACGGGCACAAGTTGGATTGATTGATGTAGACAGAGTTAAACGGTGATTGTTCATTAGAATAACGATATAAAAATGTAGTGCCATCTGCAAAAAAACTTTTATTTGTTGCTCATTTGTAAATGTCCATTTATCAAGTCATTGAAAGTTAATCTTAACGAGCTAGCTACTAGTTAAAAATTTATAGGTCATAGACGAAAATTGTGGATTTTTTACAAGTTAGAGACGACCGTACTTTGTTCACCTTGTATTATCAAAATAATAAACAGTGCAATAAACAATAAGCGCAGTTGTCAGAGTAATAATTTTAAAGGTAAGTTTTAACTGTTAGTTTTACAAATTAGTAGCACTATTTACATTCGAAAATTGTGTTCTATTTGCATAATAATTAATGTTACAAATAAATTATATAACAATACACGCAAGGTAACTGACTCGCCAGTTATATCCTTATGTCCGCGAGTAGAACACGTTTTACCTTGCTAGTGATGTTATATACTATAATTTTCTACTAGTTTACTGATGCTTCTAGCTTATATATAAAAAAAAACAATGTGATTTAGTAAAGATGCTTGGGGTACTTCGCAGGTGTATACGTCACCTTGTGAATGTTTCTTATTAAGAGAATGCTTCCGATTATGTAGATACGATGAGATTACTCGGTAAGTTCACATTAAACGTGCTTACACAGATAAGCGAGTTATAGGGTTGTTCTCGCCGACTATTGGGCGGGGTTCGTAGTAACGTCTCCTTAATTTAAAAACTAGCTTCAAAATTCAAACTTACTTGTAAATAAAATTAGCCAAGAGTATTAGTCGTAAGGTGCCACTGTGGCACTATATAATGTGTAATATTTGATTAGTTATTCCACGACAGGTGTATTTAATTCGATAAAAAAATTACTGTACTAAATCTATGACAGTTCGCGATTGGGTCAAAGTTCGACCGATGTGGTTTAATTTTTGGACCACTCTCAGGGACTACTTGTAACTTGACATCTATCAACAACCATAACAAGTGATTTTGCTTTTATAATACACTACCAATGTCACCAAGAATGGTGACGTTTTACAGGCTAACCCAGAATTTGGCTAAGAATAAATATTTTTGGTCATTACACTCTGAAGCAGTGATACTTCGAGTAGAAGTCAAAACATTAGCCAACATACCTTGGAGTAGATAAACATACTGTGTGTATACCACACAGTATGTTTGACCTACCATGATCGTTAGTTACCTACAACGCGTTATCGAAAGCATTAATACTGTAATATGATTCCCGTTATAGCTGACGTATAATGGTTTCAAATTTCAAAAACTTTTACTCCCTACGAATTCGCAATCTTGAACGGAACACAGGTTGCGCACTTGTTTAATATATAACAAATACTGTATACAATGGGAGAGGGACAAAGACCACCATTCCAATTTCAAATAATCATCGGTCGGTTGATTCATCCAACAGATACTATCCACTTCAAGGGTAGGGAGAAAATTAACTACATCAGAAAATTTGTGATCGAGCCCGTTGTTGAGTTTGAAGAACATCCCTCCCTTCCTGCTTTGCAGCCAGTTTGCTACCATCGTCTATCATTATGTCATTGTGCGTTGTCTAATGTACATTATGTATACGATAACTATGTTTTTTTTGTTTTTCTATACTTGACACAATAGTAGAACATTTCGTATATAGTGTCTCGATAATGAGTTCCAAGTTTATTACTCTTACAAAAGTACAATATACAATGTCATATCTATTTCACTAAGTATTTCATGATAGCATGCTTTCCTAAATCATTAAAAGCCCACATGATTTAGTCTGAATACTATTACATATGGCATTGAATTAATACGTACATTTACTTACTATCATTATGAAGGATATATATATATATATATATATATATATATATATATATATATATATATATATATATATATATATATATATATATATATATATATAACCCAATGTTTGCACGAATCAGGACCCAAGCGATCTCTACCCGCTGGGTCGTACAAATTCGTTGCCCTAGCTACACCTAGTAAATCGCTTAAGGGACCCACATTGCGGAATCTTCCAATGCCTCCTTGTCTATATTGAACATGAGTATTTTACACATTATTATTTTGTAGTCTAGTTACGCTTCCCTTACGATTTTCTTAATAACCACTTTCTTATCCCCCTGCGCTTGTTTAACGAGTTGGTGATCAGCAAGCGTTAGACAATAAAATTTTTATACAGCTTTATCAAAATATTGACTAGTTTCTCTTGCATATTCATCTTTTATTCGTCCGACGATAGAACTATTAGTAGGAATACCGTGTAACCACGTTTTGATAATTGGAAGTCTAAATAGTACTCCGCATGTGTGCATACACATCATCAGTTGTTATTTTCACTATGAATGAATTTATATAGAGTAACGTCACGTTATTACTACAATTACTATGTAATATGTCATAAAAAAGCGATACATAATAATTTTGGTAATTTTGTAATGTTAAAACCGAGGGTTTGTCATACCTAACCACATGTTTGGACAATTCTACCGTGAATAATTTGTGATTAAATTAAATGAAAATTTCTGTTTGTGGTTTTGTCACGAAACGCGCTAGCCTTAGACGACGATCGTTATTATCACAATGCGTTGATAACCTGAGCACTACTCTTTTTCAACGTGCTCCTTTTGCTTCACCAAATACCCCATTATTAATGTTCTTAAGGAAACACTTTTGAAATTACTCCTTCGCATAGGGAAAACTACCTTTTTTTCAGTCGTTATTATAAGTAAGACATTTTCCTCCTCCTATACATCGTTTGGCTGCATTAATCTATATATTTGGAATCCGGATCAAGTTGTGTTTACACGTTTTTATGATAAACGGTTGTTGAGTGTCAGATTTAGTCGTATCTAGCACTAACAAAGCTTCAAAATTTTCGTATACTGCGAATGAAGATATACAAGTTTGATAATTCCGAAGCGTTAGTGCATTTTCATCATAGAATTCTCTGTTCTGTCTTTCTCTATTTTAAGTCAGGTAATTTCGTTCTTGGTTTCTAAAGTTATAAAGGCATAAGTCACAAAATTATTTTGCTCAATTGCGTTACAAAGTAAACGAGAAATATTTTTTAACCAGATTTGATTTTCTGCTTGGTTAGTAACTTAATACCAATAAATTAAAATGTACAAACTATTTAACCGTCGTGTAGTATAGGATAACTTACTACTTCCGTAACACGCTCACCTTTACAATACGTACCTTCTAGTCATAAACGTTGATAAAAATACGGATATTGGTCTCGAAAGTTAAGCTGTTAAACAGCTTAACAGGAAACAATCTACCATTCCAACTGAAAAGTATTCTGGAGCTAGGGTAAGACACCACTCTGTGTGGTGGGCTAGTGTGACGTCACTAATGCAGGCATAATAGCTCACACAATACATCAATTGTCGAAATTCTTCACATTAACTGTGGCACGTATACGTGAAATTTCGGATGGTACATTCATATATGGCGATTTCATGGTGGGGGAAATTTTCAACGTATTTATTTATAATTACAAGAACTACACCAGCGACCAACCTAAAAATACATTAGTACTACATTATATCATTACTCATGATACATACAGTCACCACCATCTTTACTTTGAAATTCTGGTTGCTTAACATCTAAAGTTTCCATTATTCTTCTAACACCATCCCGACACTCAAAATATATTTTGTTTGAAACAGATCTAGTTCAGCGCTCTATAATACACAGAAGGTACAATCAACTCAATAGTACATTTGAAGGATATGTCTCTATGTAACAATGCTCTATTTAAACACATTCCGGTTTACTTCAGTCCCAGTATCAATGCCTAGAAAGCATATATTGAACTATCAGTGCAAATGACAACATCAATACTTCTGGTACATTTTTGTACAGGTCCGTTCCATCGTTCCGTATCACGTTTTTTTGAACTATCCAAATCCGATTGGCCTGATTGTGCAATGGTATTAGTAACTAACCCGTGTACTATTGTGTTGAGACCAGAACCACATAGCTCCACCATATTTCTCCTTGAGGGTGATTTTGGAGAGTACAGCTGACTGTACGATTGACTAAACTGTTTGCGTCTGGGAAGGTGGGGCTTTGGGGGTAGATGATGTTTTTATTCAACACACGGTTTGTGGATGCAAACTAAAGAATGCTTCCTAGAGAAAGTTTTCGAACGGTCACATAGCAACGTTTTGTTCGCATCTCTAACAAAAAATGTATAAGCAAATATACAAACGCAATAGTAGTGTTACGCCTTCGGTTAGGATGCTGCGTGTAAATCCTGCTATATCATTAACTGTTACAAGATGAATCAATATCCGGCGATTCGAGTGAGGACGCAACGCAACAGACTGCGGGGACCAATAAGGTTTCGGAATAAGATACTGAGTTATCCAATGCATCCTTGAGGTTTTAAGATTGTTCGATCTTTCGGGGCTCAAATCATGTGTGCGTGCTTACGTGCATACGTTTATACTTAATAAAAACGTATTCGATTATAATGAAACTCTATATTTATAGTTGGTTTGATAATATCTCTGTTCTATCCAGTTTTGGTTAAATGTATTTAAAATTAAAGGTACTACCATGAAAACGTGTACCAAAGCAAGGATGACAAATTGATAATATATTTGACGTTTTGGTTTATTTAATTTTAAACCCAATAACTGAGATATTTCCAGAAATAAGTTGAGGAGCTGTGTCACCTACTATACACATGACTAACTATAATAGTTTTATTGTAAATATTTTAAATAAACTCATAGTTTATGCCTATTGTTTACCATTTTTGACGTTTCATTATAGCCCGATGGGTGAGGGTATTTAATTCATTACGTATGTTTTTACCCCCCTACGCAAACGGAGGGATGTTATTAGTTTAACGTGTGTACCTGTGTATTTGTCTGTCGCATTATAGCTCCCAAGCGGATCAACCGATTTTGATTTACTCTTTCTATTTGAAAGGTCACTTAATTGAGAGCATTGATTGAAAAACGTTTTTTACCTTTTATAGAGACTTCCTTGTGTCGGGTTTTGTTAATTTTGCAAAATTTGCATATGTACGTTTTATGAAAGAGCAATTATAAGTATGTTACACATATCCGAATCGCAAATGACTAATACTTGTCCCTATTTGCTCACATATCACAACAAAAACATAAGAAAGTTATGTGCTGCCCACATCAAAATGTTTTTATGTTAAATTCTATTTTAATTGCATATTAAATTTGATTAACAAAATTTATTTAATAACTGTTCGATACATTTCATTATTATGAACTCTAGTAGCAATACGGTAAAAACCATAGACGTACCTATTTCTACATTAATTTAACATTGCCTTTAAAAATAATTGTTAGGTGTTCAAATACGTTTATTATATGTTCAAATATATTATTAACGAATGTACATGGTGTAAGCCACTTTGTTTACAATAATTTAAACTGATTTGTTTTAATTTTTCTCCATCCAGCTCAATCGTGTCTACTTTAACAAGATGGTGGCGGTTCGTAAATACGAGGTATTTAGGCTTAACACTGTTCACCTTGAATAATTAGAGCAAAATGGCTTAAACGTATACTTTCCTATTTAATTACAATACTAAATAAGTCATTCCTAAAATTAATTACATTAATTAGGTGAAGTCGATAACGTAATAAAACAAAACAATGATAAAATTTGGTAATACTTTATACTCCGTCTCAGCGGGTGATTCTACTACCTTTCTCGTCTGGCTGGCTCGCTATTGGATTCTGGTACGTTTCTGTGAAAGTTTAGAATTAATGTCACCCTTAGGTCTGTTGGGTACTCGCGTTACAACAAAAAAATCCTAACGGTGATGCCTTTTATATTATTTAGAAAAATCGTAAAGTCGGTCCTGACTAAAAAAAGACTGGGAGATATAGGCGCCGTTCTGGAATGTTACCGGTATGACATAAGGTAGGATAAGTCAACGTCCGCGTTGTCGTTTGCGAGAAGGTCAGTTCCTCAAAGAAATTAATAAGTTAAAGTAACATTGGTGCGCATGACTATTCTCATACATGGTTTTACTTTCAAACTGAATAGATATGCATTACTGGGAATTCTTTGCAAGAGGCTGGTTGAAATTTATACGTTTCTGAAATGCAAATTGTTCGTGCGCGATTGGTTATTTACTCTAATGAATTATCAATACTCTAAATAATCAGGATTAATTAATTACGAACGTATTTACTTAAAGTTTATTTTAGTCCGCCAAAAAGATACGTTGATTTTTATTAGAAGAAAGCGTTTATTAAACACGTACAAATTTGGTAGGAACGAAATTCGCTCTAATTATTAAATACGGGGAATACTGAATTTATTGCGGACTTACTCACTTGCGATTTAGTAAAAGTCGTTTTTATACGCGAGGTAAATCGTACATTATTTACACAATTTTGCAGTTATTATAAACGATGTTTATTTCGCATCTAATTTAAACACAAAAAGACCTATTTTTAATTGTTGGAAACGAACTAAACTGAGGTGGTTGGTTTATGCGATGTTTTTGATTAAAAAGGAATAACTTTATACCTTTACATAGACTTGCGGGAGATCATTAGGAACTATGCGGTGTTCAATCCGTTTGGAGCGATTTTAACTGCGGTTGATGTAATTTAACAGGCGCTTCCTGGTTAGGATGCAGATGTAACTTCTGGCATTAACGTTAGCAGTTGCGAGAACCTCTGGGTTTCTTGGTATTTCTTTTTGTTAGGTGTGTTAGTACAATGTTATGTGCTGGCTGTTTAAATGAAGAGACGTATAATATAATCTGGGATTAACCCGTGGTATGCTGCTTAGGCGCATCTTCCAGGGGGCGGTAGAATTATAGCGATTACTCTTCTTGCCACTGGAGTTATTGGAAGATTACTGCAGGGCATTAGACCCCGCCGTGACAACGTCCTGGTTTGTGTATGTTTGTAGAAGATGACTTCAGGATTTACAGCCCGTCGTGGCAGCTTCTGATGTGCATATATTTATAGAAGATGACTTCAGGCTTTACAGCTCGTCATGGCAACTTATGATGTGTGTACTGGAAATGTCGGATAACTTCCGGGCTATACAGCCCGTCGTTTACCTGGGTGTCTGGTGTAATGTTTGTATACTAAACTAATGTACTCTCAACGTCCAAATACGTCGGCTATGTGATCGGTTAGCGGGAGAGGGTTCTCACGCTGCGACGAGTATCGCGACAGTTCAGGATGAAGGTAAGTGACAATCGACAATTCGACAGCGTACACGAGAAAACTAAGAATGACAAGCGCGCGCGGTCTGAATCTTATTCTTTTCTCAGTTATCGCAATAAGCGATTAGGATTCTGGTCAGCCTATTTAGGATGTATCGCAGTAAGCGATCAGGTTCAGGTTTTAGGATTCTCTTAAATAACGCGATTAAGAGCAGCAGACGAAAGGTCAGGATATTATTTATTCGGTAGTGAGGGCGTAACGGATCTACAAGCAAGCTGTCGATGCAACAGCCCAACGCACAAGCAGGAAGTATACTATGGACCGGATCGCGCACGAGTAGCAAGGTATCGCGGCAACGGCCCGATTTCAAATCAATTTTTTTTTCACTTTAACAGTTTCTTGTATTTTAAGCAATTACAATGTGTTGAAATATATGCAAAGTACAAAATAATATACAACACAACATACAATATAAAACATATAAAAAGTATTTTATTGTAATGTGCTGTTCAGAAATATGCTTCCTCTTCGGCACGTGTGTTGTGGTTTCTTGTGTTGCGCGGATGTTGCGTATGCTATGTCGACATCATATTGTGTATTGTTGGATCCAAAAAAAAATTTCTATTGTTGTGTGTGGTAGTGTAGTGTGTTGCTGTGGTGTGCTGACCTGTTGGCGCTCGGGTGATATTTTTTGTAATACTGCTGTCTCGGATGTCTCAAATAAATAGAAAAACGAGTAAGATTAATCTTCATATAATCTACACACAACGACAGGACAGGTGTGAATGGTATAAATACTAAAAATACTAAATACTTATCGGAGCCCTTTCGTCGCAGTTCCGGAGAACGTTTACCCGCAAAGGGCATACACCTCCTAACCGTGTGTAAGGAGCACCCCCAACTCAGTCGCCGTTTGGACCTTTACTAGTGCCGCTGCGACATTGCGGATGACAGGTAGGGCCGTCTCCAAACTAGACTTCCGAGCAATCCTAGAATGGCGTTGATCCCTAAAGCGGGCGAAGCGGGCTTTTTCGCATCTGCGGCTTTCATCGCGTACGTTACTTCAGCCATCATGCTACCGCTTGCCGTCGCTTTGGAGTAACTAATGCCGGGACGTCGTTGACAGGGTGCCGCTGTCAGCGGTGTCCTCTTCTGTCGCTGTTGGTTGGGTTTGTCGGTCTGCTTCCGCTGGCACAGCAGGAGACGTTAAAACTTCGGACTTCCACGGAAGTTGGCCGGGTGATCACCACCGCGGTTTACACACTTAGCCCGGTCGGTACGGGGTTTAGTGCATTCGCTGGAGTGGTGATTTCCTGCGCGCTTAACACAGCGTGCCGCCGCTCTACAGCAATGCTGTGCGTAACGGAATCCCTGGCAACTGTGGCAATGTCTGATGCCGGATATCCGCCTTAAGCCTTCAATGGGACACGAAGTCGAACCACGTGCTCCACCTGCCGGATCTTCTTAATGTCCTCTTCTGTTGGGAGCGTCACTAGCAGAAGTGGGATCGGTCTTCCTTGTTTCTTCATTCTGTAACAAGAAATAGTATTGATGTGGCGCTCAAGCAACTCGGAGCAAACGTCGTTCTCGGAAATTTCTACAGATAATCCCCGTATAACCACCTTAAACGTGCGTTCACTTGATACCTAATAGGTATGGTACGGCATACCGTGCCTATCCATATACCGCATTAACCTGTCACCGTCCTTGGCTGTGTCAGGCTGTATCCTGTATCCCTCGGCGGTCGCCTTCGCTCTGGTAAAGGTTATCCCTCGTCGGTCCAGTTCACGAGAGGTAACCCATTGCTCCTTCTGTCGAAGGATTACCGGCGGTCCTTATTTTTACGAAAACCAAATTATTTTTTCAAAATATTCTATTATTTCATCTTTCACATTTAGAAGCATAGAAAAAAAGTAACCGGATTGTAATGACCTTTTTATGTAAAAAGTAAATAAAATGCTTCACGACATTGATTAATTGATAACGTTGGAAAAGGTGGTAGAACCGTTACACTACTGTAAAGTAATAGTTGGGCTTATACAGTGGTATACCACCTCAAGAAATTATATCTGGTAACGACATAACATTAAATTGAAAATTTAAATAACCCCTGACATAAAACATTCTACATTAAAATCCTCTAAAGAGGAAACAAACTTTCTTGAATCAGCGCTAAGAACAGTGTCAATCAAGTAACCTTTCAAACAAAAAAATAATAAATCAAACCTCTAATAAAAATTAAAAGATTCCCTTCATCAACTAGAAAAGAACTGATGATCTTCTAACGACTGAATATACTCGTATTTCCTATCAACTCACCTATCAAACAAAAAAATATGAATGAAAATACGTTACTCTGTTTGGAAACTATGATGCCACAGATAGATACACAGATACACACGTTAAACTTATAACACTTCTCTTTTTCGTTGGGGGTTAGAGACTGGGTTAATTGAATTAACAATTAATTAAAAAATAGAAGACAAAAAAAATAAATATAATAAATAAAATAATCAAGTGAAATTTACCAGGTACTTATTGCAAACTATCTTCACAGCTAATTGTTTGTTGAAAATTTGAAGTAATTTTTACTGTTATATAGCTCAGTTGGTTAGAGCGGTACTCCAGCAAAGTACATGTCGTAGGTTCAAATCCCACCCGAGATAAACTTTTTATTTATGTATTTAAAAGAATTAATAATTGTTATAGATCTATAAAATAAATATTACAGTAAATCAATTGAAATATTCACTTCATTTTTGAAAATTAGTTTTACTTTTTAATTTATTACAAATCGGAAAATGTGCGGTTGATAACAATCGTAATTCACAATTAATTATTATTGTATATTTAAAGAAAGAGGCTCACATGTTACCATCGAAATATTTCATCAACTTGCATGGTGATATTGTCTACTACAAGCATTGAATTGTGTGTTATTATTCCATGCGACAAAGATTTCTAACTTACTGATCATACATTTGAAATTAATAAACACAAAAAACACTTGCCGTTACAACGATTCAAATTATATTTTGAAGATTAAACTATAGGAAGTTCCTGTAACTAACCCACAAAGCTGTAGGCTGTTCACACCCTCCTTGATTCATGCGAAAGAGGTAAGACGTTTACACCACCCTGTTTAAAAGATTAATTAAGATTGGATAATATGGGGACAAGAGGGCTGGGCCTGTTATTACTCATATATGGTCTGTAGTCCATTTTTTTGTATATAGGAATTGTTTTAGATATTGTAGACAGCCTGGAAATATTCCATCCTTTATGCAAAAAAAACTAGCAAAGTGTATCACCAGACACTAATAGAAACCTAATCGGTTGAACTGGGCGTTGAATTTCAAACCCCTTTTTTCACCCTCTAATATGCTTTAGATACAGTTCCAAGGAAGTCAATTATCTTCATTTCGCCCCACCCCCTAGAATTTTCCCAATGATCTTCATTTTCGTTGTGAAACGCTCCTTAATTTCATGCCCAATAGGATATATTATAATTTTTGAACTTTCAACCCATCAAATTACATTTGAGGGATACTTAGTTTCATAATTGCCGTACCCTTCTTTTTGTCAACTACTCGTCATCCTCGTGATACTCCACATTTGATTGAGAAAACTGGATTTGCTTCATTGGTCATCCCTCCCGTTTCTACCCATTAGGGGATGATTTTGGGGAAAAGTCAAAACACTTGATTCTTTATTTCTCACTTTCAAACAATTCATCCTCTTCGGACCCCTATTTCATCCCCCAAAGTAAAATTTACAAAACCGTGAAACATGGGCCCGTTCGATTAGTAATAACAATTGATTCCCCGATTTTCAGATATCCAACTATCCAGGTTTACGAAAAGTATTATTTTTCTATCCTTCATTTCTACCCCTTTGGGGTTGAATTTCACAAAATTCTCCCTTAGTGTGCGCCTACGTGGTGAGGGATATGCGTTACCCAAAGTTGAAGTTTCTAGTGGTCTAACCTGGTCGGTGAGTGAGTGAGTCACTGAGTACAAAGCCTTTTATTAGTGTAGATATTGAATTTAGTTTATGGAGCAATAATGGTATCCCTGGCAAATTTTATAATTTTTTCATTTCGACCACAAATATCTCGGCCAGGTCTTTTTATTTTTCCGATTATATCACGTACATTGATTTCATATGTAAATGATTTTCTTAATTTATTTATCGCATCTGTTAGGTAATATAGATATGAACTTTGAAAACCGATTACTGGCATGACGTATAGATTATATTTATTAATACTGGTTAAAGGTCTGTGCAAGTAATTTCAGTATGTAAAGCTGTATTTTAACCACATGCACATAATAAATGTTGCTAAACTTAATATGTAAAATTACCTAAACAGTGCACGTGAAACTTCTAACTGTATAAGTATGTCAATAATTATTTATAAATTAACTAGTGTATATAGAAGCAATTTCAAAACATTTCAACTAGATATATACGAGAATTAAATTCAATGAACTTGCAATGTCCAAACCAGCAGTAAATGAAACGTTAACTTTGAGTTTGTAAACTAGTTTAAAGCAATCTTTGTTTAAAGGAAATCAATTGTATTTGTCATCGCACTTCTTAATAGAAAGCGACACTGCTCTTTTAAAACCAAACCATAAACCTCTTATTGTGTTTACTAAAGGAAGGAATTAAAGTTAAGCTTTACAAAACGTAAAAGTAATTATCTGATAATTTAATAACTCCTTATAAAGCGTAGAAGAAAAAAGAATATAAGAAAATCATTTTTTTAGATTATAAATGGAATGCAAAATAAGTCATATAACGAGAATTACAAGAATTTTGTCAAAATTGAAATCGTACTAAATATACGAGTAAAATAAAGTATTGTGTTTCAGACATTTTTCTGTTTCAAATTTGAGTGACTTCTTTTGATCATAGCCAGTTTAATAGTAATGAATGTCGTTTGAAGATTGGTAAAATGCCAGTTGGGACAAAGCAATTTTTCAAATAACAGTTATTTGCATAATAGGGCACTAAATTTCAACCCCTTTTGCATGTACGAAGCGTGTCGGCAAATAGCCATATGAGTTAGGAAAAAACAATTTAATGATGAAAAATCGTAAAATTATAAAAAATTTCAAACGATTTGAATTGAATCGTTTTCATTTATTTTATGCTGTGCATCGCTCACGTATAGCGAGCTTTTAAAGGTAGCAAGGGTGTGCGCCTCATTTTGTTAGTTTCCGTTTAGTGTACTAATTAAAAAGAATGATGTTAAATTACATCGACTTAACTTTATTATAATTACCGAGATTCATAAAACGCATATTAATATTCTAACACAAAATTATATTAATTTTGTTTTACACAACAGATATCCGAATTCAATTAATTCCGCAGAGGGTCTGCTACAAAGAATTTAATACTCCGCTTAAAAACACAATTTCGTTGTTAACCCGGGCTAATCCAATAGATTCTTTAAGCTTTAATAAAGGCTGTCAATAGAATAAGCAAAGTATTGGCATTACAGAGATTAGTCAGGTTTGGAGGATTAGTTGGTTTACACAGAATGTCACCGTATTAATAACGATTAGATCAATTTCTTTACTATTGTAACTTTACTTAAAAAGCTAATAATACTTCTTTAGTCTTAAGCATAGGGGTAAAGTAATTTTTGTTCATTAACACATCCTTTTTATTTCAGGATTAGGACGTCCTAAAAATGAAGAAAATAACGCCTTGCAAGATCTATCGGAGGATTTTGATATTGAACCAATAATTATAAATCGGGGGCCTTTCTTTGATAAATCTGCTTCAAAAAATGTCACTGCACTAGTGGATAAAACGTCGTATTTAAACTGCAAAGTGAGAAATTTAGGAAACAGAACGGTGAGTAAATTTTTCAGTGTTGTTTCGTTTTAAATTTAGTTATGTAATTCCTTCGTTCCATTAACAATACTAGAAGCAACGAACTTCTGCTATTATTTATTCGGTAAGACGTGGTTTGATTTCCTTATAATTAACATTAAGCCATGCATATATCTGAATGGCTAAAATTAATGATAGTACGTTACGTAATTACGTATGTTCTATGTTTTACTCTACGTTTGCTGACGGTAATTGCATTTAGACGCCTTTCCGTTTTGTTCGTTAACTTCAATATCTTAAGGCTAATAAAATATAATGTCAAGCTTTGGAAATTACAATTTAAGTCGCAACTTAGTTCAAACAATATCACTAAAATTGCAACTCTGTCTACCAACAGAGAATCCTTCGTATATACTTACACGCTCTCCATTACTTTGATCGTCCTGTTTATGCTATACAAATTATGTTAAATAGGTATTCACATTTATGATACAATGTTTAAAGCTTATTTACAACATATTAATGCTTCATAAGGCAAAAGTTAAAACTTGGTTTCCGAAATCCCCGGTTTGATTCTTTATTAGACCACTTTTTGTAGGACTACATAACATATCAAGACTTACGTTGTGACGTGCGTAATTTGATTTAGCGTACCTTACTCCAAATTGTTAGCTTTACAGTAAAGTTTGGTTAAATTTACACAATAATTTCGCCCTAAGTAAAATCCTTATCTTACGCCATAGAGACTTATATACCATCCACATTAGGTATTCTTACGTTAATTTGTAGCTGTCTATATTGTGGGGGTGAATAATTATTTAACTCATAGTTATGCACCTTTATTTACTTATTTCTACCATTAATCTAACATAATGACCTATAATTACATGAATTCTACTTTAAATTTCATTACTGCGCCATCTAGTGGTAATAAGTTGAACTTAAAATTCCAAATTTCCAGAAAAGCTTAGTTATTAAAAAATAAGTGATTGTGGTTTTCCACGTTAAATATTAATTAAACAACCCAAATTAAATAGAGATACAATCGACGGAACTAATTTTTTGATTAATAATTATTATACAGGGTGGCTAAACGAGGAGGGGAGTGGAAGATTGTACAAAGACGAAATAAGTTAAAGAAATTATTTTTGGACCACGGGTAGAAATCAATAGGTATTACATTTTAAACTACATTTTGATCATTAATATGAGTGGTACAGGAAAATGGTCCAGAAAAGTGTGCATTGAAATCAGTTGTTAATTGAAAAAAGTATACTTCCCAGTTCAGCACGTCAAAAAATGTAATATTCAGGGTGGCCGAAAGAGGAGGGAGTAGAAGTTTGTATAAACACGAGACAAATCAAAGAAATGATTTTTGGACCAGGGGTAGATATCAATAGGCATGGTTTCATGTTATTGGAGCAAACTAACCTTATATTTTTTAAATTGAATCCCCTATATATTATTACATTTTTGGAAAACCCATAAAATACGCTTTCATTTAAAACCAAACTGTATGGGTCTACTTCCTTTGGTTTTAGAGATATTCAATTGTATTTCGAAAAAATTATCCCACTTGGAGTCGTCGCCACTGTTTGATAGGTGACCTTTGTTTATTTTAAAATGACAAAAAAATGTTACGTGGTCCTGTAGTATTTTGAAATATCTTAACTTTCAGAATTTTTTAATAATGTACAGGGCGTGTCACTGTTTGTGAAAACAACTTTCCTTTTATTTTTTTAAATGGTACCCCCTTACCCCTTATGATGTTCATGTCATTCATTGCTTTGTTTGATATTATTTCTTTTTCATCAAGCATGTCTTATACTTAAAATTAACAACTTTGAAAATATTTTCAGTTCATTTGCGAAGTTGCGATTATAATATTGAAAATAGAGGTATTAAGTTAGCCATGGGATTGTAGTTTTTTACTAAAAAAAATTTTCAAGTAAAAACAAGATTTAATTGATTTAATGAATAATTTTAAATTTAACAGACTTTTTTTAACAAAATTAATACATGAAACGCTCTTATTTCTAGGCAAATTTAAATCAGTCCTTAGTAAAATTTCAGAAGTACTCAATTTGATGATGTTCAGATCAACGATTTCATTTTTTACGTCTTATTGTAAATGTAAAGGTATAAAGATGGTCATGGAATAATAGCTTCATGCTAAATGATTTTTTAATCAAGTTGTATTAATTTATAAAAGAAACTTTGACGTCCTTTAATATCTATCACTTAAAGAGTTTTGAGATACTTACTCCTACTGTAAAAATTCGAATCTTCGAAAGTATTTTTAATTTATTTTTTTATCTATTGGCATTACCAAATTTGTCTTAATATAGTAAATTAACTATGCATTGTTTTCAGTAAATTAGACCGGTAAAAATAACTGTTAATATGTATTATTTTTATATGCAATACTGTGTAATAAAATTAAAAACAAATTACAACAAAACAAGTACAATGAAATAAAAAAGAAGAAAAAATCCGAAATCAATTTCTTATTAAATGCTCGAATGTTCTTCCTTCAAATTCAATACATTTACTAACACGTCGCACAGGATTATTTTCTAGTAACTCTAATGTCGGCCATGTGATATTTTGATAAGCTTTTCTGGTTCTCTCCTTGATATTTTCTGGTGTTGTTGGAATTCCTTTATACATATAATCTTTTACATATCCCCACAAAAAGAAATCGAGCAGAGTCAGATCAGATGACCTCGGCGGACAAAAAATGGGTCCTCCTCGACCTATCCACTGATTTTCTTTCCAGTGGTTTAAAAACGTTCGTACGTCTCAGTGGTAGTGGGCGGATGCACCGTGATGCTGGAACCGCATATTTCTATAAACTGATTCATTAATATTTGGAAGAAGGTTAGGTAGCACACCTCTTAAAAAATTTAAATACATCTCGCCGATTAGAGTATCGTCAAAAAAATAAGGAACTATAACATGGAACCCAATAATTCCCCCCAATTTCGTAGGTCAACATGCCTGAGCCAATGAAGATTTTGAGTGCTATAATGTTATGTCTCTCTTCGTTCAAAGTCTTGGCCATATAGTTGCTGATGAAGTTCTATATAATATCCATGGTATTTAAGGGCATTTAATATATTTTTCACGCTAGTCATATGTGATATTTGTGAAGTACTTACATGAGGATTTTCTTGGATGCAAGTAAAACTGTAACTTGGTTTTTTACTGTTGTATTAGCCACTTTCCGTTTTTTAAGTTTAACACCACCTGCTTCTTCAAATCTTTGTAAAAGATCTTGAAACGCGTTAAGTCGCGGCTTTTTTTCACCATCGGGATATCTTGCTACATAAATTCTGCTTACCAGTAAGCAATTTTTTTGGCATTCTCCAAGAATAAAAATCATTAAAACCATTTCCTGAATATTTAGTCATTTTCAATACTTTGAATAAATTGAAACACAAATTAGGTTTAAACTGAATAGAACCAATTGTTAAAAACAAGTTTTCGTTTATCAACGCAATATTGTCATGGCACTCTTGTTTTTTAATTGCGAGCTTAAACATTAATTCGAAATAATCTTGGTTATTTGATCAGTAACCAATTTAAGTTTACAAAAAGACGTAGAAAATAGAAAAGTTGAGTTGAATATAATCAAATTGAGTACTTCAGAAATTTTACTAAGGAATTAATTAATTACTTAATTTGTCGAGGAATCTGATTATAATATTTAATATGCCACTTAATTGAGTAAATTTTGAAAAATTTTGCTTTTCAAAATTTCAACTGTCAAATACGCCCTCTAGCGGTGGACCTACAATTCTGAAAATAATTTCCAGGCGTTTCTCGAGGCCACTTTCCTTATAAAAATTTTTTTCCCGAACCTGTGCTATAATCCATTCCTGAGTTATGGCCGACGACCGTTCTTAGTTGGCCACCCGGTACATTAAAGAAAATCTAAAATCATAATCTGCACGTTTTCAGCTTTTGTTATCAATCATACTGAAGAGCCCTTTTCTGTTTAGTCTCATTGTTCCACATGACAGTCTATGTTCACTTTTTAATCTTTGCAATAGAGGCAATGAAGTAAAATGATCATCAAAATATAATGCTTTTCTACATTCCTCTTCGTTTATACTTAGAACTACCCTCTCGCCAAGCCCAAATGCTGAATATTTATCCTTCGTTATTGCATTTATGTATTGGAACATCTTTATAAAACCTCTCTGGTCAGATAAATACCAAGGTTTGTATCCACGTTTTAATGACTTCATTGTTTCAATGTATTGCGAAAAATGAGCATTGAAACATCTACGGATAACTCTCTAGTGCTATTGTAATGATAACTACACGATTCATTCAGTATATTTATTAGTGGTCGTATTTTGTACAGTTTATCCTTATGACCTTATGACGTAGATTATTTAGTATAGCATCAAATCGGACTCTAGACATCACAAAATATACTAAAGGGGTTCCTAAATCTGTGGATATGGACATGTAATGCCGCAGTTTAGGTATTCAGTTATAACCCATCAGCACATTCACACATATAAATACTAACAACTCATCTCTATTAGTGATGAGAATGTTATTCCTTTGTACAGCGTAAAGGTTCGACAGGTAAACCGAATTTTCCTATAAAGGATTAATTATAGTTTATGAGAACCTCTGCAGGTATTTTGCAACTTATAAATTTATCTTCTATACAACCTTTCGGAAAGTGATAAGCTTCAACTTCCTCTTGAATAATTCCTCCAGCATTTTCTAACCCACCTTCCATGGTTGAACTTTCCTGAAATCCATTATTCTACTTCGCTAAATTACTTTTCCCCAATTTTTCATACATACTATCGTTCAATTGTCCTCAACATTCCGTCAATATGGGTGTCGATTTGTTGATCATGGGGTAAGTCCTCATAAATAAGCTGTTATATAATTTCCAGGAAATTGGTTTTGGTTAGGGTTCTTCTACTTTCAGATGCACTAGCATGCTTTTCCTTTGATGTTGTCTGAAAATTTGGAAATTGTACACAAAACATTTAGAGAAACTGCAAAAACACACGGACTGCACTTCATCCATTTTACTGATACGTAGCCTTACGGTACCTCAGAGCACGTTTCATAAAATGAGGGAAATAGGGTAGTTCGCACATTCCTTCCATAAATCAACTCACTTTATAAGTTGACGAAGGTCCATTTGGTAAAGACAGAATATGTCACTTGTCTAAAACATAATTAAAGCTGATGAATATTCAAATTCGAACGTCAGTGCTCACTACAGCGCTTTGGAAACTAAACTGAAATTAACTTTGCAGAGTGCTGTCTGTCGCCTTGTGACGACTAGTAATTTTAATTATTCAAAGCGTACTTAAGAGTACTGTCCAGTTGTGAGTGGCAACAGCTGTAATTGGAAAGTTAAAATAACTAAAAAACAATGGATTAATACTTCAAATTAAAACAAACCTTTGGTTGGTTGAAGAGAAAGAAGAATTGTTAAACGCTATTATAAAGCGGTTAAACGTGTTTCAAAAATGACAAATTTTATAAGCATATGTATGTTATAGCCATAGGTATCATATGTTGCCTACAAGCTAGTGAAACGTAAAATATTTTGTAGTAAACTCTAAAATGGTACAATAAAGTGAATTATGACTAACAATTAATAGGTGTTTCGAGTACCAGTGCACTTATGCAAATTTGTGAGTACTGGTTAACCATTTTATGGCAGAGTGAAACACAAGATTTTTTTGTCCCGGCATCAAAAATTGTTATTCAAATCAATAAACAGAATGATTGTACTTTTTAAAACTTCATTGAAATTAAGTTGGCAATACTAACAACTGACAGTAACCAATATAACCTAAAAAATACAATTGCGAAATTATTCATCACTAGAATTTTGTAGGTAACTCACCAATTGTTGACTTTACAATAATGTGTAGTTGTAATTTGTAGTTTATAAGGAAGTAATAGTGCCTACATAACGGATGTGTACACGTACACCGTAACGCGATTAGGCTTTGTGTTATGTTAAATTTCGATTATGTCGGATATTCTATCAGTTCTGTAACTACAACGAATACCAACTGTAATTTAGTATTAGTTTTTGCCAGCCTAGGCCGGAAAACGTATAGTTTCCGGGCGCGTTTGAGGTCTGCATATGCCCCATTATAGAACGAAGACACAAAAAAGTAATTTCCGGATCGCAACTAAGACCGTTACACCCACTACACGTAAAATAAAACGTGTATAAACCATACTTGAAAAAAAAATACCAATAAAACTTCCTTTAATGATGAATTTGCTTTACTAAATATAGTATCGACTATGTGAAGTAAATTGTTTTATAATCGTTCGTAATACATTTCACTGATTAACATGATCTAACAACATTGAATCCTATACGATATTTTTTTTAAATTTTGCAATGCAATGATAACCTATACCATTACAAGGTAATAAAAAATCTGAAATTAATAAACATATAGTTTACGTTATATTTTGTGAACGTTTAAAAAGTAAAACTGAACAGATTTACAGTATCTACAAACTCGTGCAACATTGCTACGTAGAGAAAACTAAAATGTATTACTATTTTATTTTCAATGGACGATTTACTTGTTCGAGTAAAGTCTACACTTCAGATTTAAACCTTTTAGAAAAAAAAACAACTTCTAAACTGAACATCTCTATTCAAAAAATTTTAAAGCAGGAAAGATTTAAGTGAAAATGTAAACTTTCACCATTAACACTCATAATAAAATACTTATCTTTTTTGGGATTTTTAATGGTGTACTTTAAATTATACAATCTAAACGTTCCGATAACACTTACAGTTATCTTCGTCAGTAGTAATGTTTGTTAAAAATTGTTAAAGATGTAGTAAACAGTTTTGTCAAATTTGAAAAATTAAAACATAAACATAAGCCTGCTATTAGTATAACAGTTTGGGAAACATAAAGCCAACTATAAAATTATTTAGTAAAGAATAACTAGGTCAAAAAATTAAATATTATTAAACTGCCTCAAAGATGGCAAACCAGAACACTCTCTACGACGAAAGCTAGCAATGAAATTTGCCAGCCAAAAAAACACATTTAACAAAATTTAATCGAGTTATGATGTAAGTGTAAAGTTGTGAAAAACTTCAATTTTAAAATGATAGAAGCATTCACAAATCCAAACATTACATCAAATAAAATAACCCAGTGAAATCTAACAAAGAGATATCTTTATCAATAATTGGAAGTGTTATTAACAATGAAAAGCACAATGCAGAACGTTCTTTGTAATTTTTAATTTTAATTTAATTTCAACTACTTATGTTAAATTATAGTGCTGTGGTAATTTAACATATAATTGGTAAAGCATTTGCTTCAAGGTCTAGGAAAAACACAGCCAAAAAAACCTAGACATACCAAAAGTTGAAAACAAATTAAAATCAAGGCGTATCATTATGCTCTTTTTTAATTATAAGATGCCAAAACCTATTTAAACGGAGATTTTCTTCTTGTCTATTAAAATTATTCGGGTGTTTATATATTTCAATAGCTTCACGTTGCAAACGAACATAATAATGGGTTTGTCTTAACAATATTTCCATATTGTCAAATTGAATGTCATGATTTAGATTATTCAGGGCATGGTCAGCCACAGCAGACCTCTCTGGTTGACCCAATCTACAAAATATCATGTGTTCTTTACGTCTTGTATCAAAGCTACGTTTTGTGGTCCCGATGTATACTTTTCCACATGAACAAGATAACTTATACACTCCGGAAGATGATAAAGGATTTGACACATCTTTAGGTGATCTTAAATGTTCTTTAATTTTTCTTGTAGGTTTAAAAATAGTCCTAATGCCATATTTGATTAGGATTTTTTCAATTCTATTTGTAACATTAGCTATAAAAGGAAGAAAAGCAGTACCAACATTAAGAACTGGTTTTTCTTTAAGGTTACGCCTAGAAAAAAAAACATTACTACTGACGAAGATAACTGTAAGTGTTATCGAAACGTTTAGATTGTATAATTTAAAGTACACCATTAAAAAATCCCAAAAAAGATAAGTATTTTATTATGAGTGTTAATGGTGAAAGTTTACATTTTCATATTTCAGTCCTTTATGGGGAGGAAGCTTATCGTTTTATCAGACAATTTGAAAAATTAAGGATATGTAAAGCACAATTATTATCGTCACTCACTTTTTTATTACGATGCCGAGACCAAAAGAGTATTCCAAAGCTTATCTATATTAAAAGAAATTTTAATAACAAGCAAGCGAATAATATTTACAGAAGAACTGAAAATGCTCTTCTACGTAATCAAATACATATTACTAGGAAGTTACTGGATAACACCGATAAAAATCTTTTATATTTACATTTAGAAATTTCATCTATTTTGAATAAAGAAGATTGGAATAAAATTGATTCTATAACGTTTAAATCTATGAAAATACATTTTGACATCTCATGTCAACGTCAGAAAGAAAAATTTAATAAATTATACAAACAACAAAATAATAGACCATCTATTGATTGTAAAAAAACGGTTATAAACCTTTCTGATAATGTTGTTTCAGATTATGCTATTGAAGCGCTTTCTAAAGGAGGAAATTTTGCGATAACACCAAGAGTAATACCTTTTGAAGATATAATTTCCAACATCGAAAACTCCATTAGAGTATTACCTTTTGATGTTGCTAATGAAGTTAGATATAACACCGTTAACATATTACGTAAAACAAAACCTCCAAAGAGCAACTTATCCTTTCGTCAACGACATGATCTTAAACGCAATGAAAGTATTATAATATTAAAATCAGATAAAGGTAATGCAACTGTTATATTAAATATGAACGATTATAACACTAAGATAGAACAATTATTGGGACCAGAAACTTATCGTCAAATACCAAAAGATCCAACAAAAAAGTTTCTTTTAAAAACTAAAGAGCTGATTAAATTATCATCTATTCCTGAAGAAATAAAAAAGAAACTATCTAACTCTGAAGCTATATCACCAAAACTATATGGTTTACCAAAAATTCATAAACCTAATATTCCTTTAAGGCCTATTGTTAGTGCAATTGGTTCTCCTACATATAACCTTGCAAAACATCTTACATTGTTATTACAACCTCATATAGGAAAAACACCCCATTACATTAAAAATTCTGCCGACTTTGTTGAAAAAATGCATAGTTTCAAAATTGAAAAGGGTGATATAATGGTTAGTTTAGATGTGGTTTCACTTTTTACAAAAGTACCTCTAAAAGAAACTATTGAATACATTGATCATCTTTTTCCAAAGGACATAACCATTCTTTTTCAGCACTGTCTTACTACAACTTATTTTCAGTGGAATAGTAAATTTTATGAACAGATTGAAGGTGTAGCAATGGGTAGTCCCCTTAGTCCTGTTATAGCTAATTTTTATATGGAAAAATTTGAAACATTAACGTTACAAAATACACCTAAAAAACCTTCAGTTTGGTATAGATATGTAGATGACACATTTGTTATTTGGAGACATTGAGATGAAGCACTGCATGAGTTTTTGGTTTTTATAAATGGTATACATCCTAGTATCCAGTTTACCATGGAAAAAGAAACTAATGGAAGTTTACCATTTCTTGACATATTAATATCTAAAAATAATAATTCACTATCTTTTAAGGTTTACAGAAAGCCGACACACACTGATAGATACCTTCATAAATTATCCAACCACCATCCACATCAAAAAATTAGTGTAATTAAATCTTTAGTAGATCGAGCAAAACGAATTTGTGACCCTGAATTTTTGAATGATGAATATAAATATTTAAGAAAATCCTTACAAGATAATTGATATTCACTTACAGATATTAATAATGTTATTACACCTTCTAGGCGTAACCTTAAAGAAAAACCAGTTCTTAATGTTGGTACTGCTTTTCTTCCTTTTATAGCTAATGTTACAAATAGAATTGAAAAAATCCTAATCAAATATGGCATTAGGACTATTTTTAAACCTACAAGAAAAATTAAAGAACATTTAAGATCACCTAAAGATGTGTCAAACCCTTTATCATCTTCCGGAGTGTATAAGTTATCCTGTTCATGTGGAAAAGTATACATCGGGACCACAAAACGTAGCTTTGATACAAAAGGTAAAAAACATATGAGATTTTGTAGATTAGGTCAACCAGAGAAGTCTGCTGTGGCTGACCATGCCCTGAATAATCTAAATCATGACGTTCAATTTGACAATATGGAGATATTGTCAAGACAAACCCATTATTATGTTCGTTTGCAACGTGAAGCTATTGAAATATATAAACACCCGAATAATTTTAATAGACAAGAAGAAAATCTGCGTTTAAATAGGTTTTGGCATCTTATAATTAAAAAAGAGCATAATGATACGCCTTGATTTTAATTTGTTTTCAACTTTTGGTATGTCTAGGTTTTTTGCTGTGTTTTTCCTAGACCTTGAAGCAAATGCTTTACCAATTATATGTTAAATTACCACAGCACTATAATTTAACATAAGTAGTTGAAATTAAATTAAAATTAAAAATTACAAAGAACGTTCTGCATTGTGCTTTTCATTGTTAATAACACTTCCAATTATTGATAAAGATATCTCTTTGTTAGATTTCACTGGGTTATTTTATTTGATGTAATGTTTGGATTTGTGAATGCTTCTATCATTTTAAAATTGAAGTTTTTCACAACTTTACACTTACATCATAACTCGATAAAATTTTGTTAAATGTGTTTTTTTGGCTGGCAAATTTCATTGTTAGCTTTCGTCGTAGAGTGTTCTGGTTTTCCATCTTTGAGGCAGTTTAATAATATTTAATTTTTTGACCTAGTTATTCTTTACTAAATAATTTTATAGTTGGCTTTATGTTTCCCAAACTGTTATACTAATAGCAGGCTTATGTTTATGTTTTAATTTTTAAAATTTGACAAAATTGTTTACTACATCTTTAACAATTTTTAACAAACATTACTACTGACGAAGATAACTATAAGTGTTATCGAAACGTTTAGATTGTATAATTTAAAGTACACCATTAAAAAATCCCAAAAAAGATAAGTATTTTATTATGTAGGAAAGATTTAAGTTTGTAACTACAATTCAAATAAAATTACACATCGATAGTCTTACATATTAAAGCCTTTACAGTAAAATTGTAGATATTTGTTAAATACAATTTTCATAATGTAGACGTTCGTACACTTATAAAGGTTGACACAGTAATGGAAACGAATAACTAAGAAGTTTAGCATTACATACCACTTAATTTATTATCCTCGGAAATATAAGGCACTTACACTAAAAGTTTACAAATCGATTAGGTATCTGCGGTTAAATTAAATTAAATGGTGTTATTTAACTTATTGGGAGATTCTGTTGGTTGTTTTTATATTCGGGTAAAATTCCATTTCAACTCACTGATTTATTTCCTTACTTCGATGTAGATGTTACAAAATCTTTACTAACGACTTTAATCAATTTATTTTATTAATTGGGCATTACTTAAAATTATGAGCTTTAATAGGGCTACACAAAGCGCATTGTATTGTGAACTAATTAAAAAAAAAGTCAAGACGATTATTGAATTATTTAGTCTTAGAGTCTACATAGGGAGTAGGTGTTAATAAATAACACGGTTAATAATTAACGCGAACTCTAATTCATAATTATATATTTGTTACTTAAAAGGTTTGTTTTTAAAACTAAACACAGCTTTATTAAACAATATAAGTAACAAGTATGAGATATCACTAAATGTTAATGTGAAATCTGATTAGATTTATAAAAGTCACCTTTGTAAGGAGGCTGACATAATATTTATAATAATAACATTGGAAAATATCAAATTCTGTTAATAATTATTTGGCCACAATTTTGTGTTGATATAACTTCTCCTCGCTAAAAAAAGAACGTCCTCGTTCGTTGAATATTTTTTCTGCTAATCGAATCGGAATTGATTGTCGTTTGACAGTGGCGTATTTTAATATCCTATGGCTAAATGCAAATGTTGTAATTTTAATAATAAAAGTTATAAATGTAGATACAGGGTGCTGGCAAATGCGCTACATGTGTAGGTTTTAGTTTAACATTGTTTTCTAAGGATGCTGCTTCTTCTCTAAGGTTTTTTAGATTATCCAGGTATTTTTGTTTTAATTTTACCATTTTATTTGGTTCATAATTATTAATTTCAATATTGGGTTTGATAATAAAATTACTGTAAGTATTAACAAATGTTTGTTGTTCGATTTTTAATTTGAATTCTTTGTCTGCAGATAATAAACAATGTTAAATTACTGAAAAATGGTCTTCCCATTACACTCGTCTGCAACTTGAATATTGTTGTACAGAAATTCTTCATTTGTTAATTGTGAAAAAAGTTTATAATTATTCACTATAGCGTATAGGGTAGATACCCCGGTTCTGGCCACTTTAAGACTATTTTTAACTTTATTTAGCTTTCATTTATTTATTAAGACAGCTTGTCCGACGCAAATGACAGATATAACAGTAATAGATAGTTTTGTCCTGAAAAGTAATACCCAATTTGGATTATATTGGTCAGGCAAAGACTAATTTAATAAAATAGCAGACAAAAATTGATTCGCTAGTTTTGGCCACCTATTTGCTAGTTGTGGCCGGAGGATTCACCAGTTATGGCCATCCTGTTGAAATACATAAATGAGTAAGTACAAAAATTAACAAGTAGTTAGGTAGTTTATTAACAAAAACTAATATAGGTACATAAACAAACAAAAAAAAGAAAGTAAAACGTATTCTTCAAACAATTTTTTTCAACATGAAATATAAAAGAAAAACAATAGGTAATTACTATAATATAGATCCCATTTCGGGAACTACACAGACGCCTCTGCTATTTATTGCTTTATGTTCATTGACTTCTAAGACCCCATCTTGATCCTTGTACCACAAGAGATCAGGCGAATCAGGCCATTTTAAATGGTTTATTGCACTTTTTCGCATTGCACAACAATACCACTGATTTTTTTTATTGTTTAATATTTTTGCTGGATATAGTTCACCTTCATATTTGACTATTACATAGCTTCCTATATTTAACAAGGTACTCATATATTCTTCTTTATTCGCATTAGAATCTTTTTTGCTCGGTTACTATTCACCGTTTTCTTTAGTATTCTCCTTGGTTTGTTTTGTAGATTCAGACTTTTCGGCACAATTTCTATCTAAAATTTTAGTATCATCTAAAAATATTTCATTATTTCTATTGTGTGTTTGATCAATAACCTTTTTTTCATTAAATTTCTTCTTTTGTTTATTTTCTCAGCCTTAGCTATCCTTTTTGCAGCCTTTTTTGCAGCCAAATTTTCTTTAGATTTTTCTCTTGCTTCAAAAATTTCATTCCATTTATCCGAAGTGACCACCGAAGGAAAGGGGATCTTTTTTTCTTTTTGATTTGCCTGTAAAATCATCAGGCCACGCTTCACTTTTTTCTGATGCTTCTTTAATTACAACATTCTGAAATATATTGACTCCGTCAGTATTTACGTCTCTATTAATAATTTTCTCTTCACTAGCTTCTATTGTCTCCTCAAAGTTGTTCATTGCAGGAAAGTGAAACACAAGGATGGCGTCTTCAATGCTTTCATTTTCGAATTTCATTGTTAGCTTTCTTCGTAGAGAGTGTTCTGGTTTGTCTTCTTTGAGGCAGTTTAACAATATTTAATTTTTATGACCTAGTTATTCTTTACTAAAAAATTTTATAGTTGGCTTTATAAGTTTCTCAAACTGTTATACTAATAGCAGGCTTATGTTTATGTTTTAATTTTTCAAATTTGACAAAATTGTTTACTACATCTTTAACAATGTTTAACAAACATTACTACTGACGAAGATAACTGTAAGTGTTATCGAAACGTTTAGATTGTATAATTTAAAGTACACCATTAAAAAACCACAAAAAAGATAAGTGTTTTATTATGAGTGTTAATAGTGAAAGTTTACATTTTCATAACACTGTAACCGACAAGCTGTAGGTAATGCGCAGTTGCTATCAAGAATAGACCAAGAATTGGGATTTTCTGTTATTCCATTGGTTATTTTGAACATGGCCGTCAATATTTTATGTTCATTTCTCGAATGGCCACAAACAGTGCGATGGCCACAACCGGTCCGTCTACCCTAGGCATTGTTTTGCGTTATTTAGGACACACTCACTAATTTAAGGTTTTTGAACACATAGTATTTGGCTTTCTATGGATTGCGCTTTTTCATCGGTCCATAGTTCTTCGTTCACATTTCTTAGATTATATTCGTACGGTGGTAACATAACCTTATTTTGTAAGCTAGGTATAGGATAAATTCCATGATATTGGTAAAGTTAACGATTTAGGATTGGTATATACAGGGTGTATTTTAAAATCGCCGACAAACGAAAACTGGAGATCCTATGATTCAAAATAAGACAAAAATTATCATAATTCTTTTCCGAAAATGCTTCCTAACCAAGATACAGGTTGATTAAAGAATAATTTTTTTAAGATTTTTTTAAGATTCCTCAAAAACTACAAAAGATATTACACTGAGATTCGGTACACCTAAATGTCTAATTAAATACAATTAATCAGGTGAGTTTGAGTCAACTGGCTCCATCCAGTGGCGTATAATATGTTAAGTTAATCAGTTAATCAGTCAAACGCACGTCCCTGCTTTTTTTGAATAAATATTTTTTTGTTAAATTCAACATTTAATTCTGCAAATAAAACCATACTTAGTATTTTTTCGATTCGGCACCCGTTTTTGAAATATTTTGCATTAACATAAACGACTACATTATTCAGTAATAACCAAATTAAATAAATCAGAGATTGCTTTGCATTTGACAGTTACGTATCTTATGTTTGCTAAAATAGTTGCATTTACGCGTGTTTTGTAATTCATTGTTTGTGTCTAATTACTGTCAAAAAAATGAATTATTCCAAACGACAACCGGTCCATATGCATTTATGTTATGGTAATACTAATTGCAATGCTCGTGCAGCTGCTCGACTTTATGAACAAAGATCTCCAAATAGAAGACATCCACATCATACTACGTTTATAACCGTTCATCGTAACATGTTAGAGTATGGAAGTTTAAAAGGAAAGAAAAATTCCGGACGAAATGCTCGTGTACCAGTTGAAATTGAGGAACAAACTTTAGATAGAGTTTATGAAAATTCATCAATAAGTAAGCGTGAGTTAGGTTTAGAATTTGGTGTGTCGCATAGTAAGTCTTGGAAAGTTTTACGAGAACAAAATTTTCATCCCTTTCACCTACAAAAAGTGCCTGCTGACCATCCTCGTCGAATGAATTTTTGCGATCGGTTTTTAAATAGAAATGCTGAAGATGTACAATTTGTTAGAAACCTATTGACCACTGATGAATGTATTTTTTCCCGAAATGGAATAATAAACTTGCATAATTCCCACAAATGGTTAGATGACAATCAGCATCCAACTGTAGTTACAGCTCAGCAACATAGATTTAGCGAAAATATTTGGATAGGTATACTAGACGATCACCTAATCGGACCTATCCATTTTCCTCAAAGACTTACTGGCGAATTCTATTTAAATTTTTTGAGAGAATATTTCCCAGAAGTGTTTGACGACGTACCCTTAGATGTTAGAATGAACATGTATTTCATGCATGATGGTGCACCACCACATTCTACTCGAAACGTCAGAGAATTTCTAAATCCATGGTTCCCTAGACGCTGGATTGGACGAGGAAGTGAAGTACCGTGGCCGGCACGATCGTCAGATTTAAACCTATTGGAATTTTTTGTGTGGGGGTATCTGAAAACTCGTGCCTATTCTGTTCAAATTGATAATCGAGAGCAACTTTGGAATCGCATACAGGTGGCATGTGATGAGATTACGGCTATGCTACAAATTTTTCACCGTGTTAGGTTTCATTTGCTATGAAGAATACAAGCTTGCATTCAAAAGGAAGGAGGACATTTTGAGCAATATGTTTAAAAATAATTATTACTTTGTTTTTGATTCCTTTAGTAATGTACCTATTAGTTAACTGCGTTATTTTTTTGTAAAATAAAACAAATAGTGATTTTTATTGAATAATGTGGTCGTTTATGTTAATGCAAAATATTTCAAAGACGGGGTGCCGAATCGAAAAAATACTAAGTATGATTTTATTTGCAGAATTAAATGTTGAATCTATCAAAAAAATATTTCTTCAAAAAAAACACGGGCATGCGTTTTTTTTTACTTAAACTGATTAACTTAAAATATTCTACGCCATTGGATGGAGTCAGTTGACTCAAACTCACCTGATTAATTGTATTTAATTAGACACTTACGTGTACCAAATCTCAGTGCAATATCTTTTGTAGTTTTTGAGGAATCTTAAAAAAATCTTAAAAAAAGTATTTTTTAATCAACCTGTATCTCGGTTAGGAAGCATTTTCGAAAAAGAATTTATGATCATTTTTGTCTTACTTTGAATCATAGAATCTCCAGTTTTCATTTGTCAGTGATTTTAAAAGACACCCTGTATAAAATGTATATTTTAGTATCTTGTACAGATATAACTTGGAACTTTGAAATTCTAGTATTTAAAGGTATGTACGGTCGATCAAAATTTACTATAAATTAATTTTAAGTGATTTATTATTTTGAGAAGTTCCTTATGAGAGACTATTTCTAGATTTATTATTTCTGAAATCGCTAATGTTAATGCTCTCTTTATCTTCTGGGGGAGACTTAAAATACTTGTGCACAAAAGGTTATTATATTGTACCGGGTGGGCAGATGTGTTAAGAAAGACTTGTTGGTATTAATTAAAAAATCTGTCTTCACCAATTTTATTTTTGTTGAAGGACCAGGTTACAGACAGAGACTTCCTTCGATAGTATAGGTCGCCAGTTAAATTGTCTTTCATTAGTTGATTAATATTGGTTTAATTAATTATTACACAAAAAAGAATCTTTTTATGTCTTTTTCATATATTTTTTTTATTCAACTTAACTTTATTTATTAGCAACAACATTCTCTATTGGCAACAACATTCATTTTTTTCTATAGCCTTATTTCTATTTTAAAATATATTATTCTATTTTTTAACATACTCCTGAGGGCAAACAAGAAAATCTTTAGTAATTTAACATTTATTTCAGAAGTGTGTTAAAATCACATGATGTTATATTAAACTAATTTTACAGTTGCTATTACTAAGTATACCTTTTTTGAACAGCTGATTAACAAAATAAAACTTAAAAACAAATAATTAAACAGTAGTAATTTCGAACGTAATCAAACTAATCTGTATTTTCATCATTATATGGCAATACAGCAATTTTTGTGACACTGCGTAAAAAAATACCAAAAGCAGTCTTTACTTCTACAACTCTAACCTTGTCGTCTTTTCCTGGACATACTTTAACAATTCTGGCTAATTCAATTTCTTCACTAGAATGTGATTCAATATTTTGTCCAATAAAATTTTGGACCATTCCACCACAAATCATTTGTAACGATTAAGTGAGGTTTTATTCCTCGTGAAATCAAATCACTTGGGTTTAAATGAGTTTCAATATAATTCCATTTCAATGGTCTACTTAACTCAAGAATCTTTGAAACCCTATTAGCTACATAAGTGTTCAACTTAAATATAGACGATTTAAGCCAACATAAAACTACTTTTGAATCTGTAAATAAGAAAATATTTAAAGTATATGTTGAGAATAATGAAACAATTTTTTTCATTAGCTTTGATAGGAGCAAAGCACTGTTTAGTTCAGCTCTTGGAATTGTAAGTTTTTCATTCAAAGGGGAAATTCTGGATTTTGAGCAAATTAATTTAATTGAAACTTTACCATTATAAGTAGTTACTTTAGAATAAATGGAGCAACCATACGCAATGTTAGAGGCATCACAAAACCCAAACAATTCTATGGATTTTGTAACGCTAAAATTAAAATCACGCTTAATCTCAATAGGTGGCATTTTATTTAGACTTTTAACAAATTCTACCCACATTTCATTTAGCTCAGATGGCAATTTTTCGTCCCACGAAATTTTAGCTATCCAAATTTTCTGCATAATTACCTTTGCTCTAGTTATAACAGGACCCAAAAACCCCATAGGATCAAAAATTTTTGCAATAAAACTAAGAACCTTGCGTTTAGTAAAAAATTCGTTCATATTAACATTTGTAGGGCACTTTATTATGTAAGAATCCTTCAAGACATCGTAAGTTAATCCCAAGGTTTTTATGTAATTTTCATTTTCACGTTGTAAATTAATTTCCTCAAAGTATCTGCTTTCGTTGGGAATATTTACTAAAAGTGAATCATGATTTGAAATCCATTTGTGCAATTGAAAATTACCTAATCTAAGCAATTCTATTAGTTGTGACTGAAGCAGTTTAGCTTCATCTAAATTGTTAGAACCACAAAGAATGTCATCGACATAAGAATTATTTATTATAGCATTTGAGGCTAATGGATATTGGCTTTCATATATTTTAGCTAACTCAATTAAACATCTCACTGCTATATAAGCTGATGATTTTAAACCCCAAGTAACTGTTTGAAGTTGTAAACATTGCAATTCACTATCCTTGTCCTCTCTCCAAAGGATATTCTGTAAACATTTTTGTTTATCATTAATAAGGATTTTTCTATACATTTGTTTAATGTCAGTTATCATTACGTACTTGTACATTCTGAACGATATTAAAATGTCAAAAGGTCTTTTGGATAACTGAACCGTTTAGTAATACGTCATTTAAAGATCGCTTAAGATCTGTTTTAACCCACCATCAAAACTACTCGTATTTTTGTTGTCCTTTTATCATTTTTGATAACTGGATGATGAGCTAAAAAATAAGCACTAGAATCCAATCTGTGTTTATATATATTGAAATCAACAATTTTTGCATCACCTGATTCTAAGTAGTCATTTATAAATTTTTGTATTCTAAAAAGTAATTCATCTTGATGCAACCGTTTTTCCAATAAAAAAAATCTATTAGACGCCTTTAAATATGAGTTACCAAGGTGAATTTTAGTAATGTCTTGTTTTAGCGGAAGATCTACTTGAAAACGATTATTTACAAGAATTAAAGATTTATTAAATACTTCTTCACAATAATCATTTTCTGATGTTCGCTCATAAAATAATTCTGGAACCTTTTCAGTTTGCCAAAATTACTCATTAGTTTTTCTAATTTATAGGTACTGTTACAGGAAGAAACCATTGAAGAAAATGAAAGAATTGATGAAGTTTCTTTATTGCTATTCAAATCCTGTATATTACCTATTACTACATAACCAAACTTAGTGTTTATTAATTTACCTTCACTATTTGGTATTTGTAGAAAACCTGTTTGCATTACAGATGCAAAATTTCAGCACAACAGTATTGAAATTTTATCAGGTATGTTAAAATTTGGATCGCCTAATGGCAATTTGTCAGGCAATTTTATATCTTGCTTGTTAAAATAAAATGTCGGTAGCTTATTAGTAATTGTAGGAATAATTACACAAGTAACATTAATGCTAAAATTCATAACACAAGAAAACAATTTCACTTTAACAGACGAATTGGACGTAGTTTTAATTTTACCAATTCCAACAATATTTACATCATTTTGAAAGCATCAATATGTAACCTTTCATACAATTCTTTAGTGATAAATGATGTTTGTGACGCTGAGTCTAGTAACGCGTTTACTATAAAAGGCATACCTTTAGAATTATAAATTTTAATTTTAACTACTGGTAATAATACGTTTTTGTTGTATTCGTTGTGTGAAGAGTTGTTTGTTCATTGAAAGATTCTTCATGTGTAGTGAATGGTGTACTTGGGTCATTATCATGTAGTAAATTGTTATGTGCTTCAGAACAGTACTTACATTTATAATTATTAGTAAATTTGCATTCATGTATGCTATGAGTTTTTAAACATAATGTACATAGTGCATTATTTTTAACAAAATTAATTCTCTCTTTACTTTTAATAATTTGAATTTTCTACATTGAAAATTTGATGACCACCTTTAGAACAAAAACTACAGTTATTATTATTATTAGTAGTAATATTTGTCACGAATTTTCTTTTGTTTTCATTAAAGTTACTGTCAATTGAATTTAAAATATTTGACGCTTCAAAAGCTACAGCTCTGTCCTCAATGAATTTTAAAACCTTATCCATTGAAGGTATTTCTTTAGAACATTTCTCCAACTGAAATGCTTGCCTAGTATTACTATCCAATTTCCTTAAAAATATGTGAGCTAATATGACACTCCACTCCGAAACGGGTTGGTTTAAGTTTTCAAGTGCACCGATTAATTGTTTAGCGTGTTTAATAAAATCTCTTAATTGTTGTGAACTACCTTTTGTAACTGCAGGCAAATCAATTAAGGAATAAATGTATTGAGCAGTAAGAATTGAATCGTCATCGAAACGTTCATTTAACATTCTTAAAGCTTTATCATAGCTATCATCAATTAAGGGAAGTTTATCTATTAATGTTCTTGCATCTCCTTTGAGATATTTTAATAAATAAAATAATTTTTGCACCTTTGATAACTTTATATTTTTATCAATGATTGCCGTAAATAAGGATATAAACGCTTTAAATTCTGTTATGTTATTCCCCGAAAAGTAGGTATTTCTAAATTAGGAAGTTTGACTGAAGGATTTAAATCACAAATATTTACGTTAGAACTATTTGCTCCTTCATTTGACATATCACCTAAGGAGGAATTGACTTGCTTTTGTTAAACCTATTTACAAACTCATTGATTTTTACAAGAGTGTCACAATAAATATTTAAAATTTCATCGTAATTATCTTCATCAGTTTCATTACGTGCACAAATGTCATAATTGACGTCTTGATAACTCTTAAATTCAGAAATTAGTAATTCTTTTCGAACAATTAATGGTTCTATACTACTGATTTCTTCATCTGAAGAAATAAAATTGTTTACAAATTGTTCAAAGCTTAAAATATTATTTCTAATTATTTTCTAGATGCTTTGAGTTTCTTTAAATCTTTCATTTTAAATTGATTAACAATACAGAAACTCAAAACAAATTTACAAGGTTACTGCTAGGTACTTATATGAAAAAATTACCACTTCGTTCCGTTTATTCTTTTGTACCTTCGTATTCTTAGTTTAATGGAATAATGTCCTTTGGATTTCCTCTTGATCCAATTTTTTCTTGTTTTAATTTAGTGGAATGATTTTAGATTGCTTCTTGTTAGAATTTATTTGGCTTTAAAAAATTCCAAAACCATCCTCTTCAATTTATTTTCTTGTTTTATTGCTTCAGATTTAACTTATTTTAAACTATACTTTGTAAGTAATCTGGGAGCAAATAATTAGAACCTTGGTATTTTCAGAATTTGACTTAACGTGTATTATTTGACAAATGTCAGTTACACTTATTTTGATTCTGAAAAATTAAATATTCTATTTTTCTTTGATCCGGTTCGAACGTACCAAATTTTATGTTAAGAAAGACTTGTTGGTATTAATTAAAAAATCTGTCTTCACCAATTTTATTTTTGTTGAAGGACCAGGTTACAGACAGAGACTTCCTTCGATAGTATAGGTCGCCAGTTAAATTGTCTTTCATTAGTTGATTAATATTGGTTTAATTAATTATTACACAAAAAAGAATCTTTTTATGTCTTTTTCATATATTTTTTTTATTCAACTTAACTTTATTTATTAGCAACAACATTCTCTATTGGCAACAACATTCATTTTTTTCTATAGCCTTATTTCTATTTTAAAATATATTATTCTATTTTTTAACAAGATGAACAAGGTAAGCGGCTGTATCTCAGGACCTGTCAATCTGACAGCAATGGGAAAAAAATTGATTATGAATGTGGCCATGAGAACACGATGCAAATTATTTTGAGTTATTTGATGTTCATTAAGTTCCATATGTCGCCGCTAGGGGGCGCAATTAAAAATTAAACAATAAAATTCTAAATTTCTCCCAAAACCCCTATGTATACTTCCTTACACCGCTAGACAATTTTACATAATTTTAGTTTAAGGTTCATTAGCGTACTGGCCATAATAAGAGTGAGCGGCGCTATTGAATGCATAATAATTAATATTGCTGTAAATTCTAAACTATTTATTCAGTTTTAGTAAAATAAAGCTTTTTTGGAAGACAAATGTAGACATTTTAAACTGCCGTTCCCATAATTACACAATAGTTCCCAATAAAAGTGCTAGAGAGCGCAATTTGTTATGTTAGTTTTTTTCATTTTACTCCAAAAAATAAAATTAGATGGTATATTTTTGATATCGTATTAGAAAAGTAGATTAAATTTGCAAAAGAATCCTGAAAACCACAACTTGATATCTTTACTTGTTTTAAAGTTATATCAAAATCAAGATTTCTTTAACACTTTAATTGACGAAGTTTGGTTTTTCTGAGCCGAATTGAATAAATTTTGGTCTCATATTAAAGAGATAGTTGTTGTTAATAGAAATTAGGACCAACAGTGATTTTTAATGTCTCATCACCGTCGCTATGGGGCGTTAAGATTAAAAAAATAAGCCTTTTGCGCTTTTTTATTTAAAATTTTAATTGCAACGATGTAGGTATTTCTTATATCAAAATCAAAAAGTAGTTAAATTTGCCATAAAAAAAGGTATAATATTGCTGGTTTTAGAGTTATAGCGAAATTAAAGTTTAATTTTAATGTGGCTCACCCTGTAAAATTCCGGAAAACCGAAAATCCGTCTTTAAACCCAAAAATATTAGGTATTTAATGCCACGATAAATGTTCAAACTGCATTATGTGACATTACAAGCACTATTCTAATCTTGCTCGGGTGTATAACACTGCTGCTTCCATTTCCACAGCTGGTAGTTGAGGAATTGTATCTCGGATTCTGTTTTTCAGATCAAATTTTGCTGTTGGTGGAGTTTTAAATAAATATCCTTCAAGCAAGTCCAAGGAAATAGGCTTCCCCTACCTATCTCGCGTTCTTGAAAATATTAGTTAATATAGCGTTGCACGTTACGGGAAAAATGTGTTGGGTACTTTTCCAATTGTAGGTAGATACATGATTCGCCCAATGTCCAAAGTCACATCTTCTAACAGGACTGGCAATTCATTTATTAAAAACTTTAGGAAGAGATTACCAGTTAGCTCACGATAAAAAAAATCAGGACGGATAATTTTGCGTCATATAAAGCCACTCCACACGTTTATCCTCCAGCGACCCCGGTTCTGCTCTTCTCGCATCCAATATGGACCTTTGGCGGACTAGTAATGCATATTATACATGTATAGCCTACCATCACTATTATAAGTAACCTCGTGGGTCCATAGAGTTTGTGACAAAATATTTCTGTTTTCGTGAATCATTCCTAAGATCCACTCACAAAAATTTATTCTGTGATCAAAATCGTCTTCGTTTAGGGGCTGGTGCAAAACTATCTTGTAGGGGTGTGGTCTAAAAATAAAAAGTAATGTACATGTAGTAAATTGTGTATCTATTAAGAAGGATGTGCTAGTGCAATTATTTACCTGCGGTATTTTAATATGTCTCGAACAGTAGTTCGATCTATTACCAAATCTAAAGATAACGCCTTAGTTCCAATGTATCTATTAAATTCTATGTAAGCTAAGACATTAATAATATTTTCTTCCGTCCTTCCAATGCGACACCTACTAAATCCAGGACGACTAAAACTACCAGTATCGCGTAGTCGCTGTACCAAAAGTGGAAAAATTCTTCCTCCATAATGATGGCGATATGGATACTAAGCTGCATGCTGTTTTTCAGCTATTGCTGCATTATGAAAGCACTCGAAATAGATCTCAATCATATCAACGGCTTCATCACTTGTAAAAGGCGTTTAAAAGAGTATTCATATATCAAATTTGACGTTTCTTTACAATGTTATTTAAAAGTTTTTTTTTTGTTTCCGCGGCCTACTACTAAACACTGATTAGACGTTCCAAGACAAAGCGCTATATGGCGGTATTTATAATTGAGTGCGTTTTATTTAAAGAAATCGAAGCAGCAGTTTTATCACCCGAACAAGATTGTAAGGTTGTTTGGAATGTGACCCAAGGCAGTTTGAACATTCAACGAGGCATTAAATACCTAATATTTTTGGCTTTAAAGTTGGATTTCTAATTGTATTTGAACTTTACAGGAAGAGCTACGTTAAAATTAAACCTTCATTTCGCCAAAAACCAATAACAATATCAAAATAAATTTTGTATAATTTTTATGGTTAATTTAATTTGCTTTTTGATTTTAATATAATCAATACCTACGCCATTGCAATTTAAATTTTAAAGAAAAACTGTCTCTTTAATATGAGACCAAAATTTATTCAATTCGGCTCAGAAAAACTAGACTTCGTCAATTAAAGTGTTACAAAACTCTTCATTTCGCTATAGCTTTAAAACTAGCAAGGGTATTAAAGGAGGGGGCACATTTTAAATGTTCTAGAACTTGACCAATTAATCAAATGTCTTCATTGCCCGAAAGCTCAAAGCTCAACAGTTTTGATATACAGTGTGTGCAATATCACTATTTGATACTTTCAATATATCATAAAATGGACATATTTGCCAATATTAACGCAAAATTTAGTGAAATGTTATTTTTTTGTGCTACTGGTTACAACCTTTTCTTTACTTTCATTATTTTTGTACATACACCTGATATACAGGGTGAGACCAAATATATGTATCTGAAAAGAATTATACGGTGGTATTGTTTTGATATTTTGGTGAATGGAAGTTAACACACACACATATATATATATATATATATATATATATATATATATATATATATTATATATATATATATATATATATGTATATATTATATCCATTTAAATTATTATTGTAAGTTAAGTCCCCTAGACGTCCGTTATCCAGAGTGTTTCATTTCTTTAATAGATTTAATTGAGTATTATTATACTTCCTAGTTAATTTTCTGATAACTTAATTGAAATGTCTATATTAAAATAAACTATTTGCTAACTGTATATACCTACATAATAGTCACGATGTGCTTATACTGATACTGGGTGTCCAAGTACAAAGGACCAAAGCGATATCTTAAACTTCATATAGGTACGGAAAAAACCGTTAACATAAAAAATCCCTTGCAATTGGATGTCGTTGCGAAATACAAAGCTTTTGGAGATTGACAGATAAAAAGGTTAGATGTGCTTCATTTATTATGCTCACTATTTTCTAATAAAGTTATATTTAGTATTTACTTATTCGTTTAAACCAAAACCGTAATGTGGTATTGCGCTTTTTCTTCTGCTTTTATTCGTACAACTAGATTTTTTCTGATTTTGCACTTTTCTTTCCGTTTTTGACAGTACAATTATTATTTTTTTCTATTCCCAAACTTATAAAATAACAACAATATAGTAGGTGGCTATGAAACGTCAAAAATTAATCCACTAATTAAGTGATATTGTTGATGCTTAGTTGCAAATCTACTTTTTGAATTAAAATCGTTGAAGAGTTTATGAGAAAAATGAATCGAATTCCATGTTTTGCTTGTGGAAATGCTTTAGTTCCTAGGGTTATGGTGAAAATAAGTGGTGAGGTAAACGCAAGAAAGCAGGAAATTGTGATTGCACGTCGCCGGGAAGCAATAAACTATTTGATAACTGTATATACCTACATAATAGTCACGATGTGTTTATACTGATACTGGGTGTCCAAGTACAAAGGGCCAAAGCGATATCTTAAACTTCATATAGGTACGGAAAAAACCGTTAACATAAAAAATCCCTTGCAATTGGATGTCGTTGCGAAATACAAAGCTTTTGGAGATTGACAGATAGAGAGGTTAGAGATGTGCTTCATTTACAATGCTCACTATTTTCTAATAAAATTTTCAGTAGATTTTTTGATAAAGATGGCCCTTGTCGAAGTTCATCTTTATTTTGCAAAACTAAGAAAAGAAAATTCCTTAAGATACTAATGTCTTCACTGTTCACACCATCGACAGACCGGTTTCGCAGGTATACCTCCATCGTCACTACCGCTTTGTACAGTCATTGGAAATAAGAAATGTTTATGTGGAAACGTTAATGAACGTATTTTAATATATTAAAAATATCTAAGCTTAATAAGATATCAGTTAACTGAACTGATGAGGCAGAAAACAGTAAATAATTTTTGGTCTTGATATAACCATTGTCATAGAAATCAAAAAGTTGCATAATCAAATGTTAAATGTCTATCACCTCCACATTATTTGCATTTAGTATATGATTTAAAACATTTGTAGGAGGATATTTGATTAGCTCTTGATACCTAGCGTATCCTAAAAACCATAGTACAGCTGCCACATGAGAACAAGTACCTCAAGTTCTGGCACCAGTCTTGCAGGTGCAGTAAGTACCTAATATTGGGTTAGGTTCTTCTTCCTCATTATTCAGCACAAATGCAATCCACCATAACCCTAGGAACTAAAGCATTTCCACAAGCAAAACATGGAATTCGATTCATTTTTTCTCATAAAGTCTTCAACGATTTTAATTCAAAAAGTAGATTTGCAACTAAGCATCAACAATATCACTTAATTAGTGGATTAATTTTTGACGTTTCATAGCCACCTACTATATTGTTGTTATTAAGTTTGGGAATAGAAAAAAATAATAATTGTACTGTCAAAAACGGAAAGAAAAGTGCAAAATCAGAAAAAAATCTAGTTGTACGAATAAAAGCAGAAGAAAAAACGCAATACCACATTACGGTTTTGGTTTAAACGAATAAGTAAATACTAAATATAACTTTATTAGAAAATAGTGAGCATAATAAATGAAGCACATCTAACCTTTCTATCTGTCAATCTCCAAAAGCTTTGTATTTCGCAACGACATCCAATTGCAAGGGATTTTTTATGTTAACGGTTTTTTCCGTACCTATATGAAGTTTAAGATATCGCTTTGGTCCTTTGTACTTGGACACCCAGTATCAGTATAAACACATCGTGACTATTATGTAGGTATATACAGTTAGCAAATAGTTTATTTTAATATAGACATTTCAATTAAGTTATCAGAAAATTAACTAGGAAGTATAATAATACTCAATTAAATCTATTAAAGAAATGAAACACTCTGTATAACGGACGTCTAGGGGACTTAGCTTACAATAATAATTTAAATGGACATATATATGTGTTAACTTCCATTCACCAAAATATCAAAATAATACCACCGTATAATTCTTTTCAGATACATATATTTGGTCTCACCCTGTATATCAGGTGTATGTACAAAAATAATGAAAGTGAAGAAAAGGTTGTAACCAGTAGCACAAAAAAATAACATTTCACTAAATTTTGCGTTAATATTGGCAAATATGTCCATTTTATGGATGCGGTTTTCACGTTTTTCTTGCAGATTTAATGTAATTTCAAACACGATGTCAAAAATATACCATGTGATTTAAATTTTCGGAGTGAAATGAAAAAAAAACTGGTATTATTACAAATTGCGCCCTCTAGCACTTTTATTAGGAACTATTGTGCAACATTGCGAACGATAATTTAAAATAGCTATACTATTTTCCAAAAAAGCTTTATTTTACTAAAATTGAATAAGTGGTTTAATTTTACATACACTTTCAATAGTATCCCCCACTCTTATTATGGTCAGTACGCCAATGAACCTTAAACCAAAATTATGCAGAATCTCTGAGGATTATACCGTATTCGGAAAAATTTAGAATTTTATTATTCAATTTTTTAATTGCGCCCCCTAGCGGTGAAATACGGATCTTCAAAATCATTTCCAGCATTTTCTCATGGCCACATTTATAAAACATTTTTTTTTCCTATTGTTGTCAGATTGATAGGTCCTGAGATATAGCCACTTACCTCACTTATTTGCCCTCACGGTAAATTCATATGAATTTCCAAGATTTTGCTCAAGTTTTTGATGTTTTTGAAGCGTTTTGGAGCGTCCGACTATCTTTTGGTAATTTTATTAGCAAATCAAGTATACTGATTAATTTGTGTAACAACTTTGTCTTGATTTTTAAATAAACTATCTAAATTTTTATTGATTTCCATTAAATCATTATTATTAGAGTTACCTGTTGCGTATTTAATAGCTGTACCTAAAACATCTATTAAGATTCTTTTAGAATGGTTACAATGCCTAAATTTTTGTAATTTATGTTCAATCAGCCTACAATTTTCTTTCAACATACTAATTTCATTTTGTGTTATGGGATATAAATCTTTTTGTATATTGTGTAAAATTGTGTAATAATTCGTTCCTAATTCACCAATATTAACATCAAAATAAAATCTATAGTAATGATTTAAAATTCTCACTAAACCAAAATCTTCGTTAAAATATCCATTACTTGGTATTGTTTAAGCTCGATGTCCCAGGATCTGGTCTAATAAAATTTTCTTTTAGTACGTTTGATGTTTCTTTGGTGTATATTAGCCCGTCTTTTAGAATGATCTCTTATTCCTATAATTCTCATTTTATTTTTACCTGTAAAAGTAATTAGGACTTTCTCATAATACGGATCAGTTTTTCGTATTCCTTGTCTGGTGAAGTATGCTACTGGTTCACTTTTGATAGGGGCTTCTCCTAGGTTTTCCTTAGCCTTCCTTGTTATTTGAGTACTTTTCTTTAATTCTTTATTGTACAATTGTTCATAAAATGGTAAAATTTCGTCTTTCATTTTTTGATTGTATAATTCATAAATAGTTTTATCAAGGTCTATTTCGTATGCGTTTAAATTTTCATAGGATCCATATAATAAGGTAAAGAGAGTGTAACCTGTTGAGGAGTGAACGGATTTATTATATGTATTTATGGCTATTATCATAATATTTTTCGTGTTATGACTTTTTCTTTTGACTTTTCAGTACTAGTCTCTTTTCTAATAATGTGGAATGTACTCTGTCAATCCGTGAGTTTGAGCATCAGTTATAATTAGTTGTAAAATGTAATTCTATTCAGAAGAGTTTACAAAATTCTTGAAATATTTTCTTTTTAAATTCCTTTCATTCATTACATACTATCTTTTTAGGGCAACTATGGTGAGAAAAATAATGTCTTATCTTATCCCTGTTGTATTTGACATGAAATAAGCTTGAGCGACGTGACAATAGATCAATTATCGTTAAGAATTTATTTCCTTCAAAACTAAGTGTCCGTGTGCAAGTAAGGGCCTTGACAATGGAAGTTTATAGGGTTTCTATCGTATTTATTAATCAAGCAGTTTTCCCAACCATTACTTATTTTATTAATGTCAGGGAATTAATAACACAATTTAAGGTGGTTATATATTTCCGTTAAACCGTTATGATTTAAATTCTGGTAATTTTGTATAATTTTGTCTTGTGTATCTGAATTTTCTGTCTTGAACTAAAATATTACTTTTGACAAATTTTACGCCATTATCAAATAGTTGATGGGTCATAATTAAAAGTGTTGATTCTGATCCTTGATTTTGAAATAAAGTCCACACAACGTTTGAAGATTTATGATTTATTTAAATATTCGAGTTAAATTTTCTAGTTCCGGTCCTTGCCTTATTGTTATATCATAATTATTTTTTGAAAAGGTTTTTTCATAATTAATATTAACCTAATTTTAAAATAATTCTATTTCTAAAGAGGTTTATTGGCTTTTCAGAAACACGCATAGTAAATATATGATTCCCTTGTGAGGTGTATTGAATTATATCTTCTGTTCTGTTCTGTTGGGATTAATCTCTTTGGGTTTTCTATGAATTCGCATTCATTCGGTATTTTTCGTTCTCAGTCGCTTATAACTGTATTATATTTACCATTTTGTGTCGAATTTTGTCCTTAAATTATTCAATCTTAAGTTGCCATTTGATTAACCGAGAACTGCGAGTTTTTCATGAAAAAAGCCAAATTAAAGGTTTATGATCGGTTTCTATTGTGAATTGTTTTCCATAAAGGTATAGTCTAAAATATTTTGTATCTCCTACTATTGGTAATAATTCCTTCTCTATTTTCAAGAAATTACGTTCAGCACTATTTAAAGCTCTAGAGTAGAATGACACAGGTTTATTCTTTTTGATAGCACACCTCCTATAGCAAAGTCGCAGGTATCTGTGGTTATCTGAGTACACCGATGCGGGGAATTGCTAAGCAATTCTATACATTGTTGAAATGCTTGTAAATAATCTTCATTATTAATATCTATTTTTGAATCTTTCTTTAAACATTTATTAAACGGTTGTACTATTTTAGCAAAATTTTGCATAAATCTTCTATAATAACCTGTTAGTCCTAAGTTTAGTTTAGTTGTTTTTGGAAACTCATGCTCTTTTATTTCTACTATTTTTGAGGGGTTAGCTTTAATACCTTCAGGAGCAATACCGTGACCCAGAAAATCCACTCCTTTGCATAAAAACTCTGATTTATAAATCAAATTGTATCGTTGAAACTTTTAAAATATCTGTTTTGTGAATAATATGATCATGGAAGGATTTTGACAAAATAATTACATCATTAGTGTCTACGAAACAAAATTTATGTAAGTAATCTCTTAAGACCATGACTCTTTGAAAGGTACTAGGGGCGGTTTTTAATCCAAAAGGAATTACACTTACGCATAATGCCCATTATTTACAGCCAAAGCAGTTTTTTTCTATAGATTCATTGTCCACTTCTATCGGGCGAAAACTTTGTGCTAAATAATTTCAGTTTTTAAGTTATAAGGGTATTCATAGGATTGAGAAAATACTGCTTCATTATATACAGTTCTGATTTGATGTTTGGCTGCATTTGTAAATGTTTTAAAGCTCTAGAGTAGAATGAAACAGGTTTATTCTTTTTGATAGCACACCTCCTATAGCAAAGTCGCAGGTATCTGTGGTTATCTGAGTACACCAATGCGGGGAATTGCTAAGTAATTCTATATATTGTTGAAATGCTTGTAAATAATCTTCATTATTAATATCTATTTTTGAATCTTTCTTTAAACATTTATTAAACGGTTGTACTATTTTAGCAAAATTTTGCATAAATCTTCTATAATAACCTGTTAGTCCTAAGTTTAGTTTAGTCGTTTTTGGAAACTCATACCCTTTTATTTCTACTATTTTTGAGGGGTTAGCTTTAATACCTTCAGGAGCAATACCGTGACCCAGAAAATCCACTCCTTTGCATAAAAACTTTGATTTATAAATCAAATTGTATCGTTGAAACTTTTAAAATATCTGTCTTGTGAATAATATGATCATGGAAGGATTTTTACAAAATAATTACATCATTAGTATCTACGAAACAAAATTTATGTAAGTAATCTCTTAAGACCATGACTCTTTGAAAGGTACTAGGGGCGGTTTTTAATCCAAAAGGAATTACACTTACGCATAATGCCCATTATTTACAGCCAAAGCAGTTTTTTTCTATAGATTCATTGTCCACTTCTATCGGGCGAAAACTTTGTGCTAAATAAAGGGTAAACAAATGCATGCATTTACCGAAATTTTTAAGAATTTCATCTATTCATGGCAAAGGATATTTACCTTCTATTCTTTTTTCGTTTAATTTACGGTAATTTAATACCAATCGCTATATTCTCTTAATACAATCTTAAATCGGAGATCTATATGGTGATATACTTGGCTTAATAATTTTTGTTCAATAATATTTGTATGTGACTGAATTTCAGTTTTTAAGTTATAAGGGTATTCATAGGATTGAGAAAATACTGCTTCATTATATACAGTTCTGATTTGATCTTTGGCTGCATTTGTAAATGTTTTAAAGCTCTAGAGTAGAATGAAACAGGTTTATTCTTTTTGATAGCACACCTCCTATAGCAAAGTCGCAGGTATCTGTGGTTATCTCAGTACACCGATGCGGGGAATTGCTAAGTAATTCTATATATTGTTGAAATGCTTGTAAATAATCTTCATTATTAATATCTATTTTTGAATCTTTCTTTAAACATTTATTAAACGGTTGTACTATTTTAGCAAAATTTTGCATAAATCGTCTATAATAACCTGTTAGTCCTAAGTTTAGTTTAGTCGTTTTTGGAAACTCATACCCTTTTATTTCTACTATTTTTGAGGGGTTAGCTTTAATACCTTCAGGAGCAATACCGTGACCCAGAAAATTCACTCCTTTGCATAAAAACTCTGATTTATAAATCAAATTGTATTGTTGAAACTTTTGAAAATATCTGTTTTGTGAATAATATGATCATGCAACGATTTTGACAAAATAATTACATCATTAGTGTCTACGAAACAAAATTTATGTAAGTAATCTCTTAAGACCATGACTCTTTGAAAGGTACTAGGGGCGGTTTTTAATCCAAAAGGAATTACACTTACGCATAATGCCCATTATTTACAGCCAAAGCAGTTTTTTTCTATAGATTCATTGTCCACTTCTATCGGGCAAAAACTTTGTGCTAAATAAAGGGTAAACAAATGCATGCATTTACCGAAATTTTTAAGAATTTCATCTATTCATGGCAAAGGATATTTACCTTCTATTCTTTTTTCGTTTAATTTACGGTAATTTAATACCAATCGCTATATTCTCTTAATACAATCTAAATCGGAGATCTATATGGTGATATACTTGGCTTAATAATTTTTGTTGCTCAATAATATTTGTATGTGACTCTGAATTTCAGTTTTTAAGTTATAAGGGTATTCATAGGATTGAGAAAATACTGCTTCATTATATACAGTTCAGATTTGATGTTTGGCTGCATTTGTAAATGTTAAGTGTTGCATTCTAATTATATTAGATATGTCTAAGTCAATTTAATTGTATGATATTAACAAAGAACAGACAAAGGAAACAATAAAAAAAAATCGAATAACAAAAAAACAGAAAAAAATGTGTCAAACGAATATGTTAAACAAAAAAAATCGCGAGTCTGCAGTCTAAGCCTCCTTAATTCAAGTAAATCAAATTAACTCTATTTTTCTTTTATTTTATTATTTTAGGTAAAACACGTTAAAACCTCAAATAACTCCAAACCCAGCAATTTTTTTGACTATCGAGTACCACTTTTGTGGACAGTTGTTTAAAAATATTATTTTTGCCCAAAAATTAAAAATATCCCCATAAAAAAAGTTTGGGGGCAAAATAGGAGACCCTTGACCCTTGAGTTACCCTCCTGTACAAAATATTAAAAATTTGTCAACTCTAACTAGTACGACCTATTCAAAGGTATTTGTGATGTATGTATCTTAAACCGTTTCAGAGATAATAAAAAAAAGGGTTTTTGGGGCCGTATCTTCTTTCATTTTCGGACACATGTTTATTAACCAAACTAACGTTATTTTTTAATATTCTATTTACCTTAGAAATTAGAACTTTTTTGAAACACCCAGTATAACTATCATAATCTTTGTTTTAATAGGCAATCATCTAATGAAGTTAATGATCTATATATTATAAATGATCTATACAGTTATGTTAAACCTACCACACAAAAAGCTTTTTTATTAAACGTTTCTGATCTATAGTTTTTTAATTTATCTCTGATTTCAGTTATGTAATTAGGTTCTACTGCTTTGATAACTGCCGTGATGTATTTTATTACAGATTTCAAATAATAGTTTATTTAATGTACAAATTTCTGGGTTTCTGTGTATAAATTAAGTACTCACTCCGAGATTTCGATTTTACATTAGAATTGAACGAATCAAATTAAGTAATACTTTAAACATAAATAAACGCCTACTTTAACATTGATAAAAGAAATTGAAGTTACTTTTGTTACAAATTAAATAGCCTGTGGTTATACAATTTAATAAAAAGAATAATTGAAGGATGGACGAATGTTTCTTTGTCAGATGATAAATAATAAAGGAATGTTTTTTTTTATTAGGTGATCATAGAGTGTCAGAAGGTTTACCTGGGTGGTAGATGATATCAGTGGACGATGGGCGACGATAACGACAAAAAAATGCCTTGGAGAAGGAATAGATGAAATTTCAAACTGTTAATAATTGACTACTTGGGTGGCCTTGCAATAAACAATTGGAAGAATAAATAAATATGTTTGCGTCAACAGATACGCACTTTTCTTTTTTTTTCAGGTTTGCGAAATCTGAAATGTGATTAACAAAGGAATATGAAAAATACTGTATTAAACCTACTTACAAAAAAGTTTGTTTGGAATTATCTTGTGATTAAGTCTAGCAGCTCCCATACCATTAAAAATCCCAATTATGTATTGCCTTGGTCCTTATAGGATAACAGTAGCACCTATAGATAGCGAGTTGGGGGTTAAATCCCAAATTTTGGAAAAAGTTATAGGGTAAACTATACATTTGTTGGCCTTCAGATAGTTATTGGCCACTTGCCTTTTAATTTTAAGTAATAAGGTTGACAGTCGAATAACAATTCTAGCGTGTGTGAATTTAAATCAATTACAGTTTGCTTTATTGTCCACCAAATGATTAGCCGCGCCACTGTAGTCGTCTTTTAACGGTAACAGCTGAAGTGTCGTGTCATTGGTGTTTGCGTAAATTTCTCAACATCCTTAGCATTTCGGTAAGAACCTGCTTTAACTCATTATTACGTATTACTAGTTTTAAGCATGAAATTGTAGATTTTATTGCTTATAGTGAGTGTAATAATATTATTTAGTGTGCATAGGTGTATCTAACCTCTCTAAATATTCAATTTTGCGGGAAATATTTGGGGTCAATAACTGTATCTAAATAATGCGTTATTTCTAATATTGGCCCCCCAGGCCAACAATTGTTTATGACATTTATTTTTATCTGTCGGTAAAATTTGATACCTATTTACTAGTTTACATAATGAAATTGGATGAAACATTAAATATATATATATATAAGTATTGAAAGTTTAACAGTTCTTGGCCACGGCATATAACTGTATATTTGGGGGTGCCAATAACTGTACAGTGTCCAGATTCTGTAAGAAAATAAAAAATTGTAACTGGGTTGGGTATCCTTTCTGTCTAGATTTCAATAAACCGAGATTTTTTGGGTAGTTTAAAAATTAGACGTAGGTAGGTAGGTAGTAGGTCCTGGTATTTTTCTTTTTCTAGCTATGCCAAAGTGTTCCACTAGAACATAGGTAAAAAAGTATGCTGAAAAAGACTTACAAAATGCAATCAAAGATGTCCAAAATGGTATGCCTAAACAAGAAGCGTGTAAAAAGCACAAAGTTCCCAGAGCGACCTTACAATTTAGAATGTCTAAAAAATTTGTAAAAACCTCTCATGGACCACCACCTATTCTTTCCACTGATGAAGAAGATATGATAGTAAACTGGATTAAAGGTTTCCACAGAAAAGGATTTCCTCAGCTCAAGGAAGTGGTACAGAGTTCAGTAAAACAATTTCTAGATGAGAACTCAAAAGATAACCCATTTAAGGATAATTATCCTGGGTGCGGATGGTATAAGGCATTTATGAAAAGACATCCTCAGTTAGCAGTTAGAAAATCAGAAGCAGTTTCTACCGCGTCATCACGAGTTAGTGAAATGGACATACGCAAATGGTTTGAAGAAATACACTCCTACCTCAAAGAAAAGAATCTTACTCACGTGCTGAAAGATCCAAATCGCATGTTTAATGGGGACGGAACTAACTTTCTTCTTTGCCCCCAAAATAAAAATGTGTTAGCCCCAAAAGGCGTAAGAAATGTTTATGAAGTCGACTGTGGCGCAGCAAAGTCATCGTTAACCGTTGTGTTTTCGTTTAGCGCTTCTGCATTAACCGTTCCACCATTAATTATTTATCCCTACATTAGAATACCACGAGAAATTGGGGATTCGGTGCCTAAAGAATTTGAATTTACCAGTACAGATTCTGGTTGAATGAAAAAGGAGGTATTTTACGAATACATAGCGAATACATTTTACAAGCATCTAAAAAAGTTAAATATTCAATTCCCCGTTATATTGTTTGTAGATGGTCATGTCACCCATTTAGATAGAAAACTGAACGATATTTGCACTAAATTAGAAATTGTTTTAATAGCCCTTTATCCCAATGCTACTCGCATACTCCAACCAGCGGATGTGTCTACATTCAAACCTTTAAAAGATGGTTGGCGCAAGGGAGTATCGGAATGGCGGCGTAGCAATCCATCGGAAGAGTTAACAAAAAAGCATTTCGCTAAATTATTAAAGACTGTTGTAGACAAATTAGTTCGACCCGACATTATTTCAAATGGATTTAAAACATGCGGACTTTACGCATGGAATCCCGATGTAATCGATTTTTCAAAATGCTTAGGAGGGCAAAAAACGAAAAACGCAGATGAAATTATTGAAAATAATGTCATGGACAATTTAAATCAAAGTTATGTTGATGGTAATAAACAAAATGTTTTCCTACTTTTTTTGGAATTTGAAGGAATTGTGGGCAATGAAAAAATTAAACAATTTGAAGACACCACCTTATCAAATAAAGAAAAAAATTTTACAATTCTCCGTGAACTTTATCTAGAGTACAAAAACAAACAGACTGGGGAATCTATAGAAGCTATAAGTAGAAATTTTAAAGATGTACAAGGTGATAAAAGTCAGACAATAAATTTAAATATAAGTCTAGAAAGTGAAAAGAAGCAAAACCCTAACTATCAAACATATATTGTTGCGGAAAATGGCACTTTGGAGACAGAACCGCGCTATTATGACCACAATATAGGAGATGAACCAGAAATGCCGTTAAACATTAAAAATCATAAAGAAAGTACTCACAGTAATAATCAATGTTACTTTACGAACGATGATATAATCAACGCCCCAATATTAGTAGAGGAATCTGAACAACAAATGGTTACTGAAGCTATAAATGACCAAACTATGGTGGATACAATAAACAATACTTTCATAAATCAAAATCTTGCAGACATTTCTCCATCAGAATATTAACTTACACCACTTAACACAATAAACGCACCAATAAAAGTAAACAACTTGAAAACTCCATTTGTAATGAAACAGCGAAAGAGCTTTTAGAAACATCAAAAGAATTTAAGAAGTATTTATACTGGCCAGAAACTCCGATAAGAAAAGGGACAAAACAAAGTGAAAGAGTGCTTTATATTATAACATCATCTACGTGGAAAGAACTTAAAGATAAGAAGGAAACAGAAAAGAAGCAAAAGAAGAAGCAAAGGAAAACCGAAAACAAGAAAGAGAAAAGCAGAACATAGAAAAAGAAAAGGACAATGACATAAAGAAAAAGAGGATACAAAAGACAGCAAGAAAGACTGCATATAAAAAAAAAGATACAACAAAAGTAAAAATATTATCAAATGTTGTTTTAAAAGCAGCTGATATGCAGGAGAATCAACGGCAGGAGGGAAAACAGGTGACACAGAAGATTTTGAACGTTTCAAAAAACCTGTTTAATACAAAAAATAATGAGCATCAGGATCAAAGTGTTGCTTCCAAAATAATATTTCATAATGAAAATGGTATCTCTGGATTGTGTTTCTCGTGCACAATGAATTTTAGTGACAAAAAAAGTGGTATTAAATGTGACAGATGCATGAGGACTTACCAGGCATATTGTATTGAAAAATTTAATTTAATCTTTAAGTCAAATTCCAATATTTTTACTTTCATTTCCTGTCTTAAATCAGTGAAATAAGTATTGTTTCAAACATTATATTATAAACAACCAACAAAGATATAACTACAAATCGGTTTTAGTACCTGTAGGTCCTACGTACCTAATTGAGACTAAATTTATTTACCTACCTAGGTATTTATCTTCAGAAATAGAATATTTTTTTAGTTTAAATTGACTTTGTAACGTATTGCCAATGACTATACCGGAACTATGCCAATCACTGTATCCGGTAGGTCAATTACTGTGTTTTTTTTATTTTATAGATGTATTTTGGCTAATTATTTTATTTTAATATGATTACTTACCGCATAACCTAATACAAAATCACAAAGATATCCTAAAAATAAAAACCAAAAAGGAATTTTTAGCAAATATACGATACCTAATCCTTAAGAGGGCCAATAACTATATGGTTTACCCTAATAAACCAAAAAACCAACTCCCCGAACTAGACTCGATATGAAGAATTTTTAGGAAAACTATCTCACACTTCATGAATTAAAAACAGAATCGTGTTTCATTTTTGAAGCCAATTTGATTGGCTGTTGGGCCGAACGATAAATATGAAACCATAGGAAAGAAAAATACGGATTCCAATAAGCGGGAAAATTGTCCAAGAACTTGAGACTGTTGGAATAATGACGAGACTAATATAACAGTGGCGTAAATTTATTAGAGATAGGTTAATAAAAAATATATAGGTATAAATACATATTAATAAGATGTAAGGGCGAAAATGTAGGTTAATTAAAAGGCAGATACAAACATATTAGGTATGGTTATGTATTTGTTAGGAAAAATCAAACATAAACGTAACCTACTATTTTGACTAACAATCGTTAGATGTTTTATTGACTGAAAGAGATATTTAGAAAAAGGTTTTATAATTCAAAGAGTTATACTGGTAGGGTAAGAAGACAAATATTAAGAAAATATTAGAAGAAATTAATACACCCACGAACCACACAAAATTAAAAAACACCGAACGCGTTTCAATAGGTACGCTATCATCATCAGCGGTCGACTAGCTACTCGACCGCTGATGATGATAGCGTAGCTATTAAAATGCGTTCGGTGTTTTATTTAATTCTGTGTGGTACGTTGGTGTATTTTGTTTGTTACAGATCCTGCCACAGTTGCAGTGTTCCAAATTTTTGAAGGATATATTATAATTTTTGGATGTATGTCAGGAGTCGAACAGAAGTAAGAGTGGAAAAATTAAGAGGCTGATGCTATATTTATATTAACAACAATGGAAGATACCTAATTTTATTACTACAATTTTGTGCGGATATAATTATATGTATACTTTGAACGGTTACGATAGCAATAAATGTTTTTGTATCTAATCTAATTATAGGATTTCCAAATTTTGCACAGATTAAAATACATTTTTAGCGTATAAAATAGACTCTAAAGGAAGAAAAAGTAGCTAGAAATAGGTGCTTTAGTTAAATTATACTATTAAAACTCTTCTGGCTAATGCCCTTCTGACGGTGTGACTTTACATTAGAACATCCCTTACGCATACAAATTATCAAATTTGTTTGAGTTTTTCTTGGCAAAAATGTAACCTATTGTAAGAAACTTCAGGTTAATGCGAAAGCATGAAAATTATGAAGAATAACGTTTTCAGAGCTATACATTAAGTTATTTATGTTAGTAGTATAAGTCATAATAGTTTATTTTTTGCTCGCAACGTCGTTAATTTCATATTAAAAATATACTGTTGCTGCGCATACAACAGTTGAAATATTACGTACACAGCGTGGGGGAAATAAATGAACCAAATATATTTTAACTTTTTTATTGAAAACTTTCTAAGTATATTTTATAATGTAACAGAGTGAATGAAAAGAAACTCTAGATACATACTTTTTACAAATTTTTGGAGACCTGTCAGTTGTATAAACGTCAACTTCAATTCGAAAAAAAGTACTTGATTATATAAAATTCCACAATTACAATCGTTGCAAAAGGTCAGTGCTTAGAAAAATGTGTAAATATTCTAAATATAAAATTCCAAAAAGCAAAAACAATTTTACATTGTATATTGTCGTTATATTTATGAATACTATTTAGTTGTGTTGTATGTATGATAATTGCGAATATTACGAATCTTAGAAGCTTTTAAAAACAATAAATAAATTTGACAAAAGCTCATCGTATATTTACATTACAAATAAGAGTAAATATAATAACATAAATCTTTAACGATTAGGATTAAGATAAAGTATGTCTACAAATCAAATTTCTGGTAGCCCCTGGTTTTGGGTCCCTTAGAATCGGGGTTTAAACGACTTTATTTTTTTTGTAAATAATTAACTAATATGAACCAGACCGGTTATAAACGCTTTTATTACACAAATTGGTATGAAATAAATTAAATCCTATGTAACAAATGAAATAACTTTTCTGGTTTCTGGATAAATAATAAAATAACAATTAACAAAATAAAAGTAATTCTGGTTGGTCCTGTTGTCACGGCTGCTAGGGACTCCGCTGGCAGGTTATTTCCCCAGAGTTTGGGTCGCCCTCTATGAGTGAAACTGGAAAATAGCTAATTACCCAGATGTGTTTTTACATCTGAAATAAATTCTTTAAAAAAATTGTTAACTAAAACGGTATGTGTCGTGTGGGTGAATCAACATATGGGTGTGGAGGTTACAAAGGAGGTTACAACAGGTGAATGAACTTGCTATTATTCTAATTCGGTAGGAAGTTGTGGTTATGATAATAACCATGTCGTTTTGAAATTAGGGATTCTGAACCTGTCTATTGGATTAGGTTCGGATTGATTAAGTATGTCTGAATGAAGTATAATGCAGTTAGGCGTATTTTGAAGATAGTAGAATGAGATGGACTGGTATGGCAGCATATATACAGCGTGAATGGAATATCGGCTTTACTTACAATGATACTCAGGCAGTGGTGATAATTAAGTAATGGGTGGATACGAGAGGGTACACTTAAGGATTAGGGTAACGACCAAACATTGATGGAGTGTAATTGAGGACAGGGAGCATTAACTGTCGGCAACGTTTAGAGGGGCTTTTCGGTTTCAATGGGGTTGGTACGAGTCGAGGTAGTTAGAAGTTCGGGAAAAAGCCTCCGTCGAAACAATCACGTCTTTGGAATAATGCAAAAGCTCGCCTAGGTGCAAAGTACAGCCAAGATGTTGGTTTGAATTACAATACTTTTCTCTTTTGTTGACGGTGGTGGTTCGCAATACTTAGTAATACGGGGCGTCGCCTCCGGCAAACTAATTACAACGTACTTTAGGCACGTTTATGTGCTCGGTGCTAATAGAGCGTTTTACACAAACGTGTCTCCGACAAGGGAGGTTATACAAATGTGGGATTAAGGAACGTAATTGGTGGATGTTTGAAATGTGTAAAAGGGGTGCCAGGTTTGGTTATTTAATTGGGGATACTGGTATTTTCAGGCAAGACAACTAATATCATTTATAAATAATGATAATACAGTTGTGGATATAACTAGGTTTGATAGGAATTATTTCGGTCGATTTGTATCAGTTTTGTTGTTACGGTCGAAAATGAAACTGAAACGGCAGGTAACAGATTATTAGAGTGCACCGGACTAGCTCAGTAGGACAGAAGGCGTGAGCGTGTTTTTGAATTTAAAAATACTGAAGGCGGTTAGTCGTATTGTCGAAGGTGGCAAATAAGGGTGCGTCGTAATTAGAATAAAGTCAAATAATGGGCGGCAGACTGTTATTAAGACGATATCGGTAAGAATACACCTGACTCTTAGATAAATCAGCCTTCATCAGTCAAAAATCTCACTTACCTTACGTTGGCTACCTCTAGGTGCACGTCGAGATGCTTCGAAACTTTAGCTCTAGAACAAATCTTAAAAATACCCACATGCTCAAATACCAAAATAGCGTGGGCGCAAATCAGCTGTTGGATTTCAATGACTTCTTTAACTCTATATTTCGTTACGTTACCCCCAACGCTTGTGAACAAAATAATTCAAACACAATAATAAAAAAAAATAATGAATGCTAAATGTTACGCTTAAATCTCATTAACTCAAATTTAAATACTACTCAAATAAAAAGCTCTGTCATTAATTGAACTCATTTAATATTCCTCTAATCGGTTACGTTAAACAACACAAAATATTTAATAAAACTCAAAAAAAAACTGTATGACACTGAATGCTTCAAGTGTAGGAAATTATCAATGGTTACTTTTAAAATGAATCAACAAAATTGTAATCAAAATTTAGTTCTCAATTAATTCTTTAGTTTGAATAATAAAATTACTGCTCTTCGTAAATTATTGCATTCACTGGTCAGGAGAGGATCACAAAAAACACGATAAAATTCAATTAATTGTTCGTCTATTCTACCTGAATAAGCGTATATCAAAAGTTACACAACAAAATACATATATTTGCACTGCTTTCGGTTCAAATTTAAAATCTTAAATTCTAGAATATGGGAGCATAAGTACCTTGTAAACTTACTAGATTTTAATCTTAAATTACGGAAATGGAGTTACCAATATACGGTTAAAATTCAAAACATTACGTAACCAAATGGTCACTCAAAATCAATTTTACCAATCGAAATTTTCATATACATAAATTTGCAGTACACTTAACTAATAATAAAAAAACAAAATACCAAAGATAGCGCAAATAAAAGGAGTTCGTCAACCTTTTAATTGAGATTAACGTGAAAGAATCAATTACGGCAAAATAATACAAAAAAGAAACGGCTGCGTTTATTTGCTCATCAACAGATAATATCACCAAATTTATAAAGAGAGATATGATAAAATAATCACAATAACGTACAATATTGGATTATCTTCTACACAGAACCCTTGAATACGTGTTCACCAGATGTAATGAAAGAAAAACGGACGGGAACGGCTTCAGTATACCCGCTGATGTTCTTGATCGGCAAGGCAATCCCATTCGGCAATTTTCCAATTTTAAGTTTCGATAGCGATACGCTTACGTTAATTGGCGTTATATAGTTTATGTGCATAAACACATCGATTTTACACACGAGATATATTTACATACTATCTGCTTAATGCACCATTAATTCGGTAGCTCTATTTACAAGTTTGTTTAATTACTAAACCAAAAAAATGGTCTATTTACAAATTATTTATAGTGAGACTTGGTTTATCAAAGGCTGATTTACAAAAGCACAAAGACACAGGGTTCGGGCACATAATACTCCACCAAAAACAATCCATCAAATCTGCAAAAGCGATAAAAACTCCGTAACTCAGGAAGCACTGGTTAAACACTGTCCTGATTACGAAAAGGTAGGTCCAGTTGACCACGATACATCATATAAAGTTCTCCGGCCTGGTGAATCAACAACAAAACGGCACACAAGCTAAACGGACTCACAGGCCACGATATGTTCGATAGAACCGGGAACATCGACGGTAAGATGGGTGCCCACCCGCATACCACAACTTCCTTCACCAGATCAAGACGAAGACTGAAGACATACACTCAAAAGTTCTTCAGTTACGCCATATTCGATTTTAAGAACTAATCATATTACTCATACATTCAAATTATAAAACGCGGTAAAAACGACATATCTTCGCCTTCACATAAAAAGCTGCAAGGGTTGCTTTTCCCATTAAGCAACGCTTATCTATTCTACAATACATATGCACTTTAACCTTTATGTGACTGGATAAAAAAACATCGTTACATGACGGGCGGGGTACCCATGTACCCATCCACTAAAATCGTGCGTTAAACAAGAATAAACTCGCAAAAACGAATTATTGGCAAGGCTCTATGGTTTATAGCATCAGTTGTGATTAAAGCGTTGAACTAGTAACAGGTGCATACCTATAGTAAAATGTGTAATAAAGAGGCTGGGCCAAGTACAAGTGCTTCAAAACCAAAATGGAGACGAATCAGGTAAATTATATTTCACTATAATAAGTTCTGAGTAATTACCGTGAAATATTTATGTGGGTTTAAATAATATATCAATACAATAGATGAAAGTGGCATTTTTTTTAGCGAGCGTGAATGTTGACATAAGAGGCGAAAGCCGAGTGAGAAGATCACACGAGTTAGTAAAAATCACTTTCATACGAGTAGGGAACAGGTAAATAAAAGAAACATATAAAGTTACTAGCTGACCCGGCAAACGTTTTGCCATATACATTCTTTCTAGGAAATATTTTTTGCGATTAAAAAACAGGGGTTGATCGTAGAAGGGTGAAAATTTAGGGTTGTATGTATTTTTCAATTCCGAATCATAAAAAACAAAAATTGGCCAAAAAATAAAAAAAAAATTTTGAGTTGGACCACCCTTAACATTTAGGGGCATGAAAAATAGATGTTGACCGATTCTAAGACCTACCCGATATGCACACAAAATTTCATAAAAATCGGTCGAGCCGTTTCGGAGGAGTTTGGTAACAAATACCGCGACACGAGAATTTTATATATTAGATAAAAAGTTGATATTTCAGACTGACATCAGAGGAGCTTAGGCAGCTAGCGTATATGTCAGATGAAGATCCCGAAGAGCCCTTTGAGCCATCTGATGAAGACGAATACGTTCCTAATCCTGACGACCAAGACTTGGAAGCATCTGATGTTGAAATGAATTTGGTAGTTGAAGCAGAAAGCGATTTCAATGAAGGCGACATTGATGAATTAATACAGTCTACATACGTTCCTGTAACTACAAAATGCAAAGATGGTGCAGAATGGAGTGATACTCCCCAACGAACATCACAAACACTGCGGCGAAATATTTTAAGAGGTAGATTTGGAGCTCTTACATTTACTTCTTCCCTCACACCAAAACAGTTGTTCAGATTATTTATTAGTGATGAAATATGTTCTATAATTTTAAGAGAGACTAATCGAAAAGGAAGACAGGTTGTTGAAGACTATAACAGAAAGATATTAGAAACAGCTCCAGTTGGACATAGGCCGCCATCAAAAGTATTCCATCCATTTACCGAGGATGAGCTAGATACTTCTTTTGGAATACTGATCGCAGCAGGCGTACATAAGTCAAACAGAGAGCACGTATCTGAAATGTGGAAATTGGAGTCATTGTCTGTTATACGTGCTGTAATGTCACGCGATCGATTTAAATTGTTGTTACGTTTTATTCGTTTTGATAATCATAATACTCGGGGTGAACATGCTAAAACGGATAAAGCTGCCCCAATTCGGGATATATGGGAAATGCTAAACAGAAACCTGCAAAAAAACTATCAGCCTAATGAATGCATAACAGTGGACGAGCAACTTTTTCTCTACAGAGGACACACTAAATTTACACAATATATCCCTTCAAAACCTGCGAAATACGGAAAGTATTTTGCACTTGCGATTCAAAAACTGCATACCTCTTACAAGGTTAGCTCTACACAGGAAAACCACCTGAAGGAGAAAGACAAACAAATGTGGGAGAACGTGCAGTCCTTGATCTGGTTTCTAAATACAAAGGATCAGGAAGAAACGTGACAACCGACAATTTTTTTACTACGTTGCAACTTGCAAAAACTTTGGCTTCGTGGGACCTAACTCTAGTAGGCACTGTCAGAAAGATAAGTCATTTTTGCCTGCCAAAATGCAAGCATCTAAAGAAAGGCCAATCAATTCCACTAATTTTGTTTATAACAAAGATGCAACGGTTTGCTCATATGTGCCGAAGAAAAAGAAGGCAGTAATTCTACTGTCTTCTATGCATGTCACAGGTGAAGTAAAAAACACGGAAACCGCGAAACCTGAAATTATAAAATATTACAACCAGACTAAAGGCGGGGTAGATACAATGGATAAAATGCTGTCAGAATATACAGTAAAGCGGAGAACCAATCGTTGGTCTTTTTCATTTTTTTACAATATGATAGATATTAGCGGTTTAGCTTCTTATGTAATTGACAAGGAAAACAACCCAGGTATAAAATCTGCTGATAAACGCAGATTACTTCTCAAAGGCCTAGCTAGCGATTTATATATGCCTGCCATTCATATCAGATGCAAATTACCAAGAGTTATGGCCAATCATTTTACGAGAAGTTCAGTAGAAATGGTTTTGGGACGGCAACTTTTTGAAAAACCTGAAGTTCTGTCAGAAAATCACGTCCAGCGTGATACTTTAGGACGTCGTAAAGTTGTCAGCTCTTGTTATTTTTGTCAAGAGAGCTCAAAAAGAAGACGGAAAACAAAGAAAAGTTGCAATCAGTCTTCAAAACCCGTTTGTAATGAGCATTCTGTCGACAAAGTTCTATGTGGAAATTGCAATAGAGAAGCTGAATAAATTACAACACATATTTTATTATACTTATTTTATGTTATCTGATGTAATTTTATAAGTAGATTTTATCTCTATATGAATATAAAAAAATTCTTTTTAGTCTAACTCTAATTTATTTCAACTTTTACTTAAGGATACCCGGGTACCCAGGCTGTCACCTAAGGGTTAAAAAAGTTAAAGGGATTTTTATTCATAAAAATATAGAAAACGAAAAAAAACATTTTGGCAAAATAAAGTAAACAAGTCCGTATGAGATGTCACGAAGTCTCAAAGCAAAAAGTTTTAAAATAAAAGTGTTACAACGGTTTAAAAATGAAAAGGGTACCCGGGTACCCGGGTACCCTGTCAGTCACATAAAGGTTAATGAGTTCATATTGCAATCCAGCCAAATCTTGCCTGCTTCTATAATGATTTTTAATTGAAAGTGAAACGGTAAACTGTACTGCAAAAGAATCTTGGCTCCGTTCGTCAAATGGAAGTTAACAGAAACATGATACAAAAAATTTATATAATTTTAATCCTACTCTGAATTAATTCCTAACAAATAAATTCACTTTAAACTAAATACGACAATTTCTAATCCGAAATACAATGTAAAGCAAACGATATAACTATTTAATTTAACTTTATGAAGACTAAACAATTGAGATTTACATATTATTGCAATTCATCGATTGCCAAGTGGTAAAATTTTATCAAAAACCGAAGTTCAAATTTTGTAAAGTAAACCTTCAAAGTGAGGTAACTAAATCTTTTATTCTAAGATTAGTTTATATACACAAGCTTGTTTTAATAAGTATAGTACCGGGTGGCTTGATAAGAATGCAAAGTGCTGTTTCTCGGAAACTACTCGTCGTAGAGAGTTGAGGTAAAAAATTTTATAACTAAAGTGGCCAAAAAAGACCGTGGAAAATATTTTCAAGTTTGTAAGATAACCGACAGGGGGCGTAACCGCCATCCTAAACTTTTAAAGTGAGTTTTTACTGAAATCCACCTAGCCAATGTACCACAAAATTATATGCTTTTTAAAGCTCAGCTTTATTCGAGTAATTTTTGTTTGACGTATCTATTAAATAAAGTGGTGGGGGGTGATTCAGTTATTTTTTAGATAAACAGCTGTAACTCCTAAACGACTGAACTGATTTTGATAAACTTAGTCTCGTTGGAAAGATCATTTATTGATCATTAAATCCATCGTACCCGTAATATGTCTAATTTTTGGTGATGCCGCTAGAGCGCATTTTTTGATATAATATCAGAAAATTGCAAAATTCTCTAAAAAACTAAATGCAACAATATGAATTTTTTTCATAAAAATGAGATAAAATCATGCCTAATTAGGTTAGTGAAAACCGCATCTCGATATCTATTCCTACCTTAAAATACCGAAGAAAGAAAAAATTTAGTTATTATAAAATTTGAAAAAGTCGATATTACACCGGTATTTATTCTTATTTCTTTGTCTTTTTTCAAGATTCAATGAAAAATTTCATAATTTCAAAAATTAAATGTAATAATATGATAGTATTTATTTTTGAAATATGCGGAATCCTCTTTCTTAATTTTATTTATGGCCTTAAAAAGGACCGATTATTCAATAATTGCCTACTTAAGTAGGCACTAAGGAGACATCAATTACCTGCTTAATGCCTACTTAAATGCTCTAATTGTCCCCATCGACCTCGATGCATTGTTAGAGCCGCTCATGCGTGGACATTACAGCAGTTTCAACTTCTGCTCTTGACAGGCTAGGAATGGCCCCTCGTATTCATATTTTCGTGTCGTCTCTCGCTGTTGGTGGAGTTTTGTAAATAATATCTTTTAACCGACCCCATAGATAAAAGTAAAAGTCAAACAGATTAAGCCTGGGGATCGGGGTGGCCAAGGAAATCGACTTCCTCGTCCAATCCGCCTCTGGTGATATATTAAATTTAAGTGTTCTCGCACATTTATTGAAAAATGTGCTGGGCAACCATCTAGTTGTAAAAACATATTTTGCCGTAATGTTGCAAGGGCACATCTTCTAATAAAATAGGCAATTGATTTACCAGAGAATCAAGAACACGGCACCATTTAGTGGTTCATCAAAGAAATAGGGACCTATAATAGTTCCGTCCAGGATGCCACACCACACATTAACACTCCAATGACCTTGATGTTGGACCTCGTGCAACCAGTGAGGATTGGTGTCAGACCAATAATGCATATTTTACAAATTAACGTTTCCATCACTTTTAAAAGTGGCCTCATCCGTCCAAAGAATTTCGAATAAAAATCCTCTATTTCCCCTGATCATGCCCAACATCCAATGACAATAATCTATCCGTCGATCAAATCCTTCGTTATGTAAGGCTTGATGTCAAACCATATAATACGGGCGCATTCCATAAATTTGAAATTACAAGCACATTGTGAAACATGTAAAGTAGTATTTTCAGAGACATAAGAACTTACCTATGATCCTTTAAAATGTTTTGAATAGTAGTAGTGACATTGCTCTCGTACTAACGTGGGGATTCAATGACAAGTATGCTAAGACAATAGCAATAATCGTCTTCCGTTCTTCCAGCGAGTCTCTTCGCAACTTTGGTCAAAAGCTTCCAATATTACGCAATTTTTGCACTAAACGCGGAAAAATTCTCACATCGCGTAGACGCCGATCTGGATATCGCTCTGAGTATACTCTATTAGCCAATTCCGCATTTTGAAGACATTCAAAACATACCGCAATCATATCATCAGCTTTAGCATTTGTAAAAAAAATTATAGGTGGTTTTAAGGACTTACTTGTGCAACAAACATAAATTACACTGTCTGTAAAATTTTAATATTTGTTTACAATTTGATTTTAGGTATTTGCTTTTTCTTAATGGCCTACTCCAAAGACTAGGGAGTATAGAAAGATGCGAAGCGCCCATTAAAGCTGCATACTAAAGTTCGACAATGAATTGGAATACTAAGTAACGTCTGACGTGTTAGAGGCGCGCAAACAATCTATGAAAAAACACGAAACTCCCCGAATTTTTAAATTAAAGATCGCGGCAATTTCAAACTAATACAATTACATTATGGGATAAGTATTAAAACTGCATATTTATGTACTATATAGAGGAATAAATAAGATTATTTTCTAGTGCATATAACTTAGATAAAAACATTAAATACAAAGTCTCATTGCACATTTATTAAAAGACCATAAAAATACAACTATGATTACAATTTATGTAACAGTTAATATTCATGAAAATTAAATTACTTACATTAAACTATCCACAATTTTGATGCTAGTGGTTATTCATTTAATACATTCTTTAATTTTTGGTTTTTGAATGATTTTTTTATTCGATTCCAGTTTTCTGATGTGACTGCCCAATGATATCGTATTTTTATAAATGATTCTGTATTTATAAATAATCTGTTGAATCTTGAGTACAAAGAGATAAATTAATATCATTCATTTTTATAACAATTATTATCTCTTTACTAATACACTTACTTGCTAATAACTGTGAAAAATAGTGATGATGAATTACTTCCACTTTCTTTAGTAAGAATGTGCTGTATCTGAGACGAATATTAGTCCTTTTCTAAGGTCAATATTGGAACTTTGTTTTAAATAAGTAAATAGTTGATGTTCCCCGTCAACACCTTTTCTTCATTCACGAGGATTCTTTTACATTTTGACAATTATGTTGTTTCAGAAAATGTTTCACTATGAATTCGCTAACATAAAAAATTGCACTCTCTTCAGTTAGTGAAACATGATTACTAATAACATTGAAGCCCTCAATATCCAAAGGCAATTCGTCAGTATTGTTTTTCTTATAATTAATGGCATTTTAGAAAATTGTGATAACTTTGTTAACATATAACTGAAATCATTTTCACAGTTTGTGTTTTGTCATAATTTACGGACAGACAGAATATAGTTATGTCGGGGACCATTCTCGAATTGCTGAGGACTTGGATTTCGACAACATCCATGTTGCTGCGTAACAGTTGCAAAAAAGTTTTCAATAGGGTCTTGGTTTAATTGTCTAGTCAAAAGTTTCTCTACTTGGTTATGCTCGCTAAGATCCCTCAATAACTCCAAAATGCTATTAATTGTAATTAACCATCGTTTTAAGCATAGAGGACTTGCTAGGTGGGCTCCAATAAATTGCAAATTTTTCAAATTTTCATTTGTCTATGTGACTTGAATTTACTGACATAGCATATCTAAATTTTAATTGATCAGTGTTTAATTTAAAACTATTCAGACAATAAAACTAATTGTCAACATCTTTAACAAAATCTGCAGTAGCTGCAGCATCCTGGTTTAATTCACGAAAGTGCATTAAAATTAATAAAATCACACTCATGGATTCACTAAAAACTTGAGAAGCATATTTGAGCCTCATAGCATTCATATTTGTAATATCAATGTGATTGGGCGTAATTTTAGAAAGCAATCTTAATTTTAATGGGTGTTCTGATGCTGCTACAATGATGTACTTACAACTAACAAATTTTTGATTATACATCAAATCATACCGTGCTAAGTTATTCCTGAGACTTTTCAGCAAGTGTGGAACGTCTTAAATGAAATATATCTTATTCCCATTATGAACAAAAAAGTCTTTTCTGGTGTGATGCAGTTTTGACATACTAATTTGATAAACTGGCATGTTGCCGTACCACCAACAAACTAATACCCTTGTATATGTTTCCAATTATAAGTTCTACCACGGATCATACAAACCAGAGTAGATTTGGCTCTATCATTCGTACGAATTGTTCTTGTACCTACCACGCCTACTATTTTGTCTTTCTTGGCATTACAGTAAAGCTCTCGATTGAATGATATTTTCTCAAAAATAATAGTTGCTATTTTCTTTTTGTCAACAGTGGAATTTTGAAGATGTAACTTCATCGATTCAACAACAGTATAATTAACCCCTGGATCAATATTAAAATGTGATTGCTATTTTTGCAACGTTCGGACAGTTGGCAAGTTCAGACTGTTGCGCAATAACTTATACCCTTTCGGGGACGCATAAAACCACAGCAAGCATATGTCTTTCATTGTGTCATCATACCTACGAATAAATTTATTGGTAACTGCAGCATGTCGCTCATTTAAAATTAAGGCATGAGCTGCCCTAGACAAAAATGCTTCTGCTTCTTTAATTACTTTAGCGATTATAGTACGACTGTTAAATAATGACCATTTACCCTTACAAATGCATTCAGATCATTTCTGTTTGGTAAATAATTTGCATCTTAAAACGTTTATAGTTTTTTTCAGTTTCTTCAATCTCCTCTGTGCTGTGGATGTTACCGTAACGTGTTGTTGTAGTAAAGATTGTTTGGAAGTACTTAGAATATCATACTCTGTTGTTACATCCATGGAAGCTACAAATTATCAACAAATTGTAACCAAAAGCAAATATCTATATACTTTCAACTTACAAGCATTGTAGTTGTGGTTAATGTTGGTAATTGGTAAATGTTTGTCGGTTTGTTTAGATGTTGATGCTACACATTCTATAGTGCAAGATTGAGCTTCTACATTGATATTAAGACATGTAATATCAGTAGGCTTCAACAACAGCCTAGGATATGTACGCTTAACTTGTTCTGGCACAAAATGAGCACTGCAAATCCTATAATTCTTTTTTTAACCCTGCTGTTCTCCTCGACAAGACTATACACTTGTGCTCCTTCGGGTCATAATGACCCGAACTCCTGAAATATGAATTAAAACCAAAATAACAACAATTATAATACATTTATTAACTTTATTTCTCTAATGCAATGTTTTTTATATGAAACGTGAAACTTACAATAAATTCAGCCAAATTTAAATAAAAAAAAGAAAACGGAATAAAAAATGTCTTATAATTGATGTGATCCACTACTTCTTACAGTCGGGACAATAATAGGTAACGTGTTCTTTACACAAATATTTTTTACACGTAATGCATGTCATATTAGTTTTGTTATCACATTTAAAAGGGCAAAATTTGCAGCGTGCTCGTTTGTTTTTGTTGCTAGTTCCAGGAGGTGGTGCGGTAGAATTTTCCACCAATGGTTGTTAAATAGCTGTTACAATTTCAGCTGCTTGTTCATTACGGGGAAGATGTTTTCTGGATAAAATGTAAGGATTTGCCAATTTTTTGCCCAGTTGTTCCAAAAACAGTCTTCTTTTGAACAAAACATTTTATTCCAGTCTGGATTTATTTCGCGCCATAAGATGAAAGCATTATAGGGCCATCGATTTGTTTTTCGTTTGCATGTGTATGCACCGATTAGCTGATCTAATGTATCAACTGCTCCTGTGGTAGAATTATAATCAAGTTTAATTTGTGGTTTTTTGTCTTCTCTGTCGCTTATTTGTTTCTGGTTATGAAACGTACTCATTAGAATGACCTTCTTGTATTTTTTTGGAATATAAGACACAACTGCGGTATCTTTAGTAAAATAAAATTTCGAACTATGCGCAACGTTATTTAGTTCCATGATAGGTAGCTCAGGCTTGCTTTTCCTGACAGTCCCTAACATAGTAAGATTTCTTTTGAGAACGATGTAAAGAAATTGTCACAAGTTACGTTCTGACCTCTTAGTCCATAAGTAAGGTCTAAAACTACTCTCAGCCCCTGATCCTCCTCAGGTTTTGTCCCAGGAGGTTTTCTCGTATATACTTGAACTTCTAAAGCATAAGAACTTGCACTATCACAAAGCGTCCATATTTTAATGCCATATTTTGCTGGCTTGCTTGGTATATACTGCTTGAATGGACAACGCCGTTTAAATGCAACCAGCTGCTTATCCACAGTTACGTTTTTCCCTGGATTGTACAGTTTTGGTAGTATTTCAGCCCATTTGTCCCAAAATTCTCTGATAGGAGCCATCTTATCCTGTAGCGTTCTTTCTTGACGATCTTCTTTATTATCAAACCGTAACACGACATTGTTGCACGAAAAAGAGGTCTGCCTGTTTCTGCAGTCCACAAACTTCTGGTAGATTCATCATGCGATCTGTAAACTCCTCCTAACAATAACAAACCTATGTACGCCTGCAACGTAATGTCATCTAATTCTTGCCACTTGTCACCGTACACTCTACGACCTTCGGTGTTAGTCATTTTCAAAATTATATTTTCCAGATAACTATTGAAAAATAGTTGAAATGTAGATTTTACATCCTGGACTCGTGCATTGCTTATCTAGTTGGACCTGAAGCAACTTTTATGATATTTGCACTAGTTGCACGTCCTGATTGAGGAAATGGATCTAACATCCAAGTTATGGCATTATCTTTAGATTGAACCGATTGAGCAGGTGGCATCAATTGCGTAGGATTTTTCAGTCCAGCATCGTCGAAAAAATCATCGTCTGACTGTTCATAATCACTATCTCCCTTTTCAGAAGCTTCATCGTCAATAATGTCACTAAAATTATCAATAAGTTTTTCTAAGTCTTCACCACTAAGATATTTTTTTGCCATTATTGTTATTTCAGCACTTTAGAAGAACTAGTAGTACGTACTACAAACCGCTTTACTCTGCAACGTAACAAACAAAACTCTCGGTTGCATACTGCGATATGATATGTATACCTGCTGCAAGTTGCAAGTCTGTTCCTGTTCCGACTTGCACACGCGGCTACAGAACTGTCGGAAATTCTGTAGTAACTGGCATATGTAGGTACATTTGAACAAGCATGTGATGATATGCATATTATCTATCCTCAAATTTCAATATAAAATAATTGGAAATACAAATTTATACGTCCTACTAATGTATTACAGCCTCAGGTCATAATGACCTGAGGAAGATCAATGTAACAATCATTATTAAAAAAATAAGGAACAAAAATTATTAAAACAAAACAAGCCACCTCATGCTTCAATGGATTAGAAACAGTCATTAACTACGAAGTTTAGATATTAATAAACAAAAAAGTTATCTAAACAAAAGTTTGATTTCGGGTCATATAGACCCGAAGGTAACAGCAGGGTTAAGTAAAGATCCGACTCCAATAAATCATGACGGTTACACGCGCACACCCATTGCTTTTCTCTACGGAATAAGACAAAAATGTGATAAATCTACAAAAATTACATTTCTCTCACCTTTCCATGTCTCGAGGTAAAGTACAAAAAGCAAAGTTTTTATGATACAACACAATAAGAACAGTTACTCATCGTTATATTATATTTTACGATGAGTAAATCTAAAAGCTGTACACACAAACTAAATTAACTACGTACACCAAAGATTAGGGAGTATTAATCTTTGACGTACACGCTACTGAGGCCTGCCGCTGCACAAGAAAAAATAAAATGAGATTAAGGTGTAGTTTGTGGTTAGGGATCACTCCAAAAAGTAATACGTGACTCAATAACTTGTCAATTTCTGAGAGACCCTAGATTACACTAATAAACTTTGTTGCGACGCTTCGTATTTTTATATCCTTAATCTTTGGCCTACTCCTAATATTATACTTATACTGCACTTACGTATTCTATGCATTGATTATTATGCCACTAGTTTTTTTTTCATTTTTGAAATTATGAAAACCCTTATTATTTAAAAATTATAAAATGATCAAGTTTTTCATAGAATCTTGAAAAAAGACAAATAAATAAGAATAAATACCGGTGTAATATCGACTTTTTCAAATTTTGTAATAACTACATTTTCTTTCTTCGATATTTTAGGGTAGGATTAAGATATCGAGATGTAGTTTTCACTAATCCATTTAGGGACGATTTCATCTCATTTCTATGAAAAAAAAATCATATTGTTGCATTTGATTTTTTAGAGAATTTTGCAATTTTCTGATATTATATCAAAAAACCCGCTCTAGCGGAATCACTAAAAATTAGACATATTACAAGAAAGATGGATATGATGTAGCAATAAATGCTCTTTCCAACGAGACTAAGTTTATTAAAATCAGTATAGTCGTTTAGAAGTTACAGTTGTTTATTTAAAAAATCACTTAATCACCCCCCTCCCCACTTTATTTTAATAGCTACGTCAAACAAAAATTACTCTTATAAAGCTGTGCTTTAAAAAGCATATAATTATTTGGTAAATTTACTAGGTGAATTTCAGTAAAAATTCACTTTAGAAGTTTAGGATGGCGGTTACGCCCCCTGGCGGTCATCTTGCAAATTTAAAAATATTTTCTACCAGCACGCGCGCACGCGCGGCCACTTTAGTTATAACATTTTTTACCGCAACTCTCTACGACGAATAGTTTCCGAGAAACAGCACTTTACATTCTTATCTGACCACCCGTTACATTACATTCTAATGTATGCGAAAGATTGTATTCATGAACTGCACGCTGAAAGTTAGTAATATTTTACAAATTTAAGTTTGATTAAAAACCCTACGTGAAGACTAATCATAACTCAAAATACCACTTATAGTTTGATATAGTACTTCGCAATAATTAACTGAAATCTAGCGAAGTAAGATTATTAATCATCTACTTATGTATAATCTATGTACACTTATTAAAGTTTTATGTAGTATTGTATAGTATATAGTATAAAACATGGTTATAGTCGAAAATATCAAAATATAAAGTTTAAGTACAAATAAGCCATACATTTTTGTAAACGTATATGCGAACAGTCAATCCAACAACAAAAACCTAGAATAGTTACTAAAAAGTATATTATTCAACTATAATGAATATTCTATGCTAATTTATAAAAATATTGGAAACTTTTTAGTTGTGTACCCTAATGCATTAATACCATTACCATTAATTATAATGTCATCCAGAATTGGAATACATTTTTTCTAATTTTGAATTTGTTTACGATAATGGTCATTTTTTTCTGGATGTTATTTAATCAATGATACTTCCTTTAATATAATACACTATTAAAAATTATTATTAATTTTATTAAATATATAAATAAAAAGTTTACTCCGGTAGGATTTGAACCTACGACTTGTACTTTGCTAGAGTAATTATTTATTTATGTATTTAGTAAAATTAATAATACTTCTTAATTACATATTTGCCATTGAACTTATTCGTTCATAACAAAACCTATAATAAAATAATATAGTGTTGTTTATGATAGTTTCATAGAACATCACAGGAATACGTGTTTAGGGATTAGTTATTTGGTTTCCAGATACTGCCTATTCCTATTACGCAAATGCTTACTTGTCCACTTACACTCATGTTTGGGCAAGTCAGTTATTTAGTATTAGTTTAGAAAATTTCATACTATCAAAATGAAAGGAGCGTGTATTTTCCTAAATAAGCGTTCAATTTACACATTTTACTTCCAGGATAGGAAATTCTGCTACTTGAGTTGAAATGAACCTACATTAACCTTGCAAATTTTTACACCCTCACTGAAAATACTCCTTTGCATTCTAATCATTTTGATATAAATAAATAAAAGAAATTCAGTGTTAAAATTGGAACATCTTGTTATCTAATCAATTGTGGCAACGGTTTAATCAGTGTTACTGTTTGTTGAGATTTCTATTTATTAGTACTTTTCGAACTGCCATACTGATTATATGATATTTCTCTTCTTGGAAATAAATTTATATACATTACAAACGTTTAATCGTGCTTTACTAATTTACTTTTTAAGAGAAGTTACTGGTCAAAAGTAATTTAAACACGAAAACCTTATAAAAGTAGTGAATTATAAAACTCTAGTAAATAAATACAATTTTAATCCATTTAAAAAGTTTCTGTTACTAGGTTTACTTTAAACAAGTTTATGTCGGTCGTAAATTGCACCACACTACACCGCATAATAAACTTTAAAAATATTTAAAGAACCAGCAGTCTATTCATCCACTAACTTTATAACGTCGCGTTAAAAGCGGTTACAATTATTTACGATCTTGGGGCGTCTAATACTAACTGACCCTTTAAAGAACTCATCTTTTAGGTTAATTCATTATTTGAACGAAAAAGGCGAAAAAGCTAACTTTTTGTATTAATTTTTAAGTCCCTGTATATTTACGATTATGGCCCTTGTGGAAAAGTTTTATATATTCCTGATTAATACGCGAGCAGAGTCATTGCTATTGCGTTACTAAAATAATTATATTACAACAAATTATTTATTATAGCAAAGTTTTTTTTTAGCAGAAGCTGGTATCGTTTAGTAAAAAGGTGACGACATTTGCTATAGTTCGATTAAACATTATACTCTGTTCCATCTTATTTTGCATTAGAGCAGGCCATGGAAATCTAGGGAGAGTGCGGTTGCACTGTCAAAAGAACCAAAGTTACTACCGTAGCTTAACTTTTGAAAATTGTAGGTTATATTTTTAAATCGAAAGTAATGCAGCGTTGCAATATGGTTTTTCACAACTTTGTTTGGAAGAGAACCGTTGAATCTAAAGGGTGCAATTTAAAAAAAGGGAAATTTTAATCTTCAGACGTTGAACGTCTATTACCTACATAAAACGAAAAATTTGCATTAATTACATTGGTCATAAATGACAACATTGTGTCGTATCTAATACGAGATGTTGGTTTACCAAATCTACGTAAAAACTAATAAGAATGCTTTCTCCTTTTTTCACTGTCCCAAAGTAAAAAACAAGGGAGAAATACGCAGGAAATACAGAGAGCAATTTCATAGGTAATCCAATGTGAAAACTTGCTTTCGTGATAAAATTTACATACTACATTGTTCTCTTTGTTTTCTTCGCTATTAAACATGATTTAGGTTTATATGCAAACTATAGTGCGAGAGGTAGTGTCACTTTTTCAACAGTAATCGATCTCACACTGGTTTTTTACAATAGCTATGCTATGTCCAGTAGCGGTGGGTGTGGGCGTGGGAGGCTGTGAAAGCTGTCGGAAATTTTTTTTTAATTATTTATCTCACTCTAAAACTTTGGAAACTCATTATTTATAATAGATTATGAAAAAAGAAAGACGTCTGCCACGTCACTGATGGGGGAACCTTCGTCAGTCATACGCATGAAGTCGCACAAAAAGTGATTATCTCACGCTGATATTAAGTAGACATACTATTTGCAGTACTCAAAACACGAAAATGAACGTCAGCCAGCATTAGACTGGTGGAGTGTGCGTCAGATAGGCCTCCAAAGTGTAACGCAGCGTTGAAATCCATTTCACGCGCTGAACTCTTTGCGGTCCAGCTGACGCTGAATCCATTGCTGTAATCCTGGGTGACGATTATTTTCATGTTTAAAGGACTGCAAATAATTAATCTACTTAATTTCAGTGTGAGGTAAATCACTTCATTCAAAGTAATTATGTGATAAATTGTCATATACAATACAATAGGGTCAAAAAATTCAATCAACAAGTGCAAACTCTCATCATGCATATTAAACAAAATATAAATCCATTCTCCGAAGATTCCGACAAACAGTATTTGTACAACATATCGACTGGAAAATCTGTAGATGAAAATATTGAGACATTTTTACTAAACATACAGGAAAAAGGCGAAGAATTTCAAAAAAAGATCATCGAAGAATGCGCTCAAGATGAGAACAGATTTGAAAAAGCATTGAAAAAGCCGAAAATTCTCACCTTTATAGGTGCAACAGAAAAGCGTAAGATTCAGGTAAATGGAAAGATTGTTGAAGTCAAAATGCAGAGAGATCCTTTTGGTAAATTACTAAGGTTGTGACTAGAAAAGGCACTGAACATTGATAAAGTTTTATCATACCACCTAACTCCAGTTCTACTGGCATCATGGAAGGGACCATATGTAAAACTAATAAATCTGCCTTGCTTCACATTCTTGAAGAAGAAGTAATCAGCGAGAAGCCCGAAAAATGCTATGTGATAGTTTACGATGGTTTTCACGTCATTTATTCTCTTAAAGAAATTCCAGTTTCCTTCGGGAATATATCAAAAAAATATTACATGGTTTTACAGCGAACGACGCGAAAACAATCATAATTGTATTTGATCGTTATACCTCTCCTTCAATTAAAGACAACAAGCATTTATTAAGAGACAGAGCAGAGGGTAACCGATTTACTGTTAGCGGAGAAAATCAAAAGCGATCGAGCGATTTTAAAAAAGATCTAAAGAATATTCACTTCAAACACGCGCTAATCAAATTCCTTTGCGATCACTGGAAAGAAGACCACATGGTTCCGTTCTTCTTAAATCGAACCGTTTATGTAAATTATGAATTGTGCCATCAATACGAAGTTAATGATAACAAAATTTTAAGAACAGTGGAAGATGATTTATCGTATCCGGAACATATTGAAGCTGACACAAAAATTATTTTCCACATATGTCAGTTGAATTTAGAATCTAACGTGACCATTCGCTGTACAGATACTGACATCTTAATTATTATGCTTGGAAACGTGAATATGATTACCAATAAAAAACTACAAATCTCGATTCTGACCGAAACTACGAATTTGCATAGATACATCGATGCCACAAAACTGTATGATAAATTGGGGTCTGATTTATGCAGGGCAATGTCTGCATTCCATAATTTGACAGGGTACGATTTTAACCCTTCTTTTTATAGGAAGGGAAAGAAGAAGCCGTTTCAATTGCTTAGGAGAGAACCAAAATTTGCCGACTCTTTAATTGGAATGTCGGATTGGTCTTTAGAGAATTTAGATGAGCATTTCGCAGTATTGGAAGAATTTTTCCATCGCATGTATGCATTTAAGTCAGTAAATGATGTTAATATAGCTAGAGTAGCATCTTTTATGAAAACATACCAACTTACTGATAATAAAGACATTTTAAAAACAAAACGCGACTTTGAAGGATCAATTTTGCGACCATGCAAATCTGAGCTGCGTCAACATTTATTAAGAACGTCGTATATCGTACAGATATGGACGCATACTTCCCAGTACAATCTGACTGTTGCTCACCCGACTGATCACGGTTGGCAAGAAAAAGGCGGAAAATATCTCTTGAAATGGTTAGACGGTGAACAATTGCCACAAATAGAGAAATAACAGACCAAAAAAATGATAACGTAACAGGTTTACATATTTTACTGATAATCGAGAGGAATTTTTGATTCTCATTCTATTTTTACAGATAATTTGGAAGATACTCATTTCGAAGATGGTCTTGAAGATTTGATGGATGTTACATTTGATTATAGCGAATGAGACCTCCTTTGATAATACTGATATAGAGTCAGATGATGCAAAATAATTCTACATTGTTTATTTTATAGGAAATTCTCCGTTATTTATTATATTTGCAAATTAATAAAGTAAATAAATACACATGTACAATTTCGAAAAAATTATAAACTTTCATATAATTAATTCAAATGGACTGACTTACCTCACGCTGAAATTGAGTAAATTAATTATTTGCAGTCCTTTAAATATGAAAACAATCGTCTGCCAGGACTACAGCAATGGATTCAGTGTCAGGTGGACCGCGAAAAGTTCAGCGCATCAAAGGGATATCAACGCTGGGCTACACTTTGGAGGTCCAGCTGACGCAGAATCCACCGGTCTAATGCTGGATGACGATTTCGTGTTTTGAGCACTGCAAATAATATTTCTACTTAATTTCAGCGTGAGATAAATTACTAAATTTTTCTGATTTTTGTGCGACTTCGTGCGTGTGACTGACAACGATTTCCCCATCGGTGATGTCCTTATTTTTTCATTTTTAGCATGAGATAAATAACTTAAAAAAAATTCCTAAAAGTTTCACAGCCTCCCACGCCCACATCCCCATGTCGCGCTGGCTGGCGTGTGGATATCATACAAGCAATGGACAAATTAGCTATGGATAAACAACTACCTTGAGATGGATCACTGGTAAAAAAGCGATACTACCCCCGGTCACAAAGCCAATAGGTAACGAGAACATCAATATGTGTCCATTTACTTTAACCTATCTAGGAAATTCATAGTACTTTGTAAGTTGCCTTTGCTTACTTTATAATTTATGTTTAACTTTATGTGCACGGTTTTAGCTCAACTCAGTTTTTTTTTTTTACAATAAAAAGGGAAGTGGTTCATTTGTTGGGGTTGATCACTTATTGCCAGGTTCATCCACACTGAAAAATGAACTCAGAAGGATTTTATACATATATTAGACCTATATACAGTAACTAAATATTTACACTTAATACTAACTTAAATGTTAATATAAGAATATATTAAAATAAATCTGATGCTAAATAACTAAAATATATTTTACTAATACACTGAAGCATTTACCATCCCCCAAAGGACCGGAGGCAGAACGGTTCTCCAGGAGGGCGATAGCCTACAATAACGGTGTCTGGGATGGCAAACAGCTTCTTCTCGTTACATTTGCTGTGAAAATAACATTAACTACACGTTTACATACTCCAAAATTACTGATCCTAACGTATATATTTCAATTTCAAAGGAAATTTTATTTAGTGTAAAATATTTAAAATTTTAAAGTCCGGACCTGTCGGGTACTTCCCAGCGGAAGCTACACATTTTATACAATTATGATAACTGGGTTAGAGTTGGACAAGCGTTTGTCATGATTAATTAACTAACGGTGGTCTATCTATTTACGGTGCAATGTTAATTACTGGGGATTAAAATATATACTGACTTCCATAAAAATTGCAACACCTAGAATTTGTTGAACGATTTTATTGAAATTTTCGTCAACGATGTCTTTCATTAGAACAAACAAACGATTATATTTTGAAAACAAAAGAACAAAAACTAAAAACGGTTTTTTCAATAATGTGTTACTCCGTCATGATTTGTAATGCACTCATTTAGACGACGTGGCATGCTATCAATCAAGTGATCTATAGCTGCCTGTGCTATATCAATCCAAGCTTCTTGAATCTGTAGCCGGAGATCGTCTAAGTTATCTGGAGGGTGTGGTAAATTACCCAGTCGCCTATCGACCTCATACCATACATGTTCAATGGGCGACAAATCAGGCGACCGAGCAGGCCATGGAAGGACGGCAATGTCAGCTTCTTCCAAAAAATGTGTTGTAGCCCTTGCTGTATGAGGGCGCGCATTGTACTGTTGGAAAATGGGATTTTCCAGCCCCTGAAGATATGGAAGCGCAACGGGTTCTAGCACATTGGCAACATAACCAGCGGCGTTTAAATTGCCATCAATGAAGGCCAAGGGTGATCTGCTACCGTAACATATTGCAACCCATATCATCACTCCTTGTGTGAGGGCTGTGTTGTGTTCCACAAAAAATGTTGGACTTTTACGTTCTCCACGCACCCGTCTGACACTCCTATGACCATCGCGGGCCCACAATCAAAATCAGGACTCGTCACTAAACACAATTTGATGCCATGCTTGCGCCCAATTCGCTCTTTGGTTGCTCCATTCTAGCCTGCGTAGACGGTAAAGTGGTGTAGGAGGAAGACATAAAAATAGATGATATGAACGCAGCCCATAAGACCTTATCCGGCGATAAGCAGATGACGTTGACATTCTGGGTCTTACATCTCTCACCCAATCATTTGCAATCGATCGTGTTGTTGAAAATCTGTCTCTCGTGGCCAAAAGTCTTAAGCGCCGTTCTTCGCATTCTGTAGTCCTGCAGGGACGTCCATATCCAGGGCAACGTTGTTGCACCCCTTCCTCGGACTATTTGGACCAACATCTCATTACCGTTGTAGCATTTCGGTTTACACGAAAAGAAATTTCTCTTAGCGAAAGTCCGGCCTCTCTCATGCCAATAATACGGCCACGTTCAAAATCAGTCAATTGGGAAGAATGTTGAAGTTGATGTACTCTTGGCATTATTCCTAAGTTCAGAATGAAATTGTGAACAAACAATTTGCAAAATTAACAGTTAATTACACACTGGTTTATTTCTTCAAATTTATTGCTACTAAGTGCAAAGGAAAAAACAAAAAAAAACTACTAGCTAGATTTTATTCAAATTTTAATCGATTGTTTGTTCTAATGAAAGACATCGTTGATGAAAATTTCAACAAAGTCGTTCAACAAATTCTAAGTGTTGCAATTTTTATGGAAGTCAGTATATTCTAATTACGTTTAGTAATTAGTGGAGATTTTAATGAAGAAACAATTTGTGGTTTAAGAATTATTTAACTCTATGAAACTAAATATGAATACTCTCGTATGGAGTATGCTGGATTTGGGAAGCGGGTAATTCGTTAGCCACTTGGGTGCACCTCTAACTGGGGCGAAATTAATAATAAGAATACAGTACTAAAATCTTCACGAACGTTTAGCTTCATGATTGTTTATCAGGTACAGGATGAACCGAACGTTTTACAGGTACGCGATTATTGAAGAAGTATTATTTCTCTAATTCTGGGTAATAGCGACTTGCGATCTGGATCGGATACAGGTTCGGAAAGAGTAATGGCTATACGCGATGGGCGAGCGGATATTAAAGCGGTAGCAGGACTTCTAATAAGTACTCTTTGAAAGGAAAACGTATTTTAAGCGGTTAATCACGTTAGGTGAGCTTGATCGGTAATACTCACTGTTTTACGTAATGTTTTCGGACGACCGAGATATAATCTATTTGCAGGGAGCGTATCCAATTCAATCTGTAGACTCCCTGCACGTCATTTCTACTTAGCCGGTGAGGCGTATTAGTGTGCGTTTGTGCAAAATATGTGTAGAATATCAATTAAAAGATTTTGCACTAGTACTCGTTTCGCTGTTTAATTGATACCCCGGGAATTGGCTGAATTCAGGCAATCAGACTTGCTATCCAATAAAGTAAATAAAAGGTGACCTTCGGAATACCCCTAAGCGTATGTGTACGGCTGTGTAATTAGCTTACATGCAGGCCACCACAAATTTAAGTAGCAGTAAACCCTGGTGTCGTGGAGTAATTGCATGTGGATTGAGCCTAGTTGACTCAACGGGTAATGAGGATGAAAAAGCGCTGTTCTACAGGAAAGGAAAAGGAAAGGGCCACGTATTTCATTCCCTACCCAAAGGGGAGGGCGGGCTGTTCGAGCTTTACGAGCTCCTTCAGCCGCAATCATGGATTGCCAATATACATACATACATTACGTATATATTCATGGTGGGATTAAGGATGGGTGTGGTCAGGATAGGATCGGAAGGAACAGAGTTAGGGTTCTGAGGAGGAAAATACTACCCCTCACTCGCCTAAACAACCGCACATGGTGTGCATATACGCAGTGACCATGCCGCTAGCTGTTTTATAGCGGGGATCTTGGTTTAATCGAGAATCCGCGAAGGACGGCTTCCATCTGTAATACTAATGCAGAGATTGGTTGTTAGCCTGGCGGGGACTCCAACATAGAAAACTCTTAACGTTTTCGAAACGTCAGAGGGGCTATAGATTCGTTGTTTGAGGATTTTTGCATTATCAATTAAAATTGGCTAATTAACAAATAATTAATAAAAATATGTCGTAAGGTACACTGGCTCTTTACAACTTTTTCGTAAGTAATAAAATTTGAAGATTTGCTTTCGTGATAAAACTTGCTGTATCGTTCTTTTCTTGTCTGTTACGTATATATGAAAGTAAATAACCATAAATATATCCATTTGAGTGGTAGCTAAATGGAAGAGATCACTTCTTTGGTATCCACGAACAAGACCTGGCGAAAAACAAATATTTAAATGTTTTTTTTACTAAGCTTTGATACTACAACGTGCATTATATCACTACAAGGATCTGAATCCATATCAGAGTCTGCATCTGCATCGGAATCTCCTAGTGCTATAAGAGCGGGTGGCATATTTTCAACTGAATAATTTCCCATGCATTCCTCCTAATCATTTAAAATAAGCTTTTCAGTGTGTGAAAAAATTTTACCACATTGTAGGAGATTATTGGGACAAAGCCATAATTTTTACCTATATCTTTCGATGGAGCTTTAGAGCTTATTTACTTATTGTAATAGTTTTGGCGAAACCCAAATGGCGTTTCAATACCGTTGTAGTGACAATACTAAGTAGGCAATTGTAAAAGTTCATTCTCAAGCCTAATCAAAATCTTATCAACTGCATAATTTTTCCCTCTAGACCAGAAAGGTTGGATTTTGTTCGTAGTTTGTACAGCACAAGAAACCGGTCCCCATTCATAGTCCCGATCCTCGTTCCCCGAATTGAGTAAATATTCGCAGTTTTCCAAAAACCCCAAATTACTCCACTCATGCAAACTGGTGTACCATTTACCTTCACATTTAATTTCGGGTGGATTACTTTTGATGTCAGATTCGTGCAACGAACCATGGATATTGGAACCATACACGTTCGTGTATTTTATTGATTTCAAAATTCTAAACAATGTCGTTCAACCTCCATTAAAATCATAATCTGTTTGAACGTAATGATGCAATTTGTCCAATATAAAATATTCATTTTTCGAATTGAATGCCAAATTAGTCTTACTAGATCTTTTAGTTTTAAGCTCTTGCCGTTATGTCTTAGATAGTTCGCTTTGAAACCGAATACATGCTTAATGTGCGCAAGGAAAAGTGACTAGTGCCTTACGTACTTAAAATATATCAAACACCATTACCGTAGGTTTGGCATCTGCTGAACAAATTATTATTAATTCAACATGAGAATGTCATCATATGTGTTACTTAAGTAGGCAATACACCACGATTACTTTTGACGGCGTCAAATTGACCACTACATGAAAAAAAATTATGGCCTGCTCTAATGCAAAATAAGATGGAACATGTGGATTGCATTAGACGTTGTTAAGGTTACAGCATTTTTTTAGGCCTAGGTGAAAAAGTGGCTTCTTTGCTACTTATTTAACTGTTCTATCGGGGTAATTTTTTCATTCTAGTTCCGGTTTCAGAAAAATATAATTTATTGGTACGTTGCACATTATCTTGTGTTTAAATTATGTTTCTTATATTTCGCCTATATTTGCAGTAGCGATAACCACCACCAAAAGGTAAAATCCGTTTGTTTAATTTTTTTGAAAGTTTCTGGCAATTGATTGTCAAAAATCTACAACAAATAATAAATAATCAATTAATACTGTATAGTGTTATCTAACATAAGTAGATGAAATTATGATTTCCATTAAAAATGATGTGCAACACAATAAAACAAAATTGTCAAATTTAAACAAAAATGTTATATTAAAGGTTTATTTAATAACAAAATATGTCGAAAAAGGAGATCAGTTTCTGTATTCTGTTCATTTCCGATTCTTTCCCTCTAAGAGTTCTGTACTAATTTTAACTTAAAGTTATAATGGCATTAAAGTCACAAATATTAGAAAACGATGTTTGACAGTAGTGAGTTCTCGAATAATCATCGCAGAGATAAAAGGAATCGTTTCTCTTTGAAGGTTTATTAGAGTTTATAAACATTATTAATACTTGCTCTATTTTCTATCCAGTCTCTTAACCGCAATTAAATTATTTCGCAGGTTGAAAGCAGTGATAATGAAGTTGATGGAAATTTTTGGCTAATTCTAAAGGTGGATATTAACAAACTAAATTATTTATGGAAACTCAGTGTTAGTTAACTTTTATTGAATGTATGAAGTATCTTGTGACGTTTTTAGATTGTCAAATCCTGTAAATGATGTTTTAACAATAAATTTGAAAATTTTATCTGTTTGTAATTTAAGTCAATGGTCAAACTGTATTTTACATTCATTGTATTCACAATGTTTGATGTCACACGGTTCTTGCCGGGGCGGTAATACAATTTTCACCAAATACGGTGGAGCATCAGTTGATTAATGCAAGTTTAATACAGTTCTCAGTTCATGAAGGGTCTCTATCATAACCTTGCAAAAAATCATACGGGGGGAGGTTAGATAATCAGATGGGCCACTGCAGAAAATGATCATCTTCCACATCATTTGCTATGTCTTTCTAAAATCTGAATCCTGAGTTATAATCTTCTAACGTTTAGCTTCAACCTTGCCATCGTCGTGTCGAGGTGGAAATATTCGACCTGAATAAGAAACGGATTATATATTTTGTTACAAGAAAAAGAAATTAGTGGAGTATTTCCACAGTTTATGCTTTTTGAGCGCGACGTTTCGGAAGCGGACTCTGCTTCCGTCATCAGGTTTAGTCCTGAGAAGGACTGTTTTCGCACTTGAGTCGAATTCATTTGTTATATCTAATTTTTCTCAAGCACTTGACCACTCTCAGATTCGAACTTGGTACCTTTCACTTACTAATCAGACACCTCTACCGCTGAGCCACTGAGTAATCCAATATATATTTGTTAGAACTTATATATATATTAAACTTTTTTCCGTGGTTGCGCAGAAGTTTATTGCGCATGTTGCGCCATAACCTCTTGCGCAGGTGTATTGCGCTTGAGCTCTTCGCGCATTATTGGAATCCATATGGGTTCCATTTCTACACTAGCTTGGCTTATTGGATTTTCTGCTAGTGCGATGTATGTGGCTTCTTTGAGTTTTCGACGAGTTGTGTTCTCGTCCTTTGCCACTATCTGTATGTTATCCCATTGGATGCGGTGGTCTTCGTTCCAGACATGTTCAGCGATTCTTGATCTTTCTGTTTCGCCCTTGCGGACGTTGTTCTTGTGTTCCTGAGTTCTCACTTTGAGTGGTCTACTTCTCTCTCCTATGTATGCTCTGCCGCATTCGCATGGTAGGTTGTATACACAGTTCTTGGAATTCTGATCTTCATTGTATGGTTTGGTTTTGGTTAGTATTCCCCTGAGCGTTCTGGTCGATTTGAAGGCAGTGCGTATCTTGTATTTGCTGCCTATCCTTCGTATTTTGTCTGAGATACCTTGTATATATGGTATTATCGCTGTATATTTAGGTTCTTCTTTTTCGGTTACCCTTTCCCTGTTTAGGTTAGGTGTTAGATCGGGGTAGCCATTTTCTTTGAGTGTTTTAGCGATATTTTCTTTTTATCTGTTCAGGTCCTCTTGTTTTGAGCATATTGTTTTTGATCTATCGTATAAGCATTTTGCTACACCTAACTTCACGTTTTTATGGTGATTGGAGTTGTAGTGTAGGTACCTCCCCGTGTGGGTAGGTTTCCTGTATACACTTGTCGTGAAAGTGTTGTCATTCCTGTGTACAAGTACATCCAGGAATGGCAGTTTTTGTTCCGACTCCAATTCCATTGTGAATTTGATGGTGGGTGCGCGGCTATTTAGATGATCTAGGAATTCATCTAGCTTATGCTTGCCGTGTTGCCAAACTACGAAGGTATCGTCCACGTATCTAAGCCATATCCTTGGTTTCTCTGTGAATTCGGATATCGCTTGGTCTTCAAAGTCTTCCATATATATATTGCTCACTATGGGTGATAGTGGGGAACCCATAGCCATCCCAAACTCTTGTTGGTAGAATTTGTCTTCTACCTGGAAATATGCAGTTCTAATGCATATTGTCAGAAGTTCCATTATTGTGTTTACCGAGAGTTGCGTGCGTCCGTCTAACGTTTCATCCTTTTCCAGCTTGTCCCTTATGATAGTTAGTGCCTTATCGGTAGGCACATTTGTGAATAGACTCACAATGTCGAAGCTTACCAGTATTTCTTCGTGGTTTGGTTGGAAGTTTCTGATGGTTTCCACGAAGTGCTGCGTATTCTTGACCATAGATTCGGTTTTTCCCGATAAGGGTGTGATGATACCTAGCAGATAATGAGCTAATGGGTGACAAGGTGAATTTCTCGAGCTCACAATTGGTCTCAGAAGAATTCCCTCCTTATGGATCTTTGGTAGGCCGTACAGATGCGGAGGTTTGCTGTAGTATGGGGTAAGTCTAGTTCTCTGGTAATCGGAGAACTCCCCCTTATGTTTTGCCAGCGTCAGGTATATCCGTCTTTCGATTGATGGTGTGGGGTCTTTTGGTATTTGTTTGTACTCGCCCCCGTCTAGTAGTTCTTGGACCTTATTGTTGTAAGTGTCCATATCCATTACCACAGTCGCGTTTCCTTTGTCTGCCGGGAGAACTTTGATCGTTGGGCCATTCTTAAGGGAAATGACCGCTCTCCTTTCTAGGTTAGAGAGGTTAGGTTTAGTTCACCTAGATGAATCCAGGACTGATCTAACCTTACTTCTGTATTCTTCGGCTTCTTCAGGATCTAATTTCATAGCTGTTTCTTCGACTGCGGTTATTAAATCTACTTTCGGAATATACCTCGGTGTTATCGCATAGTTCAAGCCTTTGTCCAGAACCTGCATTTCGTTTTCGTTCAAGTGTCGTTTAGAGATGTTTATGACAGTGTTTTTTCGATTGATGTTAGTTGGTTCTTTCTTCTCCTTCATTAGCTTTTCGAGTTTATTCTGCTGAATTTCCTTGTGCATTGCCTTGGTCTTCGAATATTTGCTTCTGGTAGCCGTATTTATCCTATCAAAGTCTTGCGCGTTCACTCGATTTCGAATGGTTTCTCTAATCTCGTTGGATTGGTGTTCGAGCTGGTACTTTCTGAAACGGTGATGTTTGATTCGTTCTTTGACTAACGCTTCGCTAGCTCTCTTTGCGATTAGTGATATTTTTCGGCTGTGTATCGGAGTTTTGATGTTAAGCCCAGTGGGTATTAAGTTGTTATCACGGGCTTTGCAGAGGAAGGTTAGATGGTTCTCCTCTAGTGCTAGCTTGTTCATTGATGTTTCAAGCTTTCTAAAAAGTTGTTTGACTTCGGGACCGTACCGAGTTACTAATTGCTTAGATACGTGGACGATACCTTCGTAGTTTGGCAACACGGCAAGCATAAGCTAGATCAATTCCTAGATCATCTAAATAGCCGCGCACCCACCATCAAATTCACAATGGAATTGGAGTCGGAACAAAAACTGCCATTCCTGGATGTACTTGTACACAGGAATGACAACACTTTCACGACAAGTGTATACAGGAAACCTTCCCACACGGGGAGGTACCTACACTACAACTCCAATCACCACAAAAACGTGAAGTTAGGCGTAGCAAAATGCTTGTACGATAGAGCAAAAACAATATGCTCAAAACAAGAGGGCCTGAACAGAGAAAAAGAAAATATCGCTAGAACACTCAAAGAAAATGGCTACCCCAATCTAACACCTAACCTAAACAGGGAAAGGGTAACCGAAAAAGAAGAACCTAAATATACAGCGATAATACCATATATACAAGGTACCTCAGACAAAATACGAAGGATAGGCAGCAAATACAAGCTACGCACTGCCTTCAAATCGACCAGAACGCTCAGGGGAGTACTAACCAAAACCAAACCATACAATGAAGATCAGAATTCCAAGAACTGTGTATACAACCTACCATGCGAATGCGGCAGAGCATACATAGGAGAGAGCAGTAGACCACTCAAAGTGAGAACTCAGGAACACATCCAATGGGATAACATACAGATAGTGGCAAAGGATGAGAATACAACTCGTCGGAAACTCAAAGAAGCCACATTCATCGCACTAGCAGAAAATCCAATAAGCCAAGCTAGTGTAGAAATGAAACCCATATGGATTCCAATAATGTGCGAAGAGCTTAAGCGCAATACACCTGCGCAAGAGGTTACGGCGCAACATGCGCAATAAACTTCTGCGCCACCACGGAAAAATATAATATATATATATATATATATATATATATATATATATATATATATATATATATATATATATATATATAAGTTCTAAAAAATATATATTGGATTACTCAGTGGCTCAGCGGTAAAGGTGTCAGACTAGTAAGTGAAAGGTACCAAATTCGAATCTGAGAGTAGTCAAGTGCTTGAGAAAAATTAGATATAACAAATGAATTCGACTCAAGTGCGAAAACAGTCCTTCTCAGGACTAAACCTGATGACGGAAGCAGAGTCCGCTTCCGAAACGTCGCGCTCAAAAAGCATAAACTGTGGAAATAGGCCGATCAACTCCACTAATGGGAAACCACAGTTACAAAACACTTATAATACAGAATAAGAAAAAGAAAGATAAACTTTAGAGGGTCCTTGTGGTAGACAGGTATGAAGATTCCAAGATTTCCATTCCATAAAGTTATGTCTACTCACTTCGCTGTTTAACACTAGGAAGTCCAGCTTTTCCCTAACCCCTCTAACGCCCTAAGGTGTCAATTGTGTATAAATGTTATATTCTTGATTTTTTTTTTTTAATTATATTTATTTATTATATTTTAATGTTTTTTCTCATTAATCACATGTTAATTAAGTTTACTTGAATATAAATTTATACTGAAGAAGGCACAAATAATACAATCACAGTTCTAAATAGTTCATCCTTCTACACGATTGACACATTTGTATTTGGTTTTCATTGTGCATTTTCCACAAACCACTTTCTTACAAACAGTGCATTTAGAGGTAGTTTTATTACTGTTGCAGAATTTAATAATTTGACACTTTCTCCGTTTTGGTGCCATTTCCTCTTCAGTTTCATCACCACTGTCTTCATTATATCTTGTTGTCCTACTAAGTGGGCGACTCTTCAAGTACTCAGAGCGTAGTTCCTCTGCAAGTTGCTGAAGATACTGACGTCGTAATTTTGTTCCCCGTAATGAACCTGAATAATACATATGCATTTATTCCAGCAAGGTCAAGGATATTGTAGAACGAGTGTACATGCCATCTTCTAGAGGAAGCCTTGACGGAATACTGCCTGGCCATTTGATCCACTATGTCAACCCCAAATTTTGTCTTGTTGTAATAACGCATAGTTTCAGGAGTTTTTTTCTCATTTGTATCTACAGCAACAGTAGGATGGAGAGAACTCATTACCAGGTCATTTTTTGCTTTTTTCCCTTGATAAACCGTTAGGGAAATATCATCATGTTTCAAGGTCTGTAGTTCTGCAACCACTAACACCACGAGCATAAATTTTTGCAATAAATGCTTCTAATTCTTCAGTGGACATCGACCAATTGCTATTTCCTAATATTCTGTTATCCTCGGTTATTGTGCATTTCTGTATATGTGTGAGGATACAGTGGTCTATGAACAAATTCCATGCACTTGATGCACTTTCGTCACTTACATGTCTTTTTGCGTATGGTGTAGGTCCAGGAGATTCTCTCAAAATGTTGTGAATAGGAAGGCGTCCTCCTTGTTGTGAATTAGGTACTGCTGCAATCCATATTGTGCCATCAGGAGCAACTTCTTGGTGTACGACATCTGTAGATGAAGACGCAGGAGCAGGTTCTTCTCCTCGTCTATTACATGAATCTCCTTGATCTATAAATAGCAATTTTATATTACATAAATAAATAACCCCAAAATAATAGAAAAGTATTTATGATAAGGTCATTATATATCGATACACTACTACACCATTTATAAGAAATTATACATTTTTAATTATGTAAGATCATAATAAAAATTAATACAATAAATTATAATTATGATAATTATTATTATAGTAAGTTGCCAGTAATAGGCTAATAATGATAATAATAGTAATACTCACTAGATTGTGAATTTTCACTTTCAACGTCTGAGGAATCTGTATCACTACTATCCGATGTATCATCTACTATTTCTCTAGTTTGCGGTAAAAACTCATCATCCGAGTCATCTGTAAGAAGTTCACCTCCATCGGAATTATCATCGAGAACTTTCCGTAGCTCTGTAAGCAGCTCATCTTCACGTAAATGACGTTTCCGATACATTTCCACCTTCACCTCACAATCGCATGTATAAAACTGAGTTTTGGAAGTGAATGACAAAATAACTCTTACTATGCTCGTTGTTGTTGATTATGATGTCAATAATCTAAATAAAAATAAAAATAAAAATAAAATAGCTAGCATACAGAAAAAAGAGAAAATAGCTTTGGAAGTGAATAAAAATAACTCTTATTATGTCCATTGTTGTAAATATGACGTCAATAATCTAAGTAAAACTTCATTGTTGTATCATAAACTAAAATATCTTCAATATAAAATGTATATAAAATAAATTTCAAGCATACAAAAAAATAAAATAGCAATATTACCTTAAAGGGGTCAATTTGACCACACTGGGCGTTTAAGGTAAAACTTTATATAATTCACAATGGATTGTGGTAAACGTGCAGATATTTCAAATAATGAAAATACCTTCAAAATGAATAAAAGTGATAACAGGAAATCTTCCTTGAACCGTTCTGTGAAGTGTTGATGTGACTTAAAAATGAAAAAGGGTCATTTTGACCACTCTGGGCGTTCTAGAGTTAAATAATGAACCTAGCTTAGTCAGTCTTTGCTGTGGCTATCCCCTAACTGTCATAGCTTCACTTTCATAAAATCTTCTAATGCGTTCAACAATTTCATCTGAGATACATGGACGGCTATTGAAATTTTGTTTATGCGTGTAGTTTGGCTTATTTTTGAGCACCAAACATGGACTGTTAAAGGTAGTTCGTTGTCAAGTCGTGTTCGAAAGTGTTAATGTCGAACAACTAATTCATATTTTGCAATGTTACGTGCCTAGTAGCACTTAATTTCAATTTGAACTTGAAGGTGCTCTTTCAGCTGCAATATGTTTTGTCAAAGACAAAGTTAGTATTTTTTTAATGAACCATCCTGTATATCAATCGACTTTGAGATTCTGGGTGCAATTATAAAACTTTGTTTATATAGGTTTCATGCATGTAAAATTTTCGTTTCTGCAAAAATTCGAATTTTATCCAAAAAATCGCATTTACTTAAATTTTAGTATTATATACCATTTTTTGTTAAGAATACTTTTATATTTGGACCAAAAAAAGACCAATCATAAGCATATATTCTGAAGACCAAATATTAGAGATAAATTCTACAGAGTGTTCAAAATATGTGTTCCAATCTGCGAAACTTGAAATTCACAAATATCACTTTTCTGAAATAGAACACCCTGTATATTTTTTGCAGTGTTAAAGTAAATGAAAACCGCACAATTCTTCATAGAATATCGTATACCTATCTCTCACTGTTTTTGAGTTGTTTTGATTTTTCTATATTGCTCAATGTTTCAATGGGTTTCCTTGTGATTATTCGAAATACTTAACTTGTCAAACTGTTGGTGCATTTTGGTAGCCATTTGTGATTTTGCAAGTGTTGTGTGTTCAGCAGTAAAATAATAGACCACTCTAAAAATAAATTAATTGATATGGTTAATGGGTTAGATGTTGAAAAAATTGTCTTGTTGCTCAAAGGTTATGCAGAATGAAGTATTATGCTCGACGCCAACCCACCCGGTTCACTTTTGAAAATTTTATGTAAAGATTCAATGCCACTGGCAGTGTGGAATATGTAAAACGCAAAGTAGTGTAATACCAGTAACTAAGAAAAAAACTTGATATTCTGGTTCATATTGAAGAAAACCCGCATATCAGTAGTTGCCAGATGGCAATATCATCTAAAACGTCACAAAAAACTGTCAATCGGGCAAGTAGAAAATATAAGTGTCATCCTTACCATATTGAATTACACCAGGAATTACGCAATGATGACTTTGAAAGACTAGTAGCCTTTAGCAGTGTAGTAGTGTTCAACTTGAGATTATTTGTTGTCCATAGCATAGATGGCTTTGAAATGTGTTGCCTCTAGTAACCGCATTTGTTTTATTATTTTATTGTTCTAAATCAGAAAACCATTAAAGGTTGTATCTCCGAATCCTCACTTTTCCACAAGATGCGCTTAATCCAATCTCCGAGGCCGAAATCATACCCAGAAGCCGTGGCCACCCGCACCGTTCGACACACATGAATCGCTAATTTATTCAAATTATCGCGTTACAAGTAGAGAGTTGTTATTAAGGTTATGTGATACTTCATCAACAGCAGCTACGGTAGGAAATCAATTGAATTTTAAGTAATAAACACCAATTACCAATCAGTTGATGTAGCCATAAGTTTCCCTACGTATAAATTATTTTTGTGCCTACATTGTTGTAGCATTTTTAGCTAAACCGTTGCTAATTTCAATAGTAAATAATTGAGTTGTAGTTGTAATTAGTAATAATATTACATGGACAACATTATTTGTAGCTTTGCAAGATTTTTCCACCTGTTTCATTCATTACAGTTCAATGGCGACACAATTAACGTTAATTGCGATCGAGACAACATAGTTATTTTTTTTTGTAAGTCATAGGACACCACATGAATAATTTATTTTGGTGAAAAATCGTAAGTTAGGTACAAAAAAAGTAAGAACATATGCTTTTGTAAATGAAGAAACAACCGTGTACTATGTTTGCTACGTACGGAAATTAACTGCTATGGTAGATATTATCCTTCTACTTAAACGCAAACGACATATTTCTTGAAATACATAACATTCATCAATTGCCTACTGTACCCTGCCAATTTAATATTTCAAATTCATTAGCCATGTCTTCTTATTAAAAACATACGTACTTTTTAGCAAATTTATATTTTAATTTGCATGAAAACTGTACACAGCTAAAAATAAAACGTGATTTTCAGTTAGCTTTAATTGTACTTGTAACGTTTATAGTTAATTTTTCATACAGATGTAGATCTCTAGCAAAATTTAGTATTATTGGTAATATTATACTGATCAAATTACGTAAACATAAAAGAAAAACGAATATTAAATATTTTTAGCCGATTTAACCTACATTAAATCTAGAATATCTGAAATTTAAGCAGCTTTGTGCAAATAAAAATGTACTTTGCATAACTTCGATATGTATATCTGATAAAATTAATAAAGCAGTAGAATTTTCAATATAAAATAAAGGTATATAGCAATTTTCAATATTGGAAAGACATAAATCAGTCTGGTATAAAAGAGAATTGAACAAAGATAAAGATAGAATTCAAAATGAAAACGAGGAATAATTAAACCGCAACTTCAATCTCTTTCTAGGATAAAACTTTCTCAATTGCAATTCCCATATATTATTGTTTTTCATTTTTACTATAAATTTAAATTGCAGAATTCTTGACATTTTAATAGTTTACTTAATGAATATAACTTTCAGTCCGACGGATATAAAATTGTATGTTAATATAAATAAATTGATTGATGGATTTCCTTGTTATGAAACCGTTAGTGCATGCCTTAGACGTTTCAATATTAAAAAGTACGGTAGGGATATTGATTAAAATTGGTTCAATACGATTACACTAGAAAGTGAAAGAATCATATTTTGAATCTATATTCATGCTTATACATTCGTATTCAACCACAATATTAAACACGTTAAAACAAAAATGCACTAAACGTGCAACATATCTTGCATGAAACACAAGTAGGTCGAGAAACGGAAAATCTTAATTCATTTAACAAATAAGAAGATAATTTTTAAAAAATTTAACAAAGTGACTTTTATTCCTTATTAATATCTATTTATTGAAATAATATAAGATAGATTTGCAACTCTGTGTAGTGTAAATTTCTTAATCTTCCTTGAAAGGAACTTAGTGCTACTTATCGTCTCGCCCCCATATTGGGCGATATGTGGTGACTCAGCCCCACCTTCGGTGTAATTTTTTTTTGTTATTGTTTTTTTTGTCATTTTTCTTGGTGTGTGATTGAAATGTAATTATAATTTACATTCACTGTAAAATATTTAAATTTTGACAAACAAACGGAAAACTAGTTACATCCGATTTTTACTTTTAGCAGTACTGAGTTCGATATAACTACACGCAAATGTTAATAGTAATTAACCTTGTTCACTAAGGTATGATGCCTTTAAATTCAATTGTGAAAATACCTTTATCGATTAAAATTGATGTAAAACCAGTTTAATTACAATTTCAATAATCAAACCTACAAAGGATTATTAATACTACCTTCCATCCTATGTATATATATATATATATATATATATATATATATATATATATATATATATATATATATATTGTAATAGGCTAATATTTATTTAATTAAATTTGAGGGGAAATAATATATTTAGTTGGATAATAAATTTAAATGTTGAGATGTAATTATATGTTTAAAGATTAACTTTGCACCGAACTAGCTCAATCTCAATTTGGGGATAGGGATCATATGTATTTAGTTGGAAAATTAAATTTATTCTGGATGTGTGTGTGTGTGTATTTATATAAATTACACTTCATAAAATTATCACAAATGTATAAGAATGAGTCTGAATATAATTTACTTCCAACGCATGCGTTGTAACGTAATTGAGTGAACTTAACAATGTCAAAATTGTCAAATAATAATTTGGAAATTTACTGTTTACGTCCACAATTAAATTTAGAATGTGAAAATAATTTAAAATTTTGTTCCCTTTACAGGTGTTTATACAAGTAATTGTTTGAAATTCTATACCAATACATATACCTAATAAATAATAATTTGCAGGAAATTTACCAAATAAATGTCCACAATAAATAGGGTTATATAAAAAATGTGACTCACATATACTGTTCCCAATACAAATTGGCGTCTTCGAGTTGTTCCAAATTTGATGCAGGCACCTTCCATTTGATTATAATTGTTACCATACATCCATATGCTGATGACCGGTTCTCGGGCTGTCGATGACACCAACTTCCAAAAACTAATAATGTTTTCTTCCAAATCGGCAACACTCCAGTCACTTATTTTATTTTGGTAAAATTTTTTTATTTAAATGAATTAAAACTTATTAATTGGTATCGTTTAAAACAAATGTTTAAATGTTGTCCAAAATTTTGTTATTATATCACTTTTATTTTTAGATACCGGATCAAATTTAAATTATTTAGAAGAAGTTGTACCCAGAAATAAAAGACAAATAACCAAATAAATGTGATTTTAATTTGGTATAACGGAATCAACTCAAGTTTGATAACACGAAAACTCTTAACAAAATCGTAACACAAATTAACTCGTACAATATTTTCCGAAAACTAACAAGGTATCGGAGACCGAATTATTTAATTTAATCGCCGGTATAAAAACAATTGCTCTCGAATATTTTCTTCGTAAATTATAACTTTCTTTACGATAATTAAACTAGGTTATCAAAACTTACTTATTATACAAATGCACAACACTGCTTTAACCTTTTTTTTCAATTTTAAACAAATTATAGGGAGCTTAGCACTTCCAGGGCAATTCCTTTTATACCTTTTTGGTTGTTACTAAAAATTCAATTTTTTTCAGCTATTTTACCTAAGTAACTAAGGCTCTGATTGGTTGACACAATTTAAAATTTGGACTAAAATAGAAATTTGGCCATAACTTTCTTATACATTAATGAATTTAAAAACTAACAACAGAAATGAAAACTACATAAAATTTCGAACAAAAAGACACCTAACAAGCTATGGTTCCTAAAAATAATATGCGAAATCACTTAATCTAAATTTAATTTGCTTATAACTACCTAAAATTACAAGCTACACTAAATCTAATTACATAAACGGAATCCTGGGAAAATTTTAGATAAGAACACATACTTTTAGTGTTAGAAATCTCAAATTTAAGGAAATTTTAAGCTTATGTAAAAATATTCTAAATTCACCTCATATTTCACAAAATTTTGCGGTGAAATTCATTGTATCCTTTTAAAAACTGTGAGATACTGAGAAAGAACTCCTATTAATTGCTTTAAGAGCATAATTTAAACCTAATACTATGAAAAAACTATAAATTTATGCAAAAAACCTAGAAATTATAACCTAACCAAACTTAAATCTAAAATAGCAAATAACTTATATATAAAAATGTTTTCATCACTCAAAATGTTATGTTAGAGGTTTGTAATACTTGTCTTTATTATTTTCACTGTTCATTTCTAATGCATTATGTCATATAGTGTTGCATTAAAAAGTCCCATCGTCTAACACACTTACTGAAATTTTCATTATAAAAATGTATATAACTATGAATGTCTTTATGTTAAATTGTTCTATGCACTGTTCTTGCTGTTAAACTTATATCACAATGTTTGTCACAGAGTTGCTTCCAGAAATATGTGAGCAAAATTTCTAATATGTCCAATTTATAACCCTTTTATGAAATTTTCACATTTCCTGCATTCTAAAACTATTTATACACTATCCCTAATATAATCCTAGCTATACAATTTATGTTTAAACGCCTGTAAAATGTTCACTTGCCAAAATACCCTCGAAAAATTGACTTTTATTGAAATAAAGGAAATACTAAATTGACTTTACGAAAATAAGTGTATTTAACATTCTTGACATTTTTGTTGGTAGCACAATGCTTTTTATGATGAAACCAAACTGCATAAATAAAATGCAGACTATTTTGTACAATATGTACAGGATCGGGAACGCGTGCGCGAGGGTGTGCGTGTGCGTATGAGTGTGCGTGTGTGTTTGTGTGTATGAGCGTGTGTGTGTGTGTGTGTGTGTGTGTGTGTGTGAGTGTGTGTGTGTGTGCGTGTGAGCGTGTGTGCGTGTGTGCGTGTGTGCGTGTGTGCGTGTGTGCGTGTGTGCGTGTGTGCGTGTGCGTGTGTGCGTGTGTGCGTGTGTGCGTGTGTGCGTGTGTGCGTGCGTGTGTGTGTGCGTGTGTGTGCGTGCGCGGCTGTGTTGGCGTACGTGTGTGCGTGTGTGGGTTTGTGCGCGTATGCGTGTGCACGTGTGTACGTGTATGCGTGTGTGCGTGTGTGCGTGTGGGCGTGTGTATTTAATAGTAAGACACGGTACTCCGGTGTAGATTCTTTCCTGTTAGGTACTTCCTTAAACAGAACGGCGCTTGGCCCAGATAGAATAGTCCATACTCTACTTTTATGTAAACCTATGGTCTCCAAAAATGATAATGTGATGTTGGAAGCCTAAAAGTTCTTATTTTACGCAAATGCGACACGCTAAATACTTAGCACTCTACGTTTAGATTTGTAACTAATCACGAAAAGTGTCTCCAATTCCGTAACGTCGGAGTCGATAAACTAAATTCTTCACGTTCTGGTACTAGATCTTCACGTATAAGGGTGTGATATCAACTCACGAAAAAGGCGATAGTTTCAATTCCACTCCTATAGTTTTATAGTTAGTTAAACTTAAGAAAAAAACCTCCTAAGAGACTGAAGCATCAATTCCGGTGGGAAAGCATCCCATGCATAAAACTGTCAATTTTGCATAAAATCATGGTATTTTACTAAATGTCCAGACGATCTTAATAGGCCAGATGAACTTTTAAATATTAATTTTAAAGCCTTTGATAGACAACCGAACACTCCATATATTAATGAGAAACCTAATCACTAACGTTACCGAAAGTACTAAACAAAAAACCGGGTTTTACGATAATTTAACCATAAACCGCTACTGGGCGTATGTCTGAATTACTTTAACATAATTACTGGCCGTTTTTACAAAACAGCCGCATTATAATCCAATCTGGACGAAATTTTATCAAAAAATGTCTAATAAAATAAACTCAAGCAAATTTCAATAAACATGGAATGTAATGGCTCTCCCGATAATACAAGTCACACGCACGTGACAAACTCAATGTAGAGAGTAAATAGTGATTTACAGTTGAGTGCGTTAATAGTGGATTTTACAGTGCGACAGCTTCTTTTGAGAGCCCGCAGAGCGAGTTTCCCAATAGCAGAAGCACTGTATCCTTAGCGCACGAGACCTGCGTTAAATTTTTTGGCCGACAACAAATTCAAAAATGAAACATACATATAATAAAGATGTCTATTCAATTGCGTTTACATCATACTTTCATAGTTGGCTTAGCTGACTACATTTTGACAAGTTTCAATTCAGTTTTGTTGACAATGAAAACTCAAATAAATCAAACAAAGATATTATTGAACAGATTACAAAATTAGTAAAATACAATGTCTGATAGCGACAGTTTAGAATTGACACCACCGAATATAAAACATCTGGCAGAAAGTGTGATTTCGTAATTACTGCCTCACAAATCATCACTATTTAAGTTAGGTATCGAGAGATGGCTGTACCTTAAAATGTTAACTAGAATCGTAAAAATAACGTTGTTTTAGACATTTATTTCATCAGAAAAGGTGTAAAGCAAAGTTTCCTTAAACATATTTTATTATTTTGTACTTCATATATTTTTCTATGCTTCTGAAAGCTTATAATTTTCTGACCATTTTACCGCACTGTAGCGTTGCTTTTACAATAGTGTGCGTAAAAATGAAGTTACACTTGACGTTCACAAGATTGTAACGTCAATTTTACGTTTCAGGAGGCCAAAAAGACTAAATTACAATTAAATACTTTAAAATATTCTAATTTTAAATTAAAACAATGGCTAGTTTCTAGTTTGTACTTGAGTTTTGTATAAAGTTATATCAAAGACAAAAATTAAATTAAAGTTGTGAGAAAATACTACTGAATTGGGAAAAATAAAATGTTTACTATTTATGTACAATACAAGGACTTATCAGCTCCTGGGGCGAATACGGAGGCCGAGATTTCCTCTTCAGGGACTGAATACGAATTGTCTCAATCTCCACCAAAAGAAACTTTTCCCTAATGCTAGACATTTGCGACTTCCAAACAGGTTGTCAGGTAACCTCAGTGGATGATATAATCAAGGTTAAAAATGGCTTCTCTTTAGCTCGTCTAAATTGATAAGAATCTAAAGGGGATGGTCAACTTTCAGTACTAATTTGAATTCAAACAATACCTCATAGTTTGCAACAGGTAGCAATAAGTCCTTGCACAATGTATAAATGCAATATATGGTTTAATTAATAATTACGAATAATTTTGTCAACGTAGAATTTGTAAATTCGGAAACTAAGCGACTACTATTTCACATATGTTAAGGTTTGAATTCCATCTTTAAAGCGCACTGTGTTTTCAACAATAGTGAGCACACTAAATAGATAAATTTACGCATATTATGTTACTTTAGTTTATTTGTATTGACAGTATGTTATTAAAATATGACATGTATGCAGAACGAGAGTAGCAGAAATATATGTGAATATTGTCTATTGAGGTTGACCTGTTACCTTATTTATTTAAGATTGAATTAATAAAGTACTTTTACAGTTAAATCACTATTATGGAAGATATAATTTTCGATTTAACTGAATTAATTCATACGGACGGTGTACGTCTTAATTGTTTGAATAATTAGTTAGTTTTAATTATTAGTCAGAACCAGTTCCATTTATTGAAATAATTACGCTTATGTATTTGTATGAATTGAGTAAAGAAAAGTATTTTTCTTACTAAATAGTAAAATGGTTATGTAAATTTAATAAAATCACACTATCGAACTTACTAAGCTTTTGTGTATCAATGAAAATCTTTTTTAAATACGTTCGATATTTGGCACCACTTTACATACAATTTAGCACATACATGTTTGCGGGGTAATTCATAAAGTTTATTTATACTTAAGCTATACCAAAGTCAAGTATAGGTCTATTTTCTTATGTTTCTATTAATTACGGGCAATTGTTTTAAATTACTTTTGTCAATAACTATACTAACTATATTATAGATGATAGATTACTTACAAAGGTTGTGTGGTTATTTAATTAATTACATTTCATTTTTGGTTTCGTTGACGGCAAATACTCTCACTCGTAAATTTCATTGTGTAATTCAATCGTTTATTGTTGAAAGGGAGTTTTTGAAATAAACAAGGAAAACGTATTTTTCCCCATTTAATGCATTTTCATGAAATTTTTTGTGCAACAACACTCTATCTTACTATTCTGTAACATATTATGGAGTAATATATAGTACAATAACGATTTTTGACTACTAAAATACAATTTTAAAAAAGTGTAGTTAGGCCTTTTCAACAATGAAGACAATAATTAAACGCAATACTTGTCAAAAAAATATTTATTAACAAAAAATACATTTCAAAGTACGTAGTATTACAATAATTGTAAAAACTAAATCTTTTCCTATGATTATTTTGGAAAAGATTTAATTTTTCTTCTTTTTTGAAGGCTTTGTAGGCTATTCTTCCACTAAAAATCACTAAATTCATTCTCAACATATGTAAGCATTTGCCTAAGATGTTCACTCTTTGTTTCTATAATAGGTAATTTATTCTCTGGATAGGCTTTGGTTGTCGGGATTTCCAAAGGCACTCTATCTTTATTTCGTGGCATACCCAGCGGAAATGTGTGCTTCATAAAACTGTTAATAAATTCAGAGGCCGTGACATATCCTGGTTTATGTGCATCATGAATAAAGTGGTGGAACTGTGATATGGTGAACAGTTGTTTCTGATTTCTGGGAGCACCTTTCTTATCACTCCCCAGAGAAAAACATGATTTTTTTATAAAATTTGGGCAACCAATTTTTAAATTCTAATGTGGACTTTGTTTTAATTTCATTTACTCTAAATCGCTTTAGTGCACTAGCCTGTACAATAATTTCTGTGTAGTGGTGTACAGCAAAAATTCGATCATGTTTCTTCACGCGCTTTTTTATGAGACCAAAATATCGATTAAAAGTGAATAGCCCCTTATCGAAAACAATTGCCCAACTAAAAATTATTATTAATTGTATTAAATACATAAATAAAAAGTTTACCTCGAGTAGGATTTGAACCTACGACCTGTACTTTGCTAGAGTACCGCGCTAACCAACTTCGCCACCAAGGTTCAAGCCCCAACCCCCCAATCGATGTAAATTTTGTCTTTATGTATGTAGAACTGATGTAAATTCTAAATATAATGAGATTACAATCAAATTACTTATTTTAATGGAATGTGAGCCTGCAATATCCCAAGTTTTCACACATACCAAAGCAACTTGGCTAATATTAAATTATTAAAAGTTTTAATAATTGCTCAACTGTTTTAAACCTCTTACGTTCAACCAAAACCATACACATTCGGACCGTTGAATGATTTTTATTTTGCCCTCGGAAATTGTCGCTATACAAACGCAGTTCTTGTGTTGAAGGAGGTACGTAGTTTTGAATGTAGTTCGGCACAAGAGAATAACTCTTGGACTGGAATTCCAGGAAAATGAACATTCCGCATGTAATCAAATGACAAAACTGCCAAATCATCCCGATTTTTACATTCCTCTTCTGATTCTCTAAGAGACGAATAAAATTTTTTAGGTCGTCGTTTATGTATTAATAATTGCGTGATAGCTGCTCGTTTGCCTGTTTCCCCTAAGGACGAATTTTTTATTTTCATATTCAGTTCTTCACATTTGCAGCAGGTGTCAATTTGTGGACGTCCAAATTTGAAGTGAAAGTATTTTACGTAATAATTATAGCGTATAGAGGAATTTGGGTGTTTATTCTTGAATAATTCATGCATTATTTTCAAATTTAGGCGAGCATCCAAGTACTCAAACATTTTCCGGGGCAATGAGTTTCTTTTCTTGGAAAGGATTCAATGTGTTGTCGTATTTTAATGTTATCCTCTTCTGAAATTGCATGTGTTTTATGATTAGACCTTCGTTTACCTTTGGGCGTTACATTGCCTACAAGTAAGTTTTGATCCTTTTTATACGTTTATTGCCGACGTCATGCAAACTCAAAAAATCATTTAAGCATACTCTAGTTCTTTTTCCGTTAAATACTACAAAATGGAAAAACAAATGGTTCATTTTAACAGTACCTTCCTGTGCTTTCTGTTTAGATCGTCTATTAACGTCTCTTTTTTCTATCAGTCCCTGTAAGTATACGTCCTGTTCGTTTTTTGTACTTAACGCGTACAGTTTATTAAAAATATCATTTCGATGCTGCTCCGATATTTTTAAAAAGCACTTCATTAGACATCTACAAATTAAAAGTTCTAACGTTGATAAATACGCAACTTAGAAAAAATGACAGCACTTACCGACACACAGGTCCTATCTATCTTGCTTCTATGTTTTTACCCCTGTAGTTTACATAGTCAGACCCAACTCTTGCTCGTTTTATATTGTTTCTTTTATACATATCATCATTCCTAACACCCCTTTTCCTCTCCTTACATTCACCTAAATCTGAAACACTGATACTGTTAGAACTTTCCATTATTTTTATAAAAAAACTATTTAACAGCACAGCGTAACATTAACATGACAACAGAGTTGAAATTTAACAACGACATGCCGGTAAGAAAGCGTTCTCTTTTATCGTTTATTACAGAAAGGTACTAAGCAACGTCAGTTAGTCCCTTTCAACAATAAATCTCAGTGATAAACCTTACATTCAAACCGCACACAGTGTTTGCACATGAACCTTTTCAACACCAAACGATTAGAATAGGTTTACACATACGATATCCACCAAAAAGTAAAATATGTCAAAACTGTTACTTAGTCCCTTTCAACAATAAATGATTGAATTGGAATGGTTCAATTACGAGTTAGATTGATAATGATTCGGAGTTCTTTTGTTGGCTGATACCAATTAATTCTAAGTAACGGTTAGCTTGGCTAAAAAAGGAAAATCTGATACTTACAAATTACAGATAAGGATTGTGTAGTACGATCCTATATTCAGCAAAGCATGTTTGTTTACTATTTATTTGTTTAATGTGAATTGTAGGGCTTTAATGTTTATACCTTTCTTTACTGTAGTTGTTGATGATTTATTGATTCTTTTCTAATCTTGCTCATTGAGTTTTGATTCTATCGTTTTGCTAGAATTATAATACACTGGGTGGCCAACATTGGTTATTATTGCTTTGCTGTTTATGTAACATTTGTGATCTTTGTTAATCATCCCATGCAATCCCATCGATAGTCGTTATATAAGTTGGCACAAACGTTGTTATAATGTTTATAACACTTTTTTAACGTTCGTTTATTCATTATTTTGGATTTAAATGCACTTAGTGAGATTGTTTAAGGTAATCTTAATTTACTTTTTGAAATTTAAAGTACATATTAGAAAAATCTTGTTGGAAATTGAGTTATTAGTTTAACAAGTGGGCACGTATCTTGTTATCTACAATCATTCTTGATTTTGGTAATCTATCCTTTTACTGAAACATTTTGATCGATTTGGGGCCATTTATTATAGATTTTGAGATTTATATGAGGATAACTATGAATTTTTAAGCAATACTTCAGATATGAAAAGTTAAACTTTCACCACTACTATATGTAATAAAAATACTTAGCTATTGAATTTTAAACGGTGTCCTTTTCTATTTGTACCTCATATCAATTTATACATTTCGGTAACAGTTACAGTTTGATAAATGTATAAAGCCAACTGTGGAATCTAATTTTAGTAATGTATAACTAGATCCTTAATAAATTAAATATTATTAAACTGCCTTTAAGATGACAAATCAGAACACACTCTTATGGTCGAAGGCTGACAGTGAAAAATGCCAAATCAAAGAGCAAATTTAATCAAATTATGATGTAACTACAAAGTTGTGAAAAACTTTAATTGAAAATTGATCAAAACATTCACAAATAGAAACGATGTACCAATTAAAGATCTAGTCAAACCTAACAAAGAAATAGTTTTTTGTTAATAATTGTCATTTCAAAATGTAAACTTTTACCATTATTATACATAATAAAATACTTTTTGGGTTTTTACATGGCGTATTGCCATATTTAAGTTATACTATATAAATGTTTCGATAACACTTACATTTATTTTCGTCAGTAGCAATATTACCTTTCAAATTTGTTAGAGACTGAAACATTTTTGTAAAATTTGAAAAATTGAAAACGCAAACATAATTGATAAATTACATATTGTTAAACCGTCTTGAAGATGACAAATCAGAACACCTTCTAACGGTCGAAGGCTAACAGTGAAAATGTCATACCCAAAGAGCAAATTTAACAAAATTAATCAAGTTACCTTAACACTTAAGGATAGACTAAGATTTCGTTTATAATAATAATAATAGTAATAATAACGAGACACGTTACTCCGATTGTACAAAGCATTCGTAATGTCTATTTTGGATTATGCTTGCATTGTGTACTCTTCAGCATGAAACTCCATATTAATCTAGATAAAGTCTACACTACTGGAATTAGGCTAGCTACGAGTGCTTTCTGTACTATTCCGGTTATGCCAACTCTAGCAGACTCAGATATTTCACCACTGTATGTAAGAAGGCAAATATTACTAACAAATTATTTAACGAAGCTCAGAACATTTCAATTCAGAAAGCCTAGGAAATATCATTATGATGTAAGGGTATAGTAGGAGAAGCACCATTAGCAGACCCGCAGTCATAAGAACACTGGAAATACTTGAGGCTCTAGATGTAGACGATTGCACTGGGTATCCGGTAAATTGACCGAAATCAATTTACCGATATAAATTGGCCGAACACAATTGACCGAAGTCGCAATTTACCGAAAAAAGATTTAAAAGATGTTCTTGTTTTTTTTTTGTCGTTTGGAAAGTCAGTTTAGCGAATAGTTATATAACTAATTTTTGTATAAAGCTTTACATTGTGTTCCTAATTCCTCCAACTTTATAGTTCGGTATGCTCTTTTCAAAAGAATGTACCTAATTATATACTTGCATCAAATAAAAAACAACATCGAGCATTAAAAAAAATTATTAAAACTCTCTTCCATAATTAACTAAAATTAAAAAAAAACAAGAAAACCTTTTAAATACGTAGCAAGTACGTCCCAGATAAATAAATGGTAATGGGTTTTGTGAGGATTTTATACGTCAAATACAAAAAAAAAACAACAAAAGAAAAACGAGAAAATCTTTTAAACACGCCAATAATTAATATACTGCCAGTCCTAAGCCTGGATAAAGTGTGACGGGAAGATGCAATAAACAAAAAATGACAACACAAATACAATTAATGTTTCGGTGAATTGTCGTTTCGATCAACTGATTTTCGGTCAATTGTGTTTTGTCAATTGATTTCGGTCAATTGACCTAAAACCGAATGTCCTGTATTTAGACACGCAATCTTATGACAACCTCCATGGATACCATTGAAGCTTAATATAGACATGATACTTACAAAATACAAAAAAGAACAAACATCCGTATTCCTCTACAGGAAATATTTTAGAGAGATAATATAACAATATAAAGATTACTTTAAAATATATACGGACGGATCCCAAACGGAGGTGGAAGCAGGAAGTTCTATCGTCTTTAACAACAAAAGTTACACTTGGACTCATAAGGCGCTTGCCAGTGTGTTAAGTGCAGTTTAGTGGCAATCGCTTTTAGTATGTGAACATCTAAATGAACAAAAAGTTGTAATATGTTCTGATTCACTCAGAACAATTCTTGCCATACAAATTCAAGAACTTTCACAAGATCCACTAGTACACTACATTAAATAACGTATACATTATTTGACTAAAATAAGTTATGAGATAAGTGTAATTTGGATACTAGGACAAGTAGGTATTCTAGGAAATGTGACTGCAGACGCGGCAGAAAAGATGCAGCAGGCTGTAGCACACGTGACGAGATCGCAGTTCAACCAAAATACCTTCAAAGATACCTACAGATAAAGAACAAACTGCAATGGGAGGAAGAGTGGAAACGGTCAGACACTCACCTAAGTAAAATAAAAAGAAACACTAATGAACGAAAAAATACATTAAATTTGAGCAGGAAAGAAGAAATAGTGCTAACACGTCTGGAATTTGGACATACCCACATGACCCACCTGCATTTATTGGGAAAATATAGAGCGTAAAACGTGCAATGTACACTGTACATCATATAATGGTTGAATGTCCACAATATGCAAATGAAAGAGAAGCATTAAATATTGAGGGAGACTTATGTGAAGTTGTAAGGGAAGAAAGAAATAAAAAAAACGTGTTGCTATTCCTAAGACGGACAGAGTTATTTAATCAATTATAACAAAAGACACATTACAAATAGAAAATGGCAAAATGTTTAAATTTTCTAATTATACAGGGTGTCCAGTTTAAGATGAAATGCATGGGGATATTGGAAACCGTTAGAGATACGAAGATGGTTAAATGGAGAAAAAGTTGCGTCATTATATGCCCAAGAAGTAACCATGGTTACATATCAAAAAATCCCTTCTATTTACTAGATACAGGGTGATAACTGAAAATATGCGTTTTCTAAAAATCGTTATATCTTGTTTCTTGCAAGAGATACATCCACGATTTTTGCAGGATGGGGATAACAGGTAGCGAGGATTTCAAAAATGATTTTGAAAAAAATCTAGGCCTACTAGATTTTGAGATAATGTACGCAACTTTCGATTTTTTTATGGACGCCATATTGGATTTTTGCATTTTTGAATTCTTCATAAAAAATGCTTTTCAACCATATATCATATGTTTATAATCTGCCAATGAGAAAGTGTCAAATTACACAATTAAATTTATATCAAAGCAACCTTGACATATTATGTATTTTAATTAAATGAAAATTAATCTACAAATTAAACTAACTATTGAGAACAATATTATTGATTATTAACATAAATCATAATAATAAAAGTGACAAAAAACAACAAAAAATAAAATTTAATATTATACTGAATTTTACTATTAATTAATCAAATGCTCGAATAAACCTCCATTCTCTTGCAATAATTGAATAGATGGTTGATTGGCAAAGGCCTAGTTTGATATAAATTTGATTGTGTAATTTGACACTTTCTCATTGGCAGATTATAAACATCTGATATATGGTTGAAAAGCATTTTTATGAAGAATTCAAAAATGGAAAAATCCAATATGGCGTCCATAAGAAAATCGAAAGTTGCGTGCATTATCTCAAAATCTAGTAGGCCTAGATTTTTTTCAAAATCATTTTTGAAATCCTCGCTACCTGTTACCCCTATCCTGCAAAAATCGTGGATGTATCTCTTGCAAGAAACAAGATATAGCGATTTTTAGAAAACGCATATTTTCAGTTATCACACTGTATCTAGTAAATGGAAGGGATTTTTTGACATGTAACCATGGTTACTTCTTGGGCATATAATGACGCAACTTTTTCTCCATTTAACCATCTTCGTATCTCTAACGGTTTCCAATATCCCCATGCATTTCATCTTAAACTGGACACCCTGTATAGTCATTACTAATTGTTGAGTAATGAGTGATTATTATCGTATCAATAAATTAAGTACCAAATAAATGTTGTACAAAGCCCAAAGAATATTTCGTAATTTAAAATTGCAAATCAAATGGTCATTACTAATGATTATGTAATTATCTTTTCATTACTTAGGTTCCAAAATGGAATTTCTACAAATTACCTAAATTCTTTTGAAAATAAGTTCCTTTCCAAAGCATTTACATTCAATGAAAAAGAGCTATTCAAGTCAGTAATATTCTTTACTTTGAAGTGTAAAGTACAATAATTCTGTGAAAAATGAAAGATTTATCGGCATCAGAATATAAACGGTAGGCTTTCTAGATTTTGTAATTAGTCCGATAGTCTTTTAGAAAGGTATTTTTTATTTGTAGGCTTTCTTATGAACAGCAACAAGAATATTGGGCATCCCTAATCGACGATGAGGAGTCTGGTGTTAGTAACGCTGAATATAGCAATGACGATTCTGAGATTGTTGTAAACAATTTCGCTTCTTTATGAATAATAAATTTTTTTATCATAAATTGTACTCTAAATACTTTTATTTCCCTGATCCACATAATATTTTATATAGCAAATAAATACTCGTAAGCTATTTTCATGCAAGTTAAAGTAGGAACCCCGGTACTACCTTATGCATATGTTTGAGGTATAAAATTATGTTTTGGTGTAAATTTAATTTTTTTAGTACATGAACATCGCTGTTTTTATGTACAATCGACTTAAAATAGATTGCTTTAGGATATGTATGAGTACCAGATATTTAGCTAAACGAAAAAAAAACGAAAATGAAAACGCACAAGGTACCCGGGTATATTACTATGTGGATAAAGGTTAATTAATAATTGTAATTGTTATGTATAGTGAATGGAAATTAAAAGAAATGAAATAATTTTAATACCACTTTCTTAGGATAATTATGCAACCTCCTTTATAACAAGTTTATTACGAAAATATCTAACATTGTAAACGCAAAAACCATGATCTGTGTCGCATAGACGTTTAAAACTTCATGATAGACAGAGGTTAAAGTCATCTAAGATGCCAACTTAAATTAAAAGAAATGAAATAGTTTTAATTTAAATTTTTTTCGGATAATAAGCAAACCCCTTTTTTTCTATTTTCATAACGAAAACAGGCAACATTGTAAAAACAAAAATAATAATCTGTCAGAATGATGTTTAAAACTTCATGTCAGATAGTGATTAATAGACAGAAATACATGTTAATGTAATAAAAAATTCCAAAGCATTTTCAATCATATCTATTTAATTTTTACATTTATTTTGCTTTACATTTAAAAACTTTACAAAGAAAATTTATCTAAAACTAAATTCTCTTTAAAAAATACGTCTACACTTAATAATAAAAATAAAATTAATCATTATTGGGATAATGAGAAAATTTAAACCAACACATAAATTCTACCTTAGGAGGTTTTTGCCGCTAAATTACGCGTCGTATCAAAAAATTGCATAGGACATAATTAATCGATTTGTTTAAGATCTATATCTAGGTATTTTTATATCTTTGAAATATGCAGCTGTTTTAGAAATATTTGATAAAAACCAAAAACTGGCCCTAATAAACAAAAAAAAAAGTCGATTGCATAACCTTCTATACTTGGGTTGGAACGTGAAACAGGCATGACGGTACGTCTTGATTTTAATTTTATCTTTTAGTGTGTCTAGGCCTTGAAGTAAATGCGTTACCAATTACTATAATTTGACATGTAGTTACAATAAAAAATCATATTAAACGTACTACATTGTGTTTTCACTGTACAGTAACAATTACAATAATTAACAAACCCTGTAACTTTGTTAGATTTGACTAGATCTTTACTTGGTTTTGTGAAGTTTCTATTTGTGGATGCTTTTATGAATTTTAAGCTAAATTCATGACTTTACACTTACACCATAATTGGTTATGTTTTACTAAATTTACTCTTTGATTATGAAATTTTTCACAGTCGGCCTTTGACTATTAGAGGGTGTTCAGATTTGTCATCTTCAAGGCAGTTTAGTAAATTTTAATTTATCAAGAATTTAGTTATTCTTTTCTAAAATTAGTTCATAGTTGATGTTATACGTTTATCAAACTGTTATATTAGAGTAGAAATACTTTCAAAACAACACAATGAGTCCTGAAAAGCTGCACGAAAATCAACTGGTTTGCCAGTGGCGTTGCACGAAAATTTCATAAATGGGTTACGGGGTTAAACAGAAATGTTACAAATTGAAGTTAAACCAAGCGATAATTTATATAAGACTATGTTTTGTGAAATTTAGCAATTATAGCTTAGTTTACACGATTACAAATAGGCGCAGTTTTGTTTTGGAGCTCCTTGAATACTTGTCATCAACAATTTCTACTGAATAACTTTATTTACAGAATAACAACATGATCTATACAAAAGTACAATCTTATAATTTACCCTAAACTACTGTAAAATGATACATGTACCCGCAAAGCATGAAAGAAAACCTTAATATCCGGCTCTTTGAGGGACAGTTTAATAGTATGTCGAATGTGTTGAAACTTAATAAACTAAATATACTATTTGAAACGCCCCCAAAAAAGCATATTGTATTTTAGAAAACTATGTAAACGAATTCACATTAATTAAAACGTAGATGTGTATAACAAAAGCTTTCAAATTAATAACACAAGTAGTAAAAAAACAAGGAGTAACCGCACCAGATTCTTATTAGTTTGAATGCGATTGCTTATAACTTTGGTTTAGGAGTAAATTATTTAAAAAAATTTTTTTAATTTATTTATTCACAAACAGAATATAAAATGAACACGCAAATATTTACAGAAATATAAAATGCTAACTCACAAAAATGAATTGAGAATTATAATTAAATCTTTCACTAAAATTATGCCACAAAACAACTTATGACAAAAATCTAATCATAGGAAATTACAATTGCTAATGTTTATTTTTAGTATACCTAATGTAAAATCCTGGTAAATAGGTTATCATAAATACATACAAAAACGATTAAGAAATGATAAATTTTGTTTTAGGGTTTAAACAATTGAATCAACACACTTCATTTTGGTTGAAACTACACATTCACCTTAGTTTTATATAATTCACAAAACATTAAATAGATCACAATATAAGGTGTGTTTCATTGTGGGAACTGAACAAGTTGCAAAGTACCTATAATGTGTATCAATTGTAAATATTCCCTAATAAATTATTTTATTCAGTGCTCCGTCCTACTTGTTGTAAGTCAGAGTCAGGCAATAGAGAAATTCCAAGATCTCCCTCATCTTCATCATCGGAAGATTCTTCAGTAGATTCATCTGAATCGCCTGTATTCACAACGAATCTAAAATCATCATATGATTTGTCAAACATGTGTTCTTTGTACTTGTATTCTTCAACTACTTTATCAACATGTGTACATATGTTTGCCCAATCTTCAGGAGTTATCGTGGCAAATTTTTCTTCAGCTAATTTTATTACATCCTTTAACTTAAAGGTAGTATTTCTAGATGCAACGTACCGCTTCACTGCAGCCCATATTTTCTCAATTGGGTTTAGTTCTTGATGATACGGAAGAAGTCTAAGCACTATATGGTCATGTTTTGCTAATTCAGTATCTAAAATATACTGTTTGCACTTTGACTTATGCTCCTTGATTATTGCATACAACACAGTTTTTGTTGAAAGAGGTTCATGCATAATTGAATGTTGACGAAGCCACATAATCATATCGTCCTTTTTGGTTATGGATGTTGGATCTTTATTTATTACCATATTGTGATATGATGCATTATCGATGACAAGTGCAGCTCGCTTTGGTATATCCGGCAACAGCTGCTTCTGTACCCACTGCATAAAATTTGTATGGTTCATATCGTTGTGGTAATCTCCTGATGTACTTCCTATAATTAATAAGATTTAGTTTTAGACTACAATTATGATAATGATCTCGTACCTGATTTGAACATAAGTAGTGCATTATTAACAAAACCTTCAGATCCACCAGCATGTACCATGATAACACGTGGACCTTTGCCAATAGGTTTTTTAAAAACCCAGAGTAGAATTATCTGTCCAATTTTTTGGGTTTGTATGACAACTGTTGATATAGGACTCATCTGTAAAAATAATTGGTCTCTTATCTTGAATGCATTGCTGCAGTTGACGTAAATATTGGATACGCTTTAAGCGTATGTCATATGATTCCATCAGAACCTACCTTTTGTCAACAGTGTTGCACCATCTGCAAATTTATGCAATCAGTTAATATGAGTGAATGTCACAAATAATTATACGACTTACCGAAAACCCAATTTTTTAATAATCTTTCCCAAAGTCGAAAGTCCACCTTTAAAATCAATACCCCTTTGCAGAATTTTATTGTGGATACCTGTTAATTTAAATGTAATTATATTTACCATGTAAACATTGTTTCATTACCTTTTAACGTAGGCACTCTCTTTTCAATAATATAAAAATTATGTATAATGTATTTTATCTGCTCCAATTCCCTCCGATACAAATTACTTTTAGGGTTTGGTCTGTTTTTATTTTTTCTAGGTGAAGAAAACTTTGTTGCTTTGCCTTGGGAAATTTTCTTCATATCTGATATAACTTTATGATAAGTGAATTCACCTATCTTCGTAGCAGCTAAAATTCTCTCCTTAAAGTTTGACAAAGGGATTGTCACTCCCTCCTTGGCTTCTTTTGTCATGAATTCTATGACGTTTGCAACAATTTCTCGAGCTTGACTATGCAGAATCTTTCCACGAACGCCGATTTGTTTGCCATTGCTTGGTGACTATAAAAAGACAAAAAACATACTTGTAAATTACGCTTAAAGCACAGATATTGCAAACTTACCAAAATATACACGAAGGGTCAAAAAGAGATCCGAAAAGAACTGTTTATTAAAAGAAAATGTGAAAGTCAGAAATATAACCTATAACTCAAATGTGCACCAAAATGTAAATAAACTACTTAAAATTTCTACGCCTATGAATTGCGCACGCAACGGCAAATTGTCGAATTGTGACCAATATTGGTTTGTGCGCATTGTGTTGTTCTGAAAGTATTTCAACTCTAGTAGCAGGCTTATGTTTGTGTTTTCATCTTTTTCATATTTTATAAATTTGTTCTAATATATCATGCAATATTTATGGATTTAACCATTTACTGAGGGTAAAACTGTAATTGTTACCGTAACGGATATATTTATGTAAAATATAAATAGAAGAACACACCATTTAACAAAAACTAAGTAATTCAAGATTACAGATACTCTCCATGTGACTAAACGGCCTTCCTTGGTGTAGTTTAGCGGAAAACTCCCTTACTTTAAGTCTACTCGACATCTTGTATAACAACTTACTGATTTTGGGATGCAACACTTGCTTGGTGGAGTCAACCATTTGTTGCTCTCAACTGCTTGAGATATTCGCCTACCGATTGAAGTACGTATGCTAAAGAAAGCATCAGCTACCGCATAGGATTGATAGTATGCAATATTTCAGAAAAGACAGTAAAAATAAAATACATTTACTGTTGTGTTCACCGCTCGCTATCGATTATATGAAAAAGAACTTCGCGTTATGGGGTTATAATCATTGCTTTAAATAGATACCAGTTCGTTGAAAGGAAAACACAGATTTCCTTTTAAAATAAAAAAAAATTAATAATGTAAAGAGTTTCTGTGAAAATGTGTTTGTTTACTGATTTCAACATTATTAACTAGTAAACAAGTTACAACCGATCTAAAAATGCAACATTTTATTGTTTCATATTTCAGAGACTGAACAGCTAACGCGCCTATAAGCTACCAATCACAGTTTTATTCTTATTAATCTTACCATCATTCTATTATAATTTCTGAGATTCCAACACGGTCAATACCAATTTCGGTCACACTGTATAATTAATTATACATCTACTTTTTTTTAGTTTTTTAGTGTATTTTTTATGTATTACTTCAAAACCATTCTAAGTAGAAAGATTGGTTTGAAATATTTACATTTTCCATAAACGTAGAAGTAAAAGATATAAATATGTGTTTACATTATCTACAACCACGTAGATGAATGATGCAATTAGAAGAAAATAAAATATGTAACAGTTCATGTACTATTAATACTTATACGTACTACTGCACTATAACTCATTTCTATTTTAGCTAGATTCTTCTACTGTAATCCCTACATTACAATAAAAGTTCAGAATATTATAGAGATTTAGTAAAAGAATTTTATTCAATTCAAATAAGTTCAGTTCACGCGTTTGAAATACAATTTCGAATAGTCAACATGACAATAAAATTTCAAATACAAGAAATAAAGTAACATGATGCATGCATACCTAAATTGAAAAAAATGCGCATCTGAGTACGCACAAAAAAAATTTTACAAGTAGTTTCAACTTAATTAAAATTACCTAACCTAAAACACAAATAATTGCGGAATCTTTCACTTCACAGCTGTATAATGTATTCATAATGAAACGTAAAAACAACAACCTTATTCACCTTACGTAAAGGTGCTGAGTATTTAATAAATTTGGTAACAGTTTAATATTGCCTAAGGATAACGTATAACACGCTATTAAACGAAACCAAATTTTACAACAATAACGCAGTAAAAAAAAATTCATTTACAGGTTATTGCGGAAACATATTGTGGTTAAACAATGTTTTCTGTTTAGCATCATTTCCTATTGTTAAATAAACAACGAAATTTCTGCCTTTAGGAATTTTCGTTTTAATGCTTGTCAAACAATTTTTTTAAAAGATGGTTATTTATTGTGTTTATCGACGTTGCGAGGAAAATTGCCACCTTTTTCGCTTTCACATTGCCATGCAAATGTGTCTAAGTGTCTGGAAGTTTTTAAATGCAGTCGTTGAGGAAGGTTTAATATGCACACATTAAATATATTTACTTACATTCTAATACCAGTTTTTTAATGATTCTTTATGAACACAACCAGTGGAGTGTATATTGACACAACAATAATCTATTATACTCTCATTCTGTGACTGTGTCCATAGTTTATAAAAATGTTAACTCGCCATAACTCGAATAGTAACATAATAACCTTCACAGAACTAAAAGCAAAAGATTAAATGAGTTTATTACGTTTCATAGCATATGTTTCATTAGCAAAACTTGCGATTACAAATGTCACAGTAAGACCAGTAAATTACGCATGTGGAAAGTTACAATATGCCAAGCTCCCAATTACTTGGATATCGTTTTATCTCACATGATAGGTCACTAAAGAAGTTTTCGAAGATTAAACAAAGTTATCAGTATCATTAAAGATTGGCATGGATACAGTTCTTCCAAGAATTGTGGATATGACAATTTAGAGTAGTGGATTCCAGTTTCATGTTAGAAACCGCCTTGTGTCTCATGCAAGATTCCATAATATCTTAGAACGGATAACATTAAGTTATTTGCATGAACCAATCAATATTTCTTTCTGATCCGGTGTAACGGTAACCAATTCGGCTGGAAAACTTTCAAATGCAAAATTTTCCCCCGTGGTTGTATGGATACGTTTCGTGAGGCTTTTAGGGTGCTAGAAAATTTCACTTTACAGGTAAGCATTAATGAAATACGAAACTCATCCTCGTACAAAGAACTAGATATTAGAATAAACAGCAATAAGCTGTATATAAGCATTTCAATATTTTTTAGGAATTGAGTTTAGCGGCTGTAAAGTATCGTGTTCTTGCTTTCCAAAATCTCTAATACAATTCAGGGTAGCCCAGGCAATAAATTAAAAAAATATATTTATTTTTATGTCACTTCTTGTATAGAATGTTCCTAGGTTACTGAATATATTAGAAACTATTAAAACCATACATTCTTATTATTGTGTTATTTGTGTATGGATAATCAAAACTTAACTCATAGTTTTTCTCATTTTTCACTCACACACTCACACTCACACACTCATACACACACTCACACACTCACACACTCACGCACTCACGCACTCACGCACTCACACACACTCACACACACACTCACACACTCACACACTCACACTCACACACTCACACACTCACACACTCACACACTCACACACTCACACACTCACACACTCACACACTCACACACTACACACTACCACTCCACTCACACACTCACACACTCACACTCACACACTCACACTCACACACTCACACACTCACACACTCACACACTCACACTCACACACTCACACACTCACACACACTCACACTCACACACTCACACACTCACACACTCACACACTCACACACTCAGACCACACTCACACACTCACACCTCACACACTCACACACCTCACACACTCACACACTCACACACTCACACACTCACACACCCACACTCACACACTCACACACTCACACTCACACTCACCACTCACCACACTCACACCTCACACTACACACTCACACACTCACACACTCACACCACACTCACACTCCAACTCACACACTCACACACTACCACACACTCACACACTCACACTCCACACACTCACACTCACACTACACACTCACACACTCACACTCCACCACACCCACACTCACACTCACTACTCACACACTCACACACACACACTCACACCTCACACCACACCACTCACACACCACACACTCACACTACACTCACACACCACACACTCACACTACCACTCACACTCACACTCACACACTCACCACACCTCACTCACACACTCACACCCATCACACTCACACACTCACACACTCACACACATCACACCACACTCACACACTCACACACTCACACTCACTCACACTCACACACACTCACACACTCACACACTCACATCACACTCACACACTCACACACTCACACACTCACACACTCACACTCACACACTCACACACTCACACTACACTACACACCACACTCACACACTCACACACTCACTCACACACTCACACACTCACACATCACACACTCACACACTCACACACTACATCAACACTCACACACTCACAACTCCATACACACTCACACACTCACACTACTCACACTACATCACTCACAATCACACTCATCAACTACCTCAACTCAACTCACACACTCACACACTCACACTACACTCACACTCACACTCATCACACACACACTCATACTCACAATTTCAATGACAACTCAGCACACTCATCTAAAATTATGACACTTTCGTAGAATACATTCATTTGGAAACACTCACATCACTGCAAAACACTATTACTCACTCCTAGTAATAACTATATAATTAAAAATTAACATTCATTCCATATAAATATATATATTAATTACATTTCACTCAAACATATTACTCAGAATTGTAAATGACATGATAATTAGAAAATTGTAAAGATTACTAATACAGGCTTTGTAGAATCATTTATCTATGCGAAATATAATATTATTGAAACTGATAATTATCATCATTATGTATATATATATAATTAAAAGATTTAAACAATCTAACGTTTGTAGAATCATGTAGTTTGAATTCGCAGGGTCGGCCTAATAACGACATATCTTGCTAGAGTAGGTTTCATTTAGTGTAGACAAAGTAAACCTTAAGTAATATAGTACATTCCTAATTCCGATGCCTAATATAACCAGTTTTGGTAAAATAAGACCAAAAAATATTGATTTTCCATATCAATATATATATATATATATATATATTATATATATATATATATATATATATATAATTAGTTATATTTTATTTAAAATTAACGTTTAAAGTACATGCAGTAAAAGATTAATTCGAGTGGTACTTGAACTCACGACCTACACTTTGCTAGAGTAGGGCTCTTCTATCTTAGCTATCGAGGAGGCAAATCACAATCCATTCAAGGTTGAACTGTATGTACTTCCCTAGTTACGATGTATTATAATTTTTATACACAGAGTGAAGGATCACAGTCAACTTTTTGTGAATATCATGTGAGCCCGCAATTCGCTAAGGTTTCGCACATGACAACACGTGACTGATTGTTAATTTTTATTTGCTGTATGCAACAGTAATAGATAACTATAGAAATTGGTTTAGTGAACGCACAGAAGTTCAATTTAATAATCATTACACTCTGTGTATAAAAATTATAATACATCGTAACTAGGGAAGTACATACAGTTCAAGTTTGAATCGATTGTGACTCGCCTCCTCGATAGCTCAGATGGAAGAGCCCCACTCTAGCAAAGTGGAGGTCGTGGGTTCAAGTCCCACTCTTTACTGTATGTACTTTAAAAGTTAATTTTAAATAAAATACAATTAATGATTATTAAATTGAACTTCTGTGCGTTCACTAAACCAATTTCTATATATGTTATATATATATATATATATATATATATATATATATATATATATATATATATATATATATATATATATATATATATATATATAGTAACGTGCAACGGGTTTGACGTTTTTATTGTATTATTAATTAGTCTGTTGTGAGAAGTTCATGTGTTTTTCTTTCGTTCAAACGTTACACATATGATCGAAATATATGCAAATTAATAAAAATAGTGTTTTAATTTCTTCTAGATAATCTAACGCACATTAAAACAAATAACTTATAGTTATTTGATGCAAACACTTATAAATAAGCTAATATATGCTTTATGTTCCGAAATTGGATTGATAATGCAACAGTTAATATGATCAAAGTGTTTAGTCGAATTTTGTAAATAATTTGAAAAGAGATTTATTAACATATAAAATGTTGATTTGCTGATTTCGTACATTGATTTTTGAGTAATTAGCAAATTGTGAACGCAGCAATCCCTATATTTGTATTTTGACTTGTGTACCTGATCGCGTTGTTATTTAATCTAAATAATTTATGTAATTAGTCTAGAAAATGTAAAAATCATTATGATCCATTTAATATTAGGTATTGAATTCTTTTCTGGAATAATAATTTTAATGATCTACACTGAAAGTGCATATACATACAATCTGCTATCCTAAGAAATGTTATCATTATTTAAATTCAGCTCATGTTTAAGATACAAACCAGATTCTAAATTTACTTACCAAATAAGGCTATCAAATGTGTTACTTTCAGCTATCAAATTCACCTAAAAGTTATTCATTAACAATACTATTAAAAGAAAAATGATTATTGAATTTTTGTGTTGCAATTTAATGCACATCCATCCCTAAAATATAATTTTATGCATTTAATACGTATAATAAAATTTTTTTAGCTAATTCCCTTTTCCATCTTATAAATATTCATAGCGTATATTAAATTATTTCCTTAAAACGTTGGCAGGTGTTTACCTAATTTTTTTGTTTATTAATATGCTAAATTTCAGTAAAGCTAATAAATTATTCACAGCTTTAAAAAAAACTAAGTCGAAAATTAAACGTAAGCCTTTTTGTAATTTAGTTTTTTATAAAAACAACAAAGATCAAAGAGAAATTACACGTAATACTTTAATTAAACAGCCAATGAAGATATAAGGAATAATATAATTTCTAACGCTGGCATAAAGGTTTTTACCGATCAACATTCGATTTATTTCTTCCTAATCGCTTTAATACCTTTTGAACCAGTTAAGACAATCTTTAATAGGAAGGAAACTTTTTTTATTACCAATGCTGCGAAATCGATAATGCTTGAGATGAAATACTACTAAATACAAGATTAAATTAAATATTTGCCCTAAAAAAATCTCTAATTTCAATAACATTATGTTTGATAATCATCTTCTCGCTTTGTAGTGATCAGTGTTTTATACATATTATCTAAGGCGACCATTCATCCCGTATTACACGGGACAGTCCCTTTTTTTAAACACATCATTTCGTATATGTAATTATTTTAATAAGTTTTCTTAAATGTTTTGAATTTATAAATATAGTGTAAATAGTTCGTTGGTTAAGGTTACGTGTTAATTATTAATTGTTTTTAAATAAATAATCGTTATAGTGTAGTGTGTCTAAGATGGTAGAAAATTAGAAAGTGCCAAAAGGAAAGTGTACATTTAATAGAGATTTGGAAAGTGAATATCGATTTATTAAAAAGACAACCTCAGATATTGATGTAAAGTAATTAATCTGATGTGCCCTGTTCCACTTACCCATGGTGGAAAGGCGGATATTGTTCAACATATATCGACACTTATGCACAAAAAGGCAGATATTGCTGCTTCTAGTAGTAGTAAAGTGTCGCCTTTTTTTACGTAGGACTCATTTGGAAATTAAGAGCAATAGCTAGCTACGATTTAATGTACTTGGTCATACCATAACACGATCCACAATCTATCCTTTCGTTTTATGAATTGCATTAGTAAGCTAATAAAAGGTTGATTCCAAAAAATATTCTCGAAACAAATCTGAAGGTATTGTGTGTAACATTTTACAAAAAGAATCATTAAGCTCCGTACAAAACGGTCTTGAAACGGTCAATTTTGTAACAATCTACACCGATTATTTAAATCACAGGATCCTAAAAAATTGTCCAATACTCCTCAAATATTTATGAAAGACAAGGGCATTCAAGTAAAACATTTGGAAATTCAGGTCAAACTTCAGACATTATATCTGAATATACCGGGTTAGTACAAAAGAGTAATCTGGTTTGACAAAGCTATAATTCGGAAGGTAAGACAGATAGTATAGTAAACTACATGTGTATGGACAGCGACAAAATCCAAGTTTAAAACGCCGGCACCGGATGTAGCTTGTCATGCGCACGCCTAAGTGCCGTCCGCAGCTTTCGAAATGGCGACTATGTAACAGGAAGCGTTTTGTGTGTTAGAGTACGCGCGATGTTTATCGATTGTTACAACGTACGTGCATGACGGGAATACCAAATTGATCCTCCTGGTCATCAGAGCATTCTACGATGGTATCGACAATTCAAGACCAAAGGAGTAGTTGATAAACGTAAAAGCACCGGACTATAACGAGTGCCTGACGCAACAGTGTATGCGGTTACCCAATGTTTCGTGCGTTCGCCACAAAAGTCCACCAGTAAAGCAGGTTGTGAACTTGATATTATGCAGAAGATTGTGTGGAAAATTTTGCAGAAGCAATTGCTATTCAAACCGTATCGTACCGTTGATTGAAGGAGTTGGGGAAGATACGCAGCCTAACGACCAAAAATGTACCGCATAAAACGGTCGAGATATAGAGGGCGGACAACCCGCTATGGGTCGAAACTCGTTATCACTTCGCGACCGTCTTGCAGTGCGTTCGGAGACTCCTAATTGCGGTACTTATTGGAAATTCATAAAATCTGTTTAAAAGACTCCGATTTCGTTACAATGTCCACAGCAAATCACACTTGAGTTTACGTGAATTGTTCAAATTCGTTAAAAAATCGACACGATTTAACATTCTCTAAATTTCCTACCAAAAACACAATTAGATGTGCGGAATGGAAAGAAAATTGTGGTAATATTGTTATAGCACTAATGGACAATAATGACTTAAGTCATAAATTATTATGTGAAAAACATTTTATAAGTGAAGATATGTTGCAGAATTCTGTAAGAAAAATTCTAAAGAAGAGTGCAGTTCCGAACAAATACTCAGCAAATGCTATAATTGGTAGGTAATTAAATTACCTATTATTTTTTATAAATTTATATAGGTAATACCAACTCATTTATTATTACTCCAGTTCTTTATAAAATACAGTTGGTTACGCATCAATATCGAAATCGATTTTTTTACAACAAATCACAATTTCCGTAGAATAAATTAGAGCAAACAATTGTTTGAATAGAATTTTTACTTTTATAAACATGAATGAGAAAATTATATTTTTTTCGCAGAAACTCCACGCGAAGATATCCCTTTTTCATCTCTTCCAAGTACTAGTAGTGTTAATCCGATTATTACGTATCCTGTTAAGAGAAAACTCTTCTCGGAGAATTCAGATCAATCGAAGAAAATTAACTGCACAACTGATGAATTTCGGGAAGATAGCAATTGATCAGCATCTGATATTAGCTCCACAATTTTAAATATGCCATCGCCAAAAGCATCAAAAATATTGACACCCAATTGTGCAAAACGTGAATCGCGACTTAAACTTCTTAACAATAAATTAAAAGCTACAGCTATTCAAATGAATAGGCTAACATTGAAACTAAAGAAATTTACATCCACAAAAACTGTCAACAGCTTACTTCAAGATAAGAGTAAATCGGTACGAAGCCTAACTACAATGCAATTATTTCATAAAAAAAGAACATCTTGGTCTTACCATGAAAAACAACTAGCGGCATCTTACAAGTTTATGCGGAATAAGTTAGGTTTTGTTTTGCCCTCTTTGCGAACAGTGCAGTCATGGCTAAAGATTTCAAATTTGGTAACAGGTGTAAAGACTAACATGACTAAACTGCTTCAAATAAAAGTGAAGACAATGAGTGACAACGAAAAAATGTGTGTGCTTATGTTTGACGAAATTTGTCTCAAAAAAAAATTAGAATACAATAAATATGAAGGTATAATACAGGGTTATGAAGATCTTGGTCATTTGGGAAGAAATAGCAAAATAGTCAATTCTGCTATGGTATTTTACTTTTTTTACTTAAACAATTGGAAAATACCTTTTTATTACTATATATCGTCAGAGCCAGTTGACAGCAGTTCTTTGAAAGACAAAATCAGTACAGTTCTTCATGAAATACGTAATATTTCTTTAAAACCAATGATTATTGTTTGCGATCAAGGAAAAAATAACAGGAGTGCGTTTTCAAAATTAGGTTCTACAGAAGATAATCCTGCAATATACATCAATTCCACTAAAATATTTACATGCTTCGATACCCCTCATCTTTTGAAAAGCTTAAGAAGCAATTTTATGAACAGAAACTTACATTTCCTAATTGATAAGAATCCAGTATCATGGAATGATATCGTTGAAACATACGAAATAGATAAAAAAAGCAAAACTTCTCGCTCTTTAACAAAAATCACACCAATTCATGTAAATCCGAACACATTCCAGAAAATGCGTGTCAAACTTGCTGCCCAGATATTCTGCCATTCCGTGACGTCACCGATAATAACGGCTTCAAAATCGAAGGAATTGAAGACTAAGTCAGCAATACACACTGCCGATTTTGTTGAGACAATTAACAATATTTTTGACTCGTTAAACAGCAGAATCTTGCAGAATCCTAATCCTCATAGAAGACCATTATCCATCTTCGCAGATAAATCTTTAAGGACCCTTCAAAATGGATTAGAATATTTTAAAAGCATTGAGGTTGTTACGGTGACTTTCGATGGCAACAGAATTTAAAATGCAAGGGCTCGGTGGCTCAATACAAGTAGGGAAACATTGGGGGTGGGCTAGTAAATCTATAATTTTAAGTATGATGTTGTGAGCAATAATTGAGTAAAGAATAGTTAAGAGAATGGACGCCACGTATTTCTTGGGTAATTTTCGTTACAGTTATAACTTCTAGTTCGAAATACGAAGAACTAATAGCTTATAGGTGGGTGACAAATAAGTAAGCAAAATGGGGTTAACTAAATCATAATGAACTTCAAATTAAATGGTAACATGAATATATAAATTCGACAAATAAGAGGGGTGTCGGTAAGGGTAGATTGTAATACAAAGGTTAAGTTAAACATTGAGTTAATATAACAAGAATGATTGAATCCAGTTTACCTTATATGAAGTTTTAAGCAAAATGTGCAAAATTAGTTACGTTACCGTTCCAAAATATTCAGGATTCGGTTTACTCGAGGTGAACAAGCGATTAAGTACATCAATAATCTTACCCGTTTCCTTGCGCAAGTAACGTGGGCCGAAACAATACGAGGTAGATGGAAAAAAAACAATAACAAATCGGACCATAAGCAATAGGTTGGTCCGAGAAATGAATACGTTAATAACTTAATGATTACCGACAGGTTCGAATACTGGAGTTTGAATAGGCAAGCAAGTAGTTCCAGGTAAATGTGATTTACAAATTTAGTAACAATTCAAGCTTAAGAATATGAATTTATAATAGAAATAAATAGGCATATACTTACAGTTAGATTTTGAAATATAAATTATGACTGTACAATATAGATGGCGTAGCACGCAATCTTTGAACTTAAGGAAGTAAAATGAGAATTTACTAAAATGAATAATTTCGGCGGGGCAAGTTACTTAATAGTTGAATAGTAAATAATTAGCAATCTTGAGGTGAAAGGACTGCAGTTTTACTGGTTGTAGTTCGTTGAAATTGAATTTCTTCGGTCGAAGCGTGAATCAATGGAAAATTAAGATGGCAGCGGCGTTGTTGGATGATGACGGCGTTGAATGACGTAGCGAAGTAGTAGAAAAGTAGATAAAACACGTAGTAAAACGCTGCGGAAGAGAATAGGACATTAGGTGACGAAATTATTCAAAAAGGAGTACTGACCTTGTAAGCTGGTAGCCACAAGCGTTTAAGTAGATATTAAGAAAACAACACTCTTGAATGCTTTAAAGACGTAACTATCACGTTAATTAAGTGACGAGGACTAGCATAAGGTTCAGGCACAAAACTATTTGGTCGTTGAACGATAAATCCGGAAATATCCGTTTTTATAAGAAAATCGCGTCAAACGAATAACGGTTCAAGGGAGTAGCGAATTAACAATTTTTCTAGGCACACTAACGGGCAGGAAAAAAAACGGAAACACGGGTTCGAGACTAACGAACACAATTGCACCAATAGGAATTAAGTAAAATGTATTTGTACGCCATCCGACGGTAAAAGTAAAGACGAATGATTCCATAGAGTAGAGATTATAGAAATGTAACCAATTTATATAAGAGAACATAACAAGATGTACTGTAACGGAAAAAAGCGCAATAATATTTATTACATTGATGGTTTTTTTGGACTATTCAATCAATATTATTGTTATGGGACGATTTAAAGAAACAGGAGATAAAATATGTATTAACAGGATTTATCAATCAAGACGCACTGGAAAATTTTAATTCTGTAATACGAAACCGTGGTGGATACAATCCAGTGCCTTCTGTTCGACAATTTTGAATATCCATGCAGCACAACATGTTTATCAAGCTACAAGCGGGTGTAGATTTAAAAAATTGCCAAGACGATGAAGCTGAATTATTGGAAATTGAAAAGGAGGCAGATTTTCAACTGGAATATAAACCTTGAGAAGAACAAGCAGAAGGCGAAGTTTGTTGAGATGTAGTAAATAAGTTGGAAGTGTACCGGCCAAAAATGGCAATTACAAAACCAGTAGGTCCTTCTAATAATTGCACAAATTTAGAATCATGCAGTACAGTATATCTTGCTAGTTATGTAGTATTTAAATTATTAAAAAAAACTATATTCCGCAAATGAATTTTATTTATTATGTAAGGATTATGATGCAGATACAATTTTGTATTTAAAGAGACCAACGGACGTTTTTGTTGAGTTTGTATCGAAATTATTATTATTATTATTTAATATTCCTTTTTCCCGTAACAAATGTTCATTTGTTTATAAAAATATTCTTAAAGATTTGTTAGAAAATAATTTACATCTTAGTCATAACAAACATATTAAAGACATTTACAACTTGTTAATTATGCATAAAATTTATAGAAATGTACAGGATGAAACGGAACATATTCAATATCTCCGACTCAACAGTAATAAAATAAAAAAGGAGCATCCAAAAATCAAAATTCTTAAAGCCTAGCGTTGGTTGTAAATATGTCAATGTTAAGAAACTAAGGAACACACACATGTATAACATTTAGAATAGGTTTTGAAACTTCAATATGTACATAAAAGATTTAAAAATACAAAATACCCAAAAGCTCTTTTTAAATTGAATACGCAGTCATAAGAATGCAGGTATAATCTGTTTTTTGTTTACTTTGTGGATTATGAAGAGGCACAATGTCATTATTTGTACGCGGTAATATCTGTTCAATAATAATTGCAGTTACAGATTCGCAATAGCAACTGGTAGATAGCAATAAAAAATAAAATAAAAAACGAATATCAATACGGTCTTTTTTTATGTATACTAATTAATTAAGTAATGAAATATTTAGTTTACCTACTTTGAATTAATTTCTTTATTTTTACAATTAGGAGTTAATACGTGTAAGTAAATAGTAAATTAATTGTGACATCACCCTTTCTGAAATAAACGATTGAACTGTTTTCAAATTATGATGCTTTTCTAAAGATTTTCCTCGTTTGAACAAACAAATGGATGAATCATAAAATTATTTTGCTGTTAGTTTAGTATTTAGTCATCAAGCTTAGGACGGCGACACTTTCTCGTACTTAAGTTTGTAGGCAGAGGGGTGAGGCCTACTAGGATACCTATAGTAGGGGCAACAGTACACATTTTGCTGTAACATTGCGTATCTTCCCCAACTCCTTCAATCAACGATCGTACACAGATGGTACAATGTTTACCACCAGACGATTATGTCAAGCGAACCGAGTTTTGTACTAACATTCAGGAAGCAATCGAAGATGACGCATTTGCCAACCGTCTGGTGTTCAGCGACGAAGCGACATTTCATTTAAGTGGCAAGGTGAATCGTCACAACACTCGGACGTGGGGCACGAAAAACCCTCATGGCATTATCCAACATGAAAGGGATTTTCAAAAATTGAATGTTTTCTGTGCCCTATCCAGCACAAAAGTGTATGGACCGTTTTTATTTAATGAAAAAACTACGACGGGTATGTCGTACCTCGATATGTTACAATTGTGGTTATTTCCACAACTGACGGATGATTCCAACAACCTTATATACCAACAAGATGGAGCTCCCCCTCACTGTCATAATGAGGTCCGTACGTACCTAAACGAGGAACTCCCTTACCGTTGGATATGCCGTTGTGCTGATAGGAGACTTGGAATTGTTTAAGTGGCCTCCCAATTCTCCTGATCTTACACCGTGCGATTTTTGATTGTAGGGGTACACTAAAAACAAGGTTTTCGTACTACCACTACCTGCAGCACTGGGTAAAGTATGAAAAGGCATTACTGATGCTGTTGACAGTATCGGCCGATACACATTGTAGCGTGTATGGGCTGTACTGGATTATCTTTGCGACATCTTTCGTGTGACTCAAAGAGCCCGCAATGAACATTTGTAAGGTGCTAAAACTTGAGTATTTTCTCTATCTATAGACATGTCATTTACTATTCCATCTGGAATGCTAACTGAAATATAGCTTCGTCAAACCCAATGATTCTTTTGTACTAACCCGGTATTAATAAAATGGTTAAGAAATACGAATTAACATCACAAGTAATGGGAGTGTGCGTTGACAACACAAATTGCATTTGTCAAGAAGCAGCAAGACATGGCCAAAGTTACTAAAAGGACCTTTAGTTGGGGTGAACTGTGCTGCTCATATCCTTTATAATTGTATTCAAACACCAGCATACTGCTTGCTTATTGACATCGAAGCCATTATTGTGGAAACCTATGGCTATTTCTAAATTTGTACTGTTTGAATTGAACAATAAAAAGAATTTTGTTATTTAATTAAGGTTGAATACCGAAAACTGTCGAGATACAGTAAAACCAGATCGTTAGGGTTGTTACCTTTGATAGAAAGAATATTAAATGTGGTCAAACCGTTACAGAGTTACTTTCTCTTTCAAAAAAATGTCCCACATTGATTTTTAATAGTTTTAAAAACAATTTTTTTTAAGTTTGGCTATGGTCTCTTCACTCACAAGCATTTTATGAAGCTGTGGTGCAAGTGGATTCTGAAAAATCTACAATAATAGAGGTGCACATGGTTCTATCATATTTAAAGCAACACTTAGTAGAATAGAAAACTAAAGTCTTTTTGCGAAATCAAGTAAACACTATACTACGAGTAGTATCTTTTGTAAATGAAGGAGAATACCTACTCGTAACTCAATTTAAAACGATAGTGACCACGTTTTGTACTACATGTATAGCCTATTTGGATAAATGGACGCAACTCTTTGAAGATTTGCAAGCGTTTCGTTGGATATTTTTCCAGTTCCCCATAAAAGGCAGTGAACGATTAAAAGAATGGGTGGAGCGCTCCGAAAATATAAAATTAGATTACAACTGCCCAGAGGAATTAAAACATAAGAAAATTTGTGAAACACATTTTACTACTGAAGATATAACATGTTCGACGAGAAAGCGAAAACGTATGCGAAAAAATGCACTTCCTATATCATATTTATCAGGTGAATAATATTTTTAATTTTGTTAGATTTTTAAGCTTATCTCTGTTGTTATTTTCGGCAACGAAATTCGATTCGAGTCGGCCTTTTGGATCTAGATTATAGTCGATATGTTAGGTCCAGTTAAAATTATATGCAGTATGCACCAGAATGGACGCAATAATAGGTGACAAAAAGTTTTAAATTGAACGGCTACTCCGGGTTGCGTTACATTGGGAATGTCGACAGTGAAGATGGTGTAAAGGATCCGGGCTAAAGCAAAACCTTGCGGCACACTTGCTGTGAGTTGTAAAGGATCAGAGAAGGTGTTGTCTACTTTGAGTCGAGCTGACCGACCAGTCAGGTACAAGAGTAGATGTTTGCAGAAGTGATTAGGGATGGTAATAATACGGAACTTGTGAAAGGGACCGGTATGTCAGACCCTGTTAAGTGCTTGCTTAGTATCCAGAAACACAGCCAGATTGTATTGCTTACGATTGAAAGTAAGCAGCGTAACAAGGGATCTTGACACGTTCGGCTGGGATGGAAGCCTAATTGCTGTTATGAAGGAGTTCGTTGAATTAATGGTGGTCTCTATTTTGAATGGCATTTTCCAAGACAGCTTAAGAGGTCTATAATGGGAGGGTGTGGTAAGGTCGGAGTGCGATTTGGGTATTATGATGATGGAAACCGAATTCCAGTCCGTTGGGAATGTTAAATATTTGTTGTAGATGTCGGTCAGTAATCTGAAGGATCGGTCTGGTAAGTATTGGAATGTTTAACGGTTAAGATCGTCTCGACCCGAGGGCTGAAATGTGTTCCTTTTCTGAAGTACGCTTTGACCTGGTTGGGTATAGTGGAGGCGTAAAAAATCCAAACGGATTTAGCATAGTTTAACGTTGCGGAGTTCGTCAAAGTGACTCTCTAGGAGCTCCTTGAACTGGGCGTCGAATTGAGGATTGGAAAACGAATTGAAGATGAAGACCGGAGAAGTCAGCCTTCCCTTGATCAGAGGAGATCATATTGCTCTATGGGCATGTGCGATGGGATTTTGGGTTTATTTTTCTACGAGTCAGTCTATTGAACTGTTTCCAGAAGAGCTTTCAATTTTGGTAATCTAATTTTGGTCGAGGAACCTTCGAGGCGAGTGTATTGGGTCTTAAGGGCCGGAGCCCTAGATCGCAAGAATTAACGCTAGATTTGTCTTTCCTCTTTGATCTAGTTCACGGTTTACCGTAGGAGTGGTTTGCGGGGAATATCGATGGAACTGAGGTTTCGACCGCTTCCATAATTACGGAAGTTGAATCTGTGACGGTTTTCTTGAGATTTTGTGTGGTTAGAATGCTGTGTGTCGACATTTTTGTGTAGATGTGTTCGGAGAACACATTCCAATCTGCGTTAGAAAAACCTTTGATTACTTTATATTGCGGAGGTGCTGGACAGAATGAAGGTTTTACCAGCAGTGGTAGGTGATCTGATGCTATCATTGTGCGTGTAAAGCATTCACGATCGATGCAATGGGCTATGTGTTCAGAAACAAAGATGTAGTCTATCATAGAGGTAACCGTATGCTCGAAAAATGTGGGCTGTGTGTTAATGGCTCGCAAAAGCGATAATTGTATCAAGGCCGATGATAGCCTGATTCCGTTACCATTGCTTCTATAGTCACCGAATTGCGTACGATCACCTAGGATTCTGTGTTGGGAAGGCTAGAAGCGTAAATTAGAAGATCACCAGAAAGCATATTGTGGCCGAGCGGGATGTAGTAAGAGAACAAACTAATAATGGTAATGGGAAAATGCACCCTCACAGTAACATATTCGAGATGCTGCGATTGCGGAGGAAGTTGAAAGTGGGTAAACCGGAAGCAATTTCTGCTGATAAGAGAGGTTCCATGGTGACTGTTTTGTAGGTAGGAGTGATAAGTGTTAAAGTTAAGTGTGCACTTGTCTGTTAGTTTTGTTTCAGTGAATGAGAGTAGGCGTATGTTGTTGTGTTAGTGGAGCAAGTTCTTAAGTAGGAGCGTTTCCGACGAACGCCACTGGTATTAATTGCCCCTGATGTAATGTCCATGAAGGAAGGATTTAAGAAGTGGTTTATCGGATAACTGTTTCATAGGCATATCTGGCACGCATGCAAGGGTTCTCCCTTATAGTTAGAAGCGCGAGGTAACCTCCCGGACATCATTGACCTTAACACGTTGGTCTGGAAACATGCTGAATAGGATATCTATGAGGCTTTGTAGGAAGTGTTTAATGGTCAGTGATTCTGTGTCTGGCGTTCATTTCAAGTGTTGGACTCTTCTGAAGACAGGATTGGGTCGAGGATTGCCGCTTCTGGTGTTGGAAGGAGTAGGTTGGGTGAGCTCCCCCACAGTTGTTACACTACGGGTTTGCAGTGGATTTACAGGAGGGGGATATGTTGCATTCGTCACAGTTGTGGCAACGGACCGAGCGGATAGGACACTCTTCAACGATATAGCCTACCAGCGTGTGGGTAGAGCAATACTTGCGGAGGGGTGGTGGGATTAAAGAGGGTTTTCATCGGTAACGGCGCCCGTACACGGTGATTCCCTTCGCGAGGAGGAAATCTAGGATGATTTGGGATGGATGATGAGGGGGATTAGGGATGTTGGAGCATTGGTGACCTTTGAGGTCATACCAGATGGCCTTGCGCACCGATGGCAAAGTTATCGTGACGAATCCTGCAGGAAAAAGGGGTAGGTCAAGAGTGGAGTTGTAGGTACAAAGATCTAAGAGTTATGTAATGGTAACGGGGGTCGCCAAGGTGATGACGCAGCCTAAGTGGCGTATCATCCGGTAAGTGAGGAGGTTTCAAGGAGGCAGGTTTGGTTGCGGTTGAACGTTAAGTTCAAGTTGAAGCATTTTAAGGAATTGAATAAGGATTTCGGGATTTTGCGGATGCAATACCTCGAGGATTGAGAACGGGTAGAGTTAGTATTCGATGGAGGGTAACGGGTGATTTCGTAGGTTCGTGTGGGTGGTCGTTCGGAGTCCGGGGTTAAGGAGATAACGGGGACAGTAGCACGATATCGACCGTGCTTCACCATTACAGTTGGTGCTAGTTCGGAGTTGGAAACGCGAATGTGAAAATATGTGTTTTGCGGAAGGATGGGCCTCAGCCGAGGAGGAGACTCCACCACGAAGAAGAATAGCATATGTATGTATGTATGTGTATATATATATATATATATATAGAACATCAGCAATAAATGGTGTTCGCAATACCGTCTAACTCTTGTATTTTACAATCTAATTGAATTTAATCAGTTCAGATTAAAGTCTGAATATAACCTTGAAGTTCATATTTACATTTCCAAAAAATTATAGGCACGTGTACAAAATTATAAAAATTAATAAAGATCAGGTTATGTACATATTAATAAAGGTTCTATTTCTTATTTAAGTTTAACTTAAAAATTTGTTACGGTCACCGCGTCACTATAATGGTCATTGAATGTTCAAAAAGCCTGTTTTCATCTGTAGACCTTATTAAATCAGTCACAACTTCATTTCCTTATAACTCAACTTTTATTTACCCGCCACTACAAGGACCTAACGTATTTTATACAAGATGCCGCTGACAGGCATCACTTTTTCCACTCTATGAGAAGCAATAACCATTTATATATGTCTGAATTTGGCCAAAAGAAAATCTACTATCCTTGACTTAATTACAAGGGATGGTTCCACTTTAGCACTACACTTTATTACGACGTAACCAATTATAAATACGTGAAATTGCAAAACATATTTTCTAGCGCCCACGCGCTACTGTCCCACAGATTCTTTTGTTTCTCAACCCTTCACTACAAAACGACGCTTTTTTCGTAGCGGCGCCTGCCACTCAACTCTTTTTGCAAACATTGATAAAATATGAAGAACATGAAAACACAAATATGTCTGCTATTAATGTAACAGTTTGATAAAGCCAACTATCGGATATAATTTTAGTAAAGAATAGCTAGCTCCTTAATAAATTAAATATTATTAAACTGCCGTGAAGATGACAAATCAGAACACCCTCTAACGGACGAAGGCCAACAGTGAAAAATGTCATGATAAAAGAACAAACTTAATAAATTTTAATCAAATTATGATGTAAAAGTAAAGTTGTGAAACTCTTTAATTTGAACTTGATAAAAGCATTAAAAAATGGGAACTGAATATACTACTTAAAGTTCTAGTCAAATCTGAAAAAGCAATAGTTTTTGGTTAACAATTGTAATTATTATTTTACAGTGAAAACACAATGTATCCATTAACTTGCAGTGACTTTTAAGAGATGAATATAACTATTTAACACTATAATTTAAAAATGTAAATCACTATAAGCTAATGAACGTTCACTTAAAGATATTAATAATGTTATTACGCCTGCTAGACATAACCATAAAGTAAGACTAGTGCTTAATTTTGGTATTGCTTTTGTTCGTTTTATGGCTAATGTTACAGATAGAATTGAAAAAAATTCTTTAATCATGGCATATAGACTGTTCTTACATCTACAATAAAAATTAAAAAACACTTAAGGTCACCTAAACCCATTATCATCTTACAGAGTATAAATTTATCGTGTTCTTGTGTAAAATTATACATTGGAACCAGAAAACCTAGCTTTGAAACAAGACGTAAGGAACATATTGTATTTGGTAAATCAGGTCAACCAGAGAAGACTGTGGTAGCTGAGCATGCTCTAATAATTTAAATCATTACATTCAATTTGGTAATATGGAAGTATTGTCAAGACAAATTCATTACTATGTTTGTAAAGTGCAAAGTAAAAAGGTCTTAGTAGCCTTTATTTTATAAAAAGCACGAAGGCACAATTTTACTTGTTAATTCTTTGCTGTGATTTTCCTAGACCTTGAATTAGATATCTTAACAGCACCATAATAACTTGTGATTAAAATTTAAAAAAATATGGTTACGTGCTACATTGTGTTTTCACTGTACATTAACAATCACAATTATTAATAAAAAAAATGTCTTTGTTACATCTGACTAAATATTTGATTGGTACCTGAAGCTTCTATTTGTGACGCTTTTATCAATTTCAATTTTAATTTTTTTACAACTTTACAATTACGTGGTAATTTGATTAAACTTTGTTAAGTTTGTCTTCGATAATGACATTTGTACTATTAGCCTTCATCCGTTAGAGAGTGTTCTGATTTATCACCTTCAGAGTAGTTTAATAATATTTAATTCTTTAAGGATCTAGCTATTCTTTACTAGAATCAGATTCCATAGCTGGCTTTAGACGTTTATCAAACGGTTATATTAATAGCAGGCTTTTTCGTGTTTCACAAATTTGGTTTAACATTTCATGTAATTTTTTAATGATGTAAGCCTTTACTGAGGACGATGACTGTAATTGTTATCAAAACGTTTCTATAAATTATAAATAGAAAAATACAGGATTTAAAACCCAAAATATAAGTATTCTAATTATGTGTAATAATCGTGAAAGTTTACATTGTCGTAGAAGTGCATTTATTGAAAAACGATAACCTGCTGTTTTAAAATCTTATCAAACATTGTTTCCAAACTTTGTACCATTATATTTTAACCCACAAAATGGAAATCATCTGAAGTATTGTAATAATAAATTTATCTACAGTTTTAGACTATTTTGAAAATATAAGTGTGACGTTTATTCGAACTTAAAGCAAAAGGAGATAAACTTTCAAACCACTAAAACGAAAACTAATAAACGCTTATATAATTCTTCAAACTTGAATTGAATAGAACTGCATTATTGTAATTACGCTAAGCCACCTTACATCTTTTTTCATTATTCAACTAATATTTTGCTCTTCTACGCCACAATAGATATTTATGAATAGCATGACGCTTTCATATAGATGATGATAATTTTTTGTATAAAAGTACTATTATTTAGTAAACCAAGGTTCTACTAAATTGAGTAGGTTTAATTTGAATTTTGTAAAGCTTTTAGTTTAATAGATATAGTCATACAATTATGCAATAAGCTTATATACAATTAACTGTTTATCATAACTATAACGGTAGTTGGAGTAACGAGAATAGTTTTTTTCTACAACTGTCACAATATGATGACATTATCGTTTCAATAAATGTGCGTGAAACTGTGCTTCACACTAATGGCTTTAAAAATGTTTTTATGCATATGACTATAATATATTATTATTTAAAAATTATGATAAACGAATACACTTGAAGACTTTCAATTAATAAATAAAAATACATTCGAATTTGAACAAAATTTAACTAAATTATTTATACATTTTATAGTGAATATTTATATTGATTGTGCAATGGGAACACTTATTAATTAGCTTCGTACTATGTGATATTGCTGTTGCACTAATTTGTTGCTGCGATGTCGCTGCCGAGGGTATGCTTTCAACGTCATCGATGATGGACGAGGAACGCCGAGTTTAATATTTTATTTCCAACTTCTATCTTGTTATTTAAACGGTCTTCAACATATCCTTCCGCTACAGAGAAATACTTCAAACCTCCGTGTCTTTTAATGGTCAGCAAATCTCCACCAGTATTGGCTAGAAGAGTTGTAGACCTGCAGCAATAATACTGGGTATACATGGGTCTATCACTCGCACTAGCACAAACACACACACACACACACACACACACACACACACACACACACACACACACACACACACACACACACACACACACACACACATATACAAACACACACACGCACACTCATCCACACACGCACACGCACGCGCACACATGCAAACGCACACGCACACGCACAAGCACACGCATAAACACATGCAAACGCACAGTCACGCACACTCATGCACAAACACACACTAACATCGACGCGGATGCAGACGTCAAGGTGGACACACGCATATGCGCACACACGCATGCACACGCTCACATGTACACACACACACACATGTACACACACACACACACACACACAGACACACACACTCACACACAGACACACACACACACACTCCTGCACGGACGCAGACACATACACGGACACGGACACGCACACAAATGCGGCCACGACTTGGACACGGACACAAACACGGATACGGACACGGACGCGGACACGGACACGGACACGGACACGGCCACGACACGGACACGGACACGAACACGGACACGGATACGTACATGGACACGGACATGGACACGGACAAGGACCACGACACGAACACGGAAACGGACACGGACACGGACACGGACACGGACACTGACACGGACACGGACACGGACACGGACACGGACACGGACAGGACACGGACACGGACACGGACACGAACACGGACACGGACACGAACACGGACACGGATACGAACACGGACACGGACACGGACACGGACACAGACATGCACACGGACGCGGGCGCGGTCACGGACCAGGGAACGGATATGGACACGGGCACGGACATGGACACAGACACGACGACACGGACACGACACGGACACAGACACGACACGAGACACGACACAGACACAGACACAGACACGACACGGACACGGACACGGACACAGACACAGACACAGACACAGACACGACACGACACAGACACAGACACAGACACAGACAAGGACACCGACACCGACACCGACACCGACACCGACACGGACACGGACACGGACACGGATACGTACACGGACACAGGCACGGACACGGACACGGACACGGACACTGACACGAACACGGACACGGACACGGACACGGACACGGACACGGACACAGACACGGACACGGACACGGACACGGACACGGACACGGACACGGACACGGACACGGACGCGGAGACGGACACAGAGACGGGCACGGACACTGACACGGACACAGACAAGGGCACGGACACGGACACGGACACGGGCACGGGCACGGACACGGACACGGACACGGCCACAGACACGGACTCTGGCGCGGTCAGGGACAAGGGCACGGATACGGACACGGCACGGATACGGACACGAATTCGGGGACGAACATGGATACGTACACGAACACGGACACGCACAAGTGGATAAACTACCTGGAACCAGTAAGATGGCCTGCGAGATCTGCTTGTATAACACCTCTTGGTTTTTTCAATGGGGTCACCTCAAAAGTCAAATATACTGTAGGCCCTACGACACCGCAGCGAAATTAGAACAAGCTGTTACAGAAACTGTTAGTTATCATACTCTGCAAATAAGATAATCCTATGAAGCAGCAATGAGACGATGTACGTTGTGCGTGCTAAAGGACGGTTGCTTATTTGAACGTTAATTTTAATCCAAAAATGTTGTAGTTTCTTCATTTTTAATGTTCGTAGCATGAATAAAACGCATTTAAAAGTTTATACAACCATTTAATTAGTTTTTGCTAATTTAAAGTAACAGAATAAAAATATCAAAGCCTACTACCATGAAATCTTGATTTTGTATTTTTCATTATTTATGTTGACCGAACGTAGACATATTATAATTGGTAGACGAACATTTCTAATAAGGGTTGTAAAAATGCAAATATTCAATATAGCACCCATAAACAAAAGTTGACTTTAGTCGTTCGCAACATAGTAGGCCTAGGATTTTTTTGCTACCATTTTTTAAAGTGCCGTATGCTCTTACCTGTATCTTGAAAATTTGATGACCTTAGTTTCCATAATAAAGAAAATATTGTGGTTTTTCGAAAATGCACTTTTTTGCCTTTCACACAATATCTACGCAACGATATAGACTTGATTTAATATGAACCTAGATTATTTTTGGACAAAACCAATACGCAACTTTTCTTCCATTTATCCGAGGGTTTGTATGTCCAACGGCTTCTAATGTACATCACTTTATGCTGGGCACAGAGTGTAAAACATAATTTCAAATACTTGCGTAATCATTTTACTCAGTCATGATAAATTATGATAAATAATCAGTTATGGATAAGTGCAATACTATTATTCTGCCCTGTTAAGATTAAAAGTCGTATCTACATTTTTGTCATATTTTAGCTTAAGGTATAGCAACAACGCTCACAGCATTTTTTATCATTTTGTGATCTCAGAAAGACATATCTACGACCTGTTTGAAAGTGGCGCATGCTATTAAATTTGCCGTAACTACGAAAGCGCCCATTATGTTAATAGCAAACGTCGTAACTACTTATTTTGGTCTTTCAGGATGTATTTGCACTAAGCCCCTGTAGATACGTCAATCTGTCTCAAAAAATGTTGAAATGTGTGTTTTAAAGCACGTATCTGAATTTCAATGTAGCAGATACGACGTTTTCACTTATCAATATCTTAAAGGCTAATGTAGATACGTCGTTTGCACAAAACACCTTGTGCAACTTAACCTCACATTTGAAAGAGATAACCTCAAAAATACAAGTGTGTTTTTGTGTTCCTGTATAACTGAAAAAGCGATGGAACAGCATTTCCTCATATTTATGATGAACTTACCAATGGATTCAATTGTAAGAGCACACAATACGCTTGTCTTGCAATGAAAACAAAGAGCAACGTAAACAAGTGAAACCTGTCAGTAAACAGAAAAAGAAACCTGTTAACGAGACAAATTCCGATTGTGATTATGAACCTTCGCACAACAACGACTGCAATCAACATTCTAAACGAAACCAAAGTAACAAAGGTAAAATATTAATAATAAGTAATGTGCGAATTCAGTAGGGGGCAACTACAGTTAAATCTGAAGGATGTCTGGTCGCCCAGGAACGTTGGGAAAAAATACTAACATGTGCTAGGTAATGCATAAAATCGCAAAATTGGCAGTTTGAAACGGTAATCAAATGCTCATACAGAAGTAGGCGTCAGAATGTGGAGAGCAGAAAGAAAGACAATTCTAAAACAGAATGTGTCGCTATTGACAAACCTACTTTCAATGAAGTTCCATTAAAAAAGCGCTGAAAGCATGAGACGAGTGTTTTGAACCGAAAAATGCAAAAAGCGGAAGATAAAAGGAACCAATATTTGTGGAAAATTCCATGTAAAAGAGGGTGTATTCGAAACTGTATGGAAAAAATAAATGTAAATAGAAGGAAGGAAATAAATATAAATTTTTGGGAAATGTCAAAGGCAGAAAGAAACAATTTTCTACTAAATAGTACATCGCAACAAATTAAAAGAAATACGGCTGGAAATGCTTCAACTTCCAGAAGATATAATACTATTTGTTATAATTTTGAGGTTGATGAAGAAATTACCCAAAACGAGTGTAAGGTATTTTACTCACTACTCTGGGCTTCAAATCTAATAACGATCGTGTACATAGAGATGTAATAAACACAACACCCAAAGGGGTCCTAAGGCTGTTACGGTATAAACTGGAAGTAAAAGAAAATAACAGATAAAGGATTCGGTGTACCAGCAGATCGCGCTAACCTGATAGGCTTCCAAAATATGTATTTGTACGCTTAATTAAATTAATTGCGTGCTGCAAAAAAAAATTAATCACTAATTTGATAAGAAAACAATAATCGATTGTTACGTTACGTTATTAAAATTCGATGCCAAAGTAATTTCACTTCCACAACCAAAAATTTTGTACACAACCACTTGAAATTGCAATGTATTATGCTCAAATCATAAAAGAAAATAATGCAGTGATTTATCGGCTTCTTAATGTTACGCTATAATCAAATAATCACTTGAAAAGCTTTCGGCCATAATTGCTTTATTTAAAATAATACAATGTAGTGACCTTAATACGAAGAGAAAGTTAAAAAAATAATAAATATTAGAAATGCGTACCGTCGGATGCTGTGTGATAATAGGTTCACGTTAAACAAGCAGAAAACCAAGTCCAATAACCTAAAGGTATGCAATGTAAATAAATAATGAAGCATCGGATACAATATTGTTTATATACGAGTTGCATCACCTAGTTATCTAACTGGTCTTAAAAATTTAAACGATAAAGTAATCAGAAGTTAATCTCCAACAGAACAGTGCATTCATACGTTTATACCTACAGATAACATAGTAATGAAATACACTGTCAGGATATTTTGAACACCCTGTATACGTATTGGGTAATTTTGTTTGTAGTCTTATGTACTTAGTTAGATTCCGTATATACATTTTTTTTTGTTGTCAAATTATGTTTTATAGTAAATTTGTTTTAACGTGTGTAACGACCTTTAAGGATGGTAGGTGTGTGGTGAGCTTTAGATTCTTTGTTTGTGAAATTATTATTCCGAAATTTAGGTTGTTTTTCCTTATTATTTCCTGTTTATAGAAGTTTGATTAACGTTTATTTGTATATAGTTGTATATAAGTTTAATTAAGGTTCATTTCGTTTGTTTTCCGTAAAATATAATAGAAAATTAAGTACGTTAAATAAATAGTGTGGAATTATCTGTGTATGATGTCATGTTAGCGACATAAAGACGCTTAAGTATAGTTGTCCAGTTTATTATTAGGTATTTTGGTTTTGATTTATAGAGATTGCATGTGGGCCTTATTGTTCGTACTTTAAGGTAAACATAGAGAGGCTGTACAGGATATTTTTGTTGACGTTTAGTTTTTCAACATTTGCCGAGTCCTTACGGACGGAAACGAATTTGTGTATCGCGGTACCTTATTTTCCCCTTCCGTTTTTTTTGATTGGTGGAATTAAATTAGATAAGAGTTTTTATGAGTAGTGGGATTCAAAATTCAAAGATGGAATTTGTTAATAATTTTTGGGATTCACAAACTGATCGTGCTTTCGAGTAGTATACGTTGCCGTTTAGTGTTACGCTTTAAGGGGTGGTTTAGAACGTTGAAATTTTGGGACCTTGTGGTGTTTAGCGAACGTACTTGTTGTGTAGTAAGGGTAGTTTAGCTACTCCTGAAGATTACCTGTGAAAGGGATTTATTAAAATTGTTCATCACCAAAGGATTATACCTAGTGCCGATTTCGGTTTTACGTAAAGTTACCTAGAGGACATCGTCGTGTTGTATAGTGCTTCAGTGACCTCTTTGGTTTATATCGCTTCTGCGGATATTAAAATCATCGTTCTTCCAAGTGCCTCTTATTTATCGCACAAAGCGTGTTTAAAGATAAAGAAACTCTCGCAATATATTAAAAAAATTATATTTAATTAAATCAAGTTATTAACATTTTGGATTATTAGTGGAAATAAAACCAATTAAAAGCTAAAAGTTATCAAGTAATTGTGAACGCTCAAATTATTATTATTTTAAAAGAAGTTTTGAATTTATGCAGTAACAATTTAACGCGAATCAATCCAAGAATTGTTTGTGTATCATAGAACAATAGTTAAACTTTCATTCATCATTTTGCCAGACCAGGGAGATTTCCTTTCCGTCATAGCCGTAACCGACCACCTGGTTATCTTCCACATATATTGTAACACAGAAGAGGTGTAATTCTAGACCTTTAAGGTAACATAATATTGTTTTTTATTGAATATTTTTGTGCGTTTCGATTTATTTTTTTATGTGTTTATGTAAGTTTGAAAGCGGGGACATTATCTTTTTTTTTGTTAAAGTAAGTTGTTGTTTGAATTTGTTTAGCGTAATTAATTATAGTTTTTGACGCTCCGCCTTCACACTTTTTTATTTTAGTGTTAAAGGGCAATCGACCCTATTGTAGTGTGGGTATATTATCCACGAATTATATCTTTATAGGTTAAACGATTTAGACTGGCGTAAAAGCAGTATTCTGATCAGACATCCTGTCGCCTTTTAAGCATTTATTTTTTTTGTTTATACGCATTATCGTATGTTTACATTTTTTTTTATATTTATCCTTATTTTTATTATTTTATTATAGTTTGTTAGGTTTTATAAATGTGTTTAATTTCTATGGAAACCCTTTTGTGTTACATAACAGTTTTTTTTGCAAATTACAAATTACCGGCGTTTTAGTTTTTAACGTAACGAAGTTAGTTTTTTTGTTTTATTGAGTAATAGCGTTATTAATATTTAGTATTTTATTTGATTTTTTTGTTGAATATTAATTCATTTAGAGTTCATTCTATAGATTTTTTTGTTTTGTTTTGATTATTATTTAATGCATTATTTACACGGAGGTGTATTAACGTAATTTTTATTGAGTGTTTATCACCCTTTTATTTGACAAGCGTGTAGTGTTTTTTTTGAAGCCCGATTTCAGGTAGTTTGCTGAGTTGCTGTCCAGCACACCTGGGATTGATTGCGGATCGGTAAGCGTATGTTTTTTGTATGTTTAGACACGCTATGTACTCGTAATTTTGGCAAGACAACCCTTATTTTGACTACTAAACATTCTGGCGCCCAAACCTTCGATTTTGTCTTCATCCCCTGTTTTGACTTACGTAAGATTTACTATTCTGGATGTGCAATTTTTTTTTAACATCTGACCTACACCCATACGCTGGCTAGTCGGGGCAAAAAGGCCAATTTATCTGTAATCCCGTTATACCACCCGTTTATACCGTTACAACACACAAGAATTTATTTGACTTTGGTAATCACAACAATAAAAAAACACAAAAATGTTACCTTACTTGGGGAAGGTCATTTTGTTACACAGACACCTGCGATGGACTGAGAGGGTGACCTCAACGATATCATTTATACTGGGGCGACGCTCGAAACTTCCAGTATCATACAGCTAGTGACTGCTTCTTTTTCAGCTCGCATTTTGATTCAGATTTCAATTGATCGTGTGTACATTAATATTTATACCTTTATTCTCCGTTAACTATATACAAAAGCAGGTTTATTTATAGCACGTTATCTATTATCTTTACTCTAATAATGTACAGTTTGGAATAATTCTTAATATTCTTAAACTACGAAAAGCGTTTTTTATTTACAGAAGATTATGTGGGGTTATTGGCGCACTGTAAACTTTCCGCCAAAAAGCGAAGACTTCTCCAGAGAACGACGAAAGCACTTGGTAATTTTGAACACGAAACACCATTCTGGATCTCAATAAATCCCTATGGACCAAATGCACATAACGATAAACTGGTCTTGTGAAGATTGAATAATTAAATGAACCCTTATTTGGGTTGTGAGGAATGAGAACCCTAGGACGATAGTTCCTTCAACTCGGACCTTGGTCAACGTTGTTCCGTGTAATCACTACATCACCACAACGAAAAAAACTGCAACTTCTACGCCTAAGCTATTACTGTCCTCGTGAACAGTTTCACTTGTCGCCACATTGGTTTTTTAAACCCCCTACATTTAATTCGTCAATTAAAGATTAATGTACTCGTAGTTCGCGCATCCACGAATTCAAACTCGAAAATCGTCGGGAGAAATTGCAACGTGAACAATACCTACTTCCTCTCGAAATATTATCTAAATAATGGATATATGGTAAATTGAAATTTTCGAGTCTTTACTGCCCTGTATATAATGATAGATTCTTTGTTTGAAATCAAACCCTTATCAACAGAAACGGTGCCGAACTGGCGCCTAAATTTAACTTTTGCAGGAAAGCATTTATTTATGCAAAACTATCCCTATTTACAAAGATACTAACGAATATTTCCGCTCAACTTCGTAAAAGGGTTTTCCTAAACATTGATACCAAAATGTAAATCACATTTTCCTTTTAAACTTTCATTTTACTCTGCTACATTTTCGTTTTAAGAAGTCACAAAAAAATTGATAAACCTTTTAAATACGCAAAAGTCAAAAGAAAACGTTACAATAGAAAAGCTTCTCTAAACATTGATGCGCTATTTCATCCAATTACGAGAGTTTGCACTACATTTAAGATGTACGGTAATAACAAATGATGTATGGTTTCGCAAATTATCGGCAATTCTTTGATAAAATCATGGACCCATGGCCCTAGGTTTTTGCTGTGTTTTTCCTAGACCTTGAAGCAAATGCTTTACCAATTATATGTTAAATTTCCACAGCACTATAATTTAACATAAGTAGTTGAAATTAAATTGAAATTAAAAAATTACAAAGAACGTTCTGCATTGTGCTTTTCATTGTTAATAACACTTCCAATTATTGATAAAGATATCTCTTTGTTAGATTTAACTGGGTTATTTTTTGATGTAATGTTTGGATTTGTGAATGCTTCTATCATTTTAAAATTGAAGTTTTCACAACTTTACACTTACATCATAACTCGATTAAATTTTGTTAAATGTGTTTTTTGGCTGGCAAATTTCATTGTTAGCTTTCGTCGTAGAGAGTGTTCTGGTTTGTCATCTTTGAGGCAGTTTAACAATATTTAATTTTAATGACCTAGTTATTCTTTACTACAATTTTATAGTTGGCTTATACGTTTCTCAAACTGTTATATTAATAGCAGGCTTATGTTTATGTTTGAATTTTTCAAATTTGACAAAATTGTTTACTACATCTTTAACAATTTTTATCAAACATTACTACTGACGAAGATAACTGTAAGTGTTATCGAAACGTTTAGATTGTATAATTTAAAGTACACCATTAAAAAATCCCAAAAAAGATAAGTATTTTAATACGAATCAGACCCCATTAAAACTAATCCAGGTCTTAAAATAATTTCAGCTGATTTACAAAAGGTGAATTTGAATCTACTCTTTCTATTTAATTAGATCTATTTGGTTCTTTAATATTTTAGGCCATTATGTTACCAAGAATCGATATGTTTAAAGACATCTTTACTCCTCGTCTGGTTGCATTCAATGAGATCTTTGTTTCAACCGGAAAGCAACATGGCAGCGCAACATCAACAATTTGGCATGAAGCCATTGCTAGCCGATCAACCAAGGATATCAGAAGGACTTTTTATCCCTATTTTTTATCAACTCGAGACAAAACATCCTATTTTATGGGTAGATAATTGTAACGGACACAACAAAAGTTGGAGACTGTTTTCATTTTTTGTCTATATAGTAAACTCTGGTGTAACTGAAATAGAAACTCTTCATATTACGTACTTTGAACCCGGACATACATTTATGGTAGCCGATTCATTCCACTATCAGGTATTTATTAATTAACACACAAAAATTATACTTCAATTTTCAGGTGGAATAGTCGTTACATAAGGTGTACGATTTTAAGGACTTTTCTGAAGTAGTTTGTGGGGGGTTTCGTAATGTTAACGTTATAGAAATAGACAGAAATAATTTCAACAACTGGATAGATCATGCATCGCACTATAAACTTAACAAGTTAAATCCACGACCTTACATTAATGAAATGGTGCAAGTTAATTTTCAAAGGGGCAAAAAGACACTCGAATACAAAAGGTCATTTGATGGAGTTGGCTATGATATGTTTTCTAAATGCAACTGTCATGAAGAAGGCCATTACTAACCCGACTACAATCGTTTCATCACCCAGGGGAATCACTGAAGACAGAAAGAACTAGATCTTAACAAAACTTGGCCCAATCATGCCTCCAAATCGATTGGTCTTTTGGCGGAACCTTACGACTACACATGTGGAACTCCTGTTGATGACTAGTTGATTAATGTTTTATTTTCAATTTGAATCACCCTATATATGCAGTCATTAATGGAATCCCCTCTTCAATACGAGTAGTTTGATGTGTTTTGAAAACTTTTGCAAAGCAAATGGTTGTTAACGAAAGAGAACGAATTACTATTCTAATGATGAGAGGGTACGGCGACAGAAAAAGATTTTATAGTGAAGTAGCCAACTTGTTCAATGATACTTTCCCAAACCGTTCCCCATTCATGAGGCGACGGTACAAAAAACTGTAAAGCGCTTTGAGAACTCTAGAGGAGTAAAAGATAGATACCGACCAGGTAGACCAAAAGTTATAAATGAGACAAACCTTTAGACGTAATTCAGAGATATAGGTCATTATTCAGTCTTACGTGTATTATATAAGAATAAACTTCAAGCATACAAAATTCATTTATTGCAAGAATTAAGTGAAGATTAGAGTTTACTGAGGTAATAATGGATAAAATTGAAAATGACGGAAATTTCCTTAACAACATACGTTTTTCCGACGAAGCAACCTTTACACTGTGTGGGAGTGTAAATCTACATAATTTAAGGTACTGGAGTGAGGTAAATACACACGGGATGTGCGAAAACTATACTCAAATACCACAAAAATTAAATGTATGTTCAGGAACAGTGGATGCTCAGTTAATTAGGCCGTTCTTTACCGAAGAAAGTTTGACCTCATATAAGTACGAAATGCTACTTAGAAATGAAATTGTACCTACACTGAGAAACTTGTTTGGAGCCAATTTTAATCAGATATGGTTTCAGCAAGATGGAGCTCCGGCTCATTTTGGTGTAAATATTCGCCGTTATTTAGATGAGATATTTCCCGGGCGATGGATTGGTGGACGAGGTAGTATTGAATGGCCTCCACGTTCACCTGACTTCAATCCTAAATAGTATTTTTATTGGGGATACTTGAAAAATTCAGTTTACAAAACTAAACCAGCAAATCTTGCAGAGCTAAGGCAACGAATTATCGATGAATCTCGGTTAACTTCGAGACAATAATGGAGAAATGTGGTAGACGCATTCTATCGATTAGGGTGCTGTCAACTCACAAATGGAGCACATTTCGGACACTCAATTATGTAATAATTATGTTAAAAATGTTGTAATCTTTCAATCGTTGCGTTTTAATGTAATTGAAAGTGGTTTGTATTAAAAAGTGTATTGAGACAATTAGGCGTTGCCAGACTTCTGTTTTGTGCATTTAAGGCATTCTAGACTACATAAAACCTGTGTAACATATGGTTGAACTCGTATTGAAGAGGATATTCCAATAATGATTGCATATACAGCGTGATGTATTAAAAAAAAACCAAAGTGACTAATAATATCAGAGAAACGGCAAATCTGGCAACATTACAGATGTCATATCTGGAATCACCGTATCCCAAAACATGCGTATCCCAAATTTTGTACAATTCGGGCTAACAATTTGTAATGATCCTAAAATTCATTACCTATTAATTATCCAATCCTAGTACAGAAATTCCTATCAAAACTTCTTTCCTATTTATTTCCTTAAACTGAATGTAGTATTGTTTATAAATCCTATCAGTTTCCCACTACTTTTCTATCTCCTATAAATATCCGCGCTCACCTTCACTCATCTTATTCTATTTCAATTCGAATCTAATTCTACTTGATCTAGAAATCCTAACCAGAAAATCTCAAATTACCTGCCTGCTTAATATAACCTGCCTGTCATTAATTCCATTCTAACCTACCTGACATATTTCCTGCTCTCTCGATATCCTAGTTCCAGCTCAAAATAATTCTCCAGAAAAGTAAGTAGCTATTTGCACTTTCTCGGTGTTTGTACCACGAGGAGTAGTAAGTAGTTACCCAGTAATGTGGTTCTACTACTGATGGCTTCGGCCCCAAGAAGTACGGCTACTTTACGAAGCCCCTTTCTTGTCTAACCCTAGGATCCGAGAAAAAATCTTAAATCTGCCCTATCGGTGTACGTACCTCGAAGGATAGGTAAAAATTGTTAATATAATTGCTTTATTAATGGTGGTTTCGACCCCAATTATAGGGTAATCCTATACTGTGACATCCCTATAATTTTCCCTATTACCCTCGTGTAAACCTGATCCCTATCTAACATCTGTTCGGGTCACTACCACGAAAGGTGTATAGAAACTATTAAATATCCATTTAATCCAGACTCCCAATAACATACCCATACCGTTACCAGCTTAGTATAAATCACATCCCTATAATTTTCCCTATTACCCTCGTATAAACCTGATCCCTATCTAACATCTGTTCGGGTTACTATCACGAAGGGTGTATAGAAATTATTAAATATCCATTTAATCCGGATTCTCAATATAAAACTTATACCGTCACAAGATCCTTATCCGAATACCACTTACCCCAAATATCCTCTCTTTGTTACACACCCTCTTGAATCCTGGTCCGAACTCCTACCACCTGATATCGAAACCGAATTATTCCACTCGCATGGTTCTGTAATTTCAAGATAACATCCTAGACAAACACTAATTTAGTTTAACTCCAGTACTAATTATTAAACATAATTTAGTACACCACATTTCCATTTCACTTGATTTACACTTTATATTAAAAATTCTCCATTTAGTTATCCGATTAATCCTACTACACCAGAACAGTTAAATAAATCACATTGTATTATACATAGTTCATTTAGTACAATTGTGTGCAATCTACTATAATAACATACATTAAAAAAATTAATTCTCATTCCAGACATCAAAAATTTACAATATAACACTAATAAACAGCTGATTAGAACAAGTACAAATGTTAGTGTAGGTCAAGGGTTATCCTAACTAGTTTAAATACCACAACTTTTCCATCAACGTCAACCAATTATATGTAATTGATTTAACCCCCTTAAGTCACCTAGATTTCACCCCTATATTAATGATTACCCCCAATTAATTAACATAATGGAAAAATTAATAAAATCCATATCTTACCTGATTAGAGTTATTCCACTTTCATAAAAACCACTCGGTCCATTTATCATCACCTCACCGGTAACCCAACCGAAAGTCATCCTTGTTGATTAATTAATATCACACTTAATAAAAGAAAAGCCGCGGAAATTCACAGACACCTGCTTAATTACATTTGTTACAGCTTGCGAATAAACCCGAAGCCAGATACCGACGTCCAATCTCAAACTACCGAACGGAGATTAATTGTAGTATAAGAACTAGAATAATTAGTTGTTTTTTTTTTGTAATTAAAAATATTATATTTTTGTTTAATTCCTAAATTATATCCTTAATACATTGTTATTTGATTCTAAATCGAGACAACCCAATATACACTGGAGTGTTGAACATTGCAAACTAAACCTTACCTGAGATCCGTGAGCTAGCAAACCGGGGCTATTAATAAAACAATGTTATAGTACACCCTTTAGGGGGTTACAAATTTACAAGATAATTGGATGTTTCCAGACTTTTGGTCCACTCTGTATAAAAGAAATAAAAGCCGTAACTACCTAAAGTAACTTACTAACAGCAAACAGTGAAAACCTTTTCTTGATTTATAAAACTACTAGTTTTGTGTCACTGAAACCTATATTTTGACAAACGGGCAGCAAAAGACATTTCACATAATGCTCAATATCCCAACATTTATTCAGATACATTTTAAGCTTAATAGGGCAATATTCACATTATGTAATTTAGAACAGGATACATAATTTCTAATTAGCATAAACAGTTGACGAGTATCTAATTTCGTTATGAATTTTTTTTTATGGTTAGGAAAAAGTAGCAAACCAAAAGCTTTGTCGGAATCACAAAACACATTACCTCGCGCAGTTTTAATTAGATTAATATACCCTTGTGGATTTTGTTACGTTACCACATGCACGTTTACCTAATTATGCACATATTAAAGATAAAAAGAAAGAGTAATATGGCTGACATTTGTAGTATATGATGTGACAGTGTTTTCTGAAAATGTCATTACAATTTGCGTAAATACTACGCTTTCTAAAATGTTTTTATCTTAATTGAAAATCTGACGTGTTTATTTCTCACTGACAGGAGTTATTGATGTATGAAGTAACCTGCATTAGCTTTTAACATGGAACTGAATAAATTTAACAATTATATCAGCTATTCGTAAGTTATTGTTTCAAATTTAAAAAATACTGTATCAAATTTTCTTTTCTCTCAGACTGGTCCAACGTTTATTTACTTGATCCTTTGATCTTTTTATTCCTCATAAAAAAATGGAATATTTTAAATTTGTCATCAGGTTTATTGATATCGCTACAAATTCAAATATGTCACTCAGATTATTAATATTCTCAGACGTCTCCTCTAATAAAATCAAGCATCCCTTAACAGTTATTGTACGTATAAATATTACACCCATTTTGTTACAACTAATCTACCTTTTAGGCACCTTGACTAATAATTAATGCTTTATATTCTTTGAATATAAAATGTTATATTGTAAACTTCTATTTAATTCAACTCATGTTTATAAAAGGATATAAAAGGGACAGTCAATTTTCTAAATTAAATTCCACCACACATTATCCAATGCTATAGGTACTGTTGTAGGCTGACGGAAAACTCGTATATGTGTGTTTTATTCTGAAAAGATAAAAACACCCTTTTCACATATCCGGAATAAAATCATAATGAAAATATACAATACGATGTTTATTCAATAGCAACTGATAATTCATCATCCTTTGTATATTTAATTACTTTTACTTTTTAAGAAAAACAAAGTTGATTTTGTCTTTATTGGATAATGCATAAGTTTATAATAAGTTTTCAACAAATTTAAACTTTATCACGTAGTAACTAAAACTTCATTTAAAAATTTTAATTACTTTCCTTTGGTCCAAATTTACTTTATGGTTGTGAATAAAGATTTTGTTTCAGTTGGTATTTCCACTAACAATTTATATTCTTTTTTTAATTAGTACCTTTTATCTTCACGGTGAAATTTATATTATTTTGTATTCATAAAGAAGAAAAACAACTTTTAATTTTTGAATGCAGGTTTTAATGTAATTATACAGAAATTAATTACGTTAAACTTGGGAAAGTACCCAAATCTTTAATAAGTTCGTATTCAGAGCTTAAAGGTCAACTTTTATTTTCATACAAGCACAAAGTCGGGAAACGTGAACAAATTTCTGGAGCATCTAAATAACATTTAACACACTTACGATTTTCAGTATAGCGACACAATGGCCAGGTTTAAATCTTCGAAAGTCCGAGCCTACATTATATTCTATTAGTCAACGATTCGAGTACAAATAGCATTATTCTGTTCAATAATCTGTTAGAGGCATTAATACCTTTAATACATCACTTTTTTTTATTTTTGTTTATTTCCAGATCAACAAATGATTATTTGTTATGCATATCATTGATAATTGAATACAATAACTAAACAATAACATATTTGGATTAAATTTTACATTTTTAACCTTAATATTATACAATTAAATATACCTTGAAGTACTTTTGGTTGCCTATACTGTTATACAAAACGCCTTTTATTTTTACAATGGTTTTTTGAACAATTTATAATCTCTTACATTTTAACTTTACCTTTGGCTATCAAAATTTCTAATTTCTTCATCTTTAATACACATTTGGCTAGTTTATAAATAACACCCTTTCTTTTTACATGAAAGTTTTTTTGATTCAACAAAATGTTTTTAATCATAATCTTCACACCTATAACCTATAACCTCAGTTCCTTTCTATTCCTTTCTTTAATACTAAATTAAGAAAAACACTAGAATAACTCCTTGCTGTCACTAAAATATTATTTACCTTTAACCTTATCTGAAATCCCTTTTTCCACTTCCTTTTTCTTTGTATTTTCTTGTTTGCAATTTATAATTATAATTGTTAAAAATAGTGTATTACTTTATCATTAAATTACTTACTTTTTCATTAGATCTTTAATTTAATTTTTGTGTAAATGGTTCCTTTAATGACGACCGCTTTGTAAACAGGGGCCATATTTTTATCTTTTAATGTTTGTGACGTATTAACTATCAAACAAACATGCGCACAGTAGTTTAGCTTTAGATACCTTTCATACGTTTTAAATATTTCATTTGATATTTGTGATTGATTAAATTTATTTCTTTCTTAACGTTCTCTTTCAAATCCATTTAATTACATCTTTGTTAGGACATAAGTATTTCTGAATTAGAATTATCCTTTAGCATATCAACTTTTTTCTCTCGATTAGAACAAAAACCTGTTTTGCTTAGGAAGGCCTTTCGAAATTAATCAGGTCCTATTTATCAATAATTATAATTTATTTGTCTTTTGTTAGAATTTATTTATTTTTGAAACACGTATTCTTTTTATGTGCATTAATAATTGTGTTTTGTTTTATTCCACAATATTCTGTTCTTTTTCCTTGTTATTTTCTCCTGTCTCTTTTCCTGCGGTTACCTACTCGCATCTTTTTGACATCGTTATTCAGGAGCTGGCGTAATGGTGAGTTTTTCGTTTGGGGAGCGGTTCTTGACGCCCTTTTTATCTCTACCGGAACTTTCTTGATCCCGCCCGAACCGTGTGATGCCGGCGATTCCTTACATCCGTAGGTAAGTAGAGACCCACCTCCTTTTTGTCCTTTTTTCTCCGCTTCCGGTTTTTGCACGTAACATAAAATATTTGGTGCCCAACATGGGGCTCGAACCCACAACCCTGAGGTTAAGGGTTTCTTGCTCTACCGACTGAGATTCCTGGTACCTTAACTTAGTGTGTTATTTATTGTCCTAGGAAGTTTCCTTCTTGGCTGGTTAAAGACAACCTATTAAACAAATGAACTAAATCCTCCCCTTTTACTTCTGATTCATTATTAGGTAACTTAAAAATGGTCGTCTCTAATGATCAGCGACGCGTTGTCACTCACAACAATCACGATATACCTACTTATGGCTATTGTGGGGTATCGAAAACTGTTGCTCGTATATCCTTGTTAATACTGGCCTGCACTTCGTGCAGATGTCTCTCAATATATTTGAAAATGGGCCACCTGCTGCGCTCATAAGGTAGAACAAGAAGTACCACTTGGACTCATCCCTCCTCGAACTACTCCTGTACCTTGGGAAGTGTTGTGTTGTGATATTGTCGGACATCTCCCTAAATCCTCTAAATGTCATTCCTTTATACTTGTTGTAGCCGATTACTCCACGAAATTCTGCTGTTTCTTTCCTCTTCGTACTGCTACTGCCACCTCCGTTTCTCGTGACATACAGGATCATGTATTTTTAATGCTTGTCTATCTAATTACCAACAATTTGTACAATTTCACATCAAAAAATTTACTCGCTTACGTGCTCAATATCGCACTACTATCTTATACACCGGTAGATATCACCCCTGGCGAATCGCGCCGAACGGATTAGCCGAGTACCGAAAACCATGTTACTCCCTTATGTTAAAGAAAATCAGCGTTCTTGGGATATTAACCTCGCTAAAATTGGTTATGCGATTAGAACTTGCAAACATGATGTCACTGGCTTCACGCCTTACTTTGCGTTTTGTGCCGGGAACACATGCTATATGGTGATTTTTTTCCTAACTATTCCCGTTCTTCTTCTTCTATATTTGCTCCTGGCCGTTCTTCTCCTACCAAGACATCTGACCATTTCTATAGATCTCTACATGCAGAAATTGCAAAGAAACTGAAACGTACTCAAAATCATCATAACATACGACCTGGACTTTTTCGATATAGAATTAATGACTCGATACGGAAAAGGAATTTCGTTCTGTCTGACGCTTCTAAATTCTTCAACGCGAAACTAGTCCCTAAATCTCTCAATTATCTCTCCCTGTACTTATCAACTTGAAGATCGGGATGGTAAATCTGCGGGCGTTCAGCACGTAAAATGTATAAAATCTGACCATACGGCTTCTAATTCTGATTCTGCCTCGTCTGACTCCGAAACCTCAGCCACTCTCCCATCCTCTTCGGACAAATATCCCCGACCACATAAACGTCGTAAACTCGGTAAAATGTCTTTTCCTTAGAGCATTTTTTTCCTTTCTTTCTCCTGCCCAGGTTTTCATCTTGTATGAATGGTACACTCTTAAAACAATGAATACTCAGTGCTCTCGAGTAGAAACTTTATTCTCTTTGTGAAACACTTCCTTTTTAAATATCTTTCTAACGAAGATTGAAAATTAATTCAGAAACTTATTTAGGAATGCTTCAGCAATCAAACACCAAAGTTAACTCAATCAAAAAACTTCTGTGCAAAAACAAAGAGTGCTATCTATAATCTAGCCTAATGTGTATTAAAAATGAAGGGATTAGAAATTTTGAATAGCCAAATGTATACTTAAAGTATAAGGGATTGTAAATTGTTGAAAAAGCCATTGAAAAAATAAAAGGTATTTTGTATAACAGTATAGGCAACCAAAATGACTTCAATGAATATTTAATTGTATAACACTAAGGTTAAAAATGTAAAATTGATTCCAAATCAAATGAATAATTAAAAACTTGAGAAACTTTGTTATAAATGTAAAACACAAAACTAGTTTGTAAAGTACAGAGATTTTTAGGCACAAAATTTATTTATCTTAAAGCAAATGGTAATTCTACTCACGCTTCTTACATAACGATTATAATGTATATGTAATTGGTAACTTACTTCACTTCAGATCTACCTGAAAAGTATAACGGTAAAGCATCAAACATACAGGGTTTGACAACAAGCATAACAGTGAATGGCCACCGTAAGTAGGACTAATCCTCTGATTATCCAAAAATTTTGCGCCTTTCCTTTAATAGTCGCAGAACAAATGCATTTCAGAATGGACAATGCCCAAAAGAATGCCGAAACACGTCAACTTTTAACTTAATGGGGCTCTTTTTGGCGTTAATGTCATAAACGTCAGTTTCACCTCTTCCCTATTGGAGATACCACTTAAATTTGTTCATATGGCTTTAGGTATCAAGTCATACCCTATTTAAAAGGTATGGTAAATCTGCATTCAATCATGTTTTACCTTTTATACCAGTCTTCCATTGCTATTTAATCGTTGTTTAAAATGAAGTCTCTTTATGCTTTTCAAATGCCCCGTATTATGCTATGACGCAAAGAACCTTTACGTCTATTTTCAAATTCCTGCCGTAGCTTTTGGAATGTTTCTTTTTTATACCTATGCAAACATGAATAATACGCTGTCATGAATGGTCAAGAGGTGTTGGTTGTGTTTTGTAGACCTCAGATCTCAAAAATCTCCACAAATAAAGTCGAGTGGTTCTAATACCGGAGATCGAGGTTGCCACTCTATAGCACCGCCTCGGTCAATCCACTTGCCTGGATGACTTTGGTTTCATCACGCTTTCGTACGGAAGTCAAAATGTGGTGGAGAAACGTCTTGCTGAAAGCACAAGTTACTTTCATCAGTCAAACAATTTCCTTGGTCATCTAGTTGGTTTTCTAAACTATCAACAATTAAAGGTTCGATAACGTCATCTAAAAGTTACAAATACTTTTCACCCGTCAAATTTCCGTCATTGAATACTGGCGAAATAATATCGTATCCTAACGTTCGAGCACAAATATTTATTTTTTGAGGTGATTGGGAATGATCTTTACGAAAAATATGTGGATTTGTATCATCTCAATAGCGCAGTTATACCGATTGACTAATCCATTTAAAAAGAAGGTCGACTAAAACAAATATTATGAATTGAAACTTTGTTGGAGTTAATCCTAAGTGTCATCATTTCGTAAAATTCAATTCTACGACCGGGATTATCTTCATTTAGTTCGTTCAGGATGTATTCTTATACGAGTGAAATTTGTGCATATGAGGAGCTGTATGTACAGAACCTACCGAAAGATGTGTGCAGTCGGATACTTTCCCGATGGATGTTGTTGGGTCCATAGCAAAATTTCCAATTACTTCTATCTGTGTTTTCGTCTAAAACTCTTTTCCCGTCACGCCTCTTATTCAAGGCAGAACCTGTTTCCAAAAATTTCTGTACTAGTATTGACACATACTTATGATCGACATGTTTGTCTAGGTGCCTTTCATTAAGTTCAGTAGCTGTTCGTCTAGCAGTTTCGGTAGATAAAGTTTTCACCTTTTCAGCTAATGTATCAACCATTTCACAACTGTCAATAACAGCGATATCTATGTATGAAAGGTCGCCAATTTAATAATAAAGACCACAAAACTGAATACTGTTTTTGTAACTGTCACTATAACTTATTGTCATTATTGGTTTAAACTAATACAGCGAGTTCCAAAAACTTATAAAATACATTGTTGGATGTAGGTTTTAAAAGATGTACCACATGCCATCCAAAGTTATGCTAAAAAAACTCTAGCTGTGTTTTCAGAAGGGAGAAGATGAATCTGAGTTTACGACATGAGTGTCAGAAAACTTACTCTGATTCATGACGTCTTTATGTCAGTGCATAATACGGGGTCATCTGAAAAGTTTAAGAGACTCCATTTGAAACAACGATGAAATAACAATGGAAGGCTGGTTTCAAAGGCAAAAACTTATGATTGAATAGAGATTTACCACACCTCTTAAATGAGGTGTGACTTGATACCTAAGCCAATTGAAAAATTTAAGGGGTACCTACAGTGGGGAGGGCGAGAATTTCACGTTTATGACATTAGCGCCAAAAAGTCTCATCTAAAGTTAAAAGTTGAAGCATTTCTGAAATACAAATGAACCCACGATATATATATATATATATATATATATATATATATATATATATATATATATATATATATATATATATACACACACATCGCGTGTAACAGGATCATGGTACATCCCACTTTTCTCCTTTCGATTTGAAGATAGTTGATTGAAACTTGGGCTATCCTATATACATGATAAGCGGCACTCTTTGACATAATAAAAGATTTTTTTTCATTTCCGGTTTCGCCAGAAGTGACCCTAACTTTCGATTTTTAAATGGACCACCCTGTATATTATTGCATTTTTGAATTCTGCATGATTTTCTGAATACAACGATGCCAAATAAGTGGCATTTCAATCATTTTTTATAATATAATTTTTAGTTTTTATTTAAGTTGTTCCGATTTATTCTAAATCACCGGTGTAATAGTAGAAAAATCGAAATCCCGTCAAAAATACTAACTAACGTGATTTATGAGCAAATAATGTTCATCAAAATGGTTTTTGGGGCAAAACTCATTTTTTTCAAATGGAACCATATTGGTACCGTGGTACCATTTATTAGTACTATTACTAAGGAACTTATTCATATGTTTTATTAAAATGTGCGATAAATACAAACGCAATTACAGCTAAAAGAAAATAAGAAAATGCAATTTATTTATAATTATCTCGTTATACATAAGGTGGTCTTGGAATACAAAAAATGAACACAAAACATTACAACAGTTGTTCAAAATGCTGCCCATTAACGTCAATGCACTTCTGAACTCGTATCGTCGTTTCTTGAAGAACGTTCGCCAATTGCTGGGCTGCTATTAATTGCTCGTCTTATACGTAGCTACGGGTTGTGACGGGGGTTGCGTAGACAATATTTTTTAACTCACCCAAAATAAGGAAATCAAGGGGTGTTAAATCAGGTGACCTTGGCGGCCACCTCACTGGACCATTGGTCGAAATTACCTTTTCTCTGAATCTCTGTTGAACGTAATCAATTACTATCCTTGAATTATGGGGAGGAGCGCCATCTTGTTGAAAATACATTCCCTGTTTTAAACCCAAAGGTAACTCATCTAAAATGTCCTCAATCTAATTTTGCAGGAATCTCAAGTATCTGTTCAGGGGTCCCTCAAATATTATTGGACCGATGATTCTACTACCGATTATTCCAAGCGAAACATTGAAACCGAACCGCACTTGAAAGTTAGCCTCCCGTAATAAATTTTGATTTCCTTCTGGCCAATATTTTGTATTTTGTCGGATAAATAATCCCAAATTTGTAAACCTAGACATCCCAAAATAAATTCATTCCCAAAAAATCATTGTTTGGCGGCACGTTATTCTGCAAAATCCAATTGCAATATTCTATCCTACGTTCGTAATCATTTTCGTACAAGTGTTGTGTGCAATTGGTATTTAAAAGATTTATAGTGGTATTTGTGCAAAATTCGGCTTACCGTTTGGTGACTGATTTCCAATTCAAACCCAGTTTGCCTTAAGGAAACGGTCGTATCAACTTCCACTCGAGCCAAAATATTAATTTCCGTTCCTTCGTCAACAATTAAATTTTCTTCGGGATCATTGTTCGGCTCTCTTCGCATAAATAAATTGTATTTTGTTATCTTTTTTTAGCTGTAATTTTGTTTGTATTTATCGTACATTTTAATAAGACATATGAATAAGTTCCTTAGTAATAATACTAATAAATGGCACCACGGTACCTATATAAAATGAGTTTTGCCCCAAAAACCATTTTGATGAACATTATTTGCCCATAAATCACGTAACTTAGTATTTTTGACGGGATTTCGATTTTTCTACCATTACACGGGTCATTCAGAATAAATCGGAACCGTCATGGCGCACTTAAATGAAAAACTAAAAATTATATTACAAAAAATATTGACGTTTGAAATGTCACTTGATTGGCATCGTTGGATTCAGAAAATCGTGCAGAATTCAAAACTGAAAAAAAACCGCTTATTATGTCAAAAAGTGCCACTTATTATGTATATAGGATATCCCAAGTTTCAATCAATTATGTATATATATATATATATATATATATATATATATATATATATATATATATATATATATATATATATATATATATATATATATATATATGTGTGTGTGTATATGCTTAAAACTACAAATTATACCCAAACAATAAAACAACTAAACGATTTAAGTTACATACCGGGTGTAAATCAAATAGGGGCCACCCCTATAACTTTTTAACGGGTCGTTAGATTTTGTTCAAGTTTTGATGGGTCATATTAGAGCCAGATTGGGATTTTTTACATAAAAAAACAAGATGACCGACTGCCGGTTTTACCGGAAATGACACAAAATCTGAAAATTGAAATGGAGCAACCTGTATATTTTTCATGTTTACATTCTAAAGCTTCCAATACATACAGTTCATCTGCTGTATGTCAACTCAAAAGCCATTTTACTTTGACAGAGTCGGGTTCAGGATTATTTTGTGTTAATAGCAATTGGAACATTAAAAATTACTGTTTTATTTAGGAACTAAGGAAGTTACTATGCATATCGTTTTACAATTACTTGAAAGAGCTATTTAATATATGGGGTAGCCCATGTATGTTTCTATTGGGAACAGTGAGTTTTAGTTAAAAAACCGTAATTTTTAAATTTGATCGTTAACAAACTTCACAAAAATTAATTATTAGGAAAAATAATATTGTGGGGGCAATTGTACGTCAATTATTTATAATTTAGATGACGTCATAATGATCTAAAATTAAAAAAAAATATTTCAAAAAATAAAATTAAAATGGCGCCTGAGTTGACATTTGATAGATGAACTGTATGTAATTGAAGCAATAGAATCCAAATATGTAGAAATATACAGGGTGTTCCATTTAAATTTTCAGCTTTTGCGTCATTTCCTGTGAAACTATAAGTCGGCCATATTGAACGACCTGTTCAAAAGCTACAGGGGTGGCCCCTATTTGATTTACACCCGGTATGATCCCAAAACTAACAATATTATAATATTACAATAAAGTTGTCAACATAAAACAAAAATATCATTTAATAATCTGTAGCAACACTGCAATTAGCTCGGAAATGCCAAAAAATTATTATTTTGGAAACAATTAAACAATGCGTTTAATCGATACATCTGATTATCGCAAGTTAGATCAACACACAGTGTGGTAGCAACATAATAGTTCGTGAGCCTAGTTTTTAACCCACAAAAGAAAGGCCTCAAGTTTACGTCATTTCTCTTACAAATTAAATCATATAGGTAGCAGCAATAAGGATGATTCGATCATAATCGATATTAGTACATGCAAATCTCAGTGTGATAGGTCGTGACACATTATATACACTCGCAGCCCTAAATCTAGGGTAAAACAACCACAATCACACAAGCGTTACACAAGTTAAGTATATGTAAAGGGAGCCTGACCATATTTTACAGTACGATACCATACGTCCATGCTGCGGTTAACCAGCCCCCAGGTAATCAAACAGTGTAAAAGTGAACTTCTACTCTTTTCAGTACCAGACGTTACACATATTCTTGTTAATACACAAAATCGAAAAGTGATTTTATCTTTCGGAACGATCGACAACTGCTAACGCATCTATCATCCGTAAAGTCACAAGTAACACCACAAATCTTGAAAGAGGAGCGATTTAATTAATGTTCGCATTATAGACGTTTAAACTTAAAAACTATGGTTGGAGTATCGCAACCACCTCATACGCACAAGTCAAACAAATACAACACTAAACGTGAAAATAAAAAGCGAAAAGCCTAAAATAATCTTAAATTAGCGATTGATCTTATAGCATTACTGTATGTATACCTAGACATTTTAAATATCCCAATGTGACATTGTGCTTTTATTTATTTTTTGAAAATATGATTCACATTAAATGAATAAATAATATAAAAATACACTTTGCAAAAGATATGATTATAATTTACACGTTCATATGCAGTAATATAAATAAAATGAAGGTAACCTATCACACTCGTATTAGAAGTAATAAGAGGTGTAAATTATCTATCATTTAAACATTACACAGTTATGTATAATAAAAAGTGTATCATTTCGGTATTAATAACGTTACCAGTTACCGAATTGTGCCGCGGTTAAAACCTTTTACATGTTAAAACAAACTCGTATACATGTAAATCAACAAAACAACTACTCATCCGAAACCGGTGGATTCACTAGTTTCGAATAAGTTATATCAGCTGAATTAATAGCGATGTTTCGCATTGATACAAGAATGCTTGACATAAATATACTAAATCAAAACATAGAATTACGTCAAGCTCTTACATAAAAAAAATCCAATATCAAATAGACATAAACGGATTTATGAAAATTAAAATCGAAAACTAAACTATTTAAAGGAAAACTAATACCCTAAAAAAGGAAAAGTAAACAACCTGTAACTTCTACGCTTATACCATACCCTTCCCGATTAACAGGAATACATAGTCACTGTTACGACCTACAACGTAAACGATAATTCAAGTAAAGGGTTATTTATACAACTGAAAAGGTGATTCAAGCGTGAAGCAATAAAACATAATAATCATCTGATGGATGAATTTAACTATAACACCCAAAAACGACAAATATACATAGAAATGAAATATGTTCCTAAAGTTGCGAAAAAAAATGGTCTAATTCCAAAACTTGGATGTTTAATAAAGCTTCATTGCCTTTACGTTATCATGAGAGACAGCAGTGTATGAAAATGTAAACTTTAGCGATTATTATACATAATAAAAAACTTATCTTTTGGGTTTTTAATCGTGCATTTTTCTGTTTATATTTTATATGAATTTATACGTTTTGATAACAATTACAGTTATTGTCCTCAGTAAATAGTAATATCTTTAATAATTACCAGAGTTTTTTTTTTCATATCATAAATTTGTTCTAGCATCTCAAGTAATTCCTAAAGATATTACTATTTACTGAGGACAATAACTGTAATTGTTATCAAAACGTATAGATTTATATCAAATATAAATAGAACGGTGCGCGACAACTCGCGATGGTCAACTAGCCGACGGCCTACTCGCCGATGCCAACTCGCCGACTGTCTACTCGCCGACGAGCCAACTCGCCGACGACCTACTCGCCGATAATATATTATTTTTTTACAAGAAACCAACTATTTATTTTAATTTAATTATTATGCCAACCGTTAATTAATTAGTTTAAAAGTTCATCAAATTTGATTAAATTTTCATGGATTTTAAACATAAAAAATAACTCATTAACACAAATAATATAATTATAAAAAATAATAATAATTTTTATCGTTCATATAGGTCGGTACATACAAATAAACAAAATACATATATACAAATATCTACAAATTTATATAAATACATATAATAAGTCATTCCATTTTGTAATTGTGGGATATCCCTTTTAAAAATTCAATTATATTTTCACGGTTATAATTAACTAGTTTATTTAATATTCTTTCATCATTTTCTTCATATTTTCTCCTTTTTGCGGTACCATTGCATCCAGAAATAGCTCTTTCGTAGTCGACGTCATATGATGACTGAACTTTTTTCAAATTCTCGATGAATTTCCACAAAGAAGGATGTGAAATATCAGCACCAAAAGCCACTTGTAATTTACGGTGGCAGGCTTCAGCAAAATTATTGGTCCGGTCTCTTCCATTCAATGTTCGGAAGTACACGGACCAAATTGATGGCAGATAAGTTGGCGGTGCTCTAGTACCGTTATTGCGTAAGCGACCGATGTAAGTATTGCTGAACCAAGCCAAAATTGGCTCAAATACATCGGGCAAATAATTTTCTAACTCCATAATTGCAGGTATGACGTCTTCTTCCGGAACAAATGCCAATGAAGTTATCATCTTTGCTTGCAGCGCGAATTGCGGATCAGTACTATATTGCGATAATAAATTGCAAGACGACAAATGCTTTCTCAGTTTTTTCACCAAATGAAATAAGCAGCCACTGATTACTGTTTCAGGAAAAACTTGCTGAATAGCCTGGTGAATAACCAATTCATAATCCACATTAATATTTTCCGGATTCAACTGCGGCTAAAGTTCTCTAATCATGTTGAATACTTTGATGTATGTGTCAGTGCTCTTATCTGGCAGCAAACAATAAAGTACTGGAAAGACTGGGCCTTTCTGATCATGCGTGTCTTTCCTTGATAATATTACAAAAATTTGAGCAAACAGAGTAGGACATAATAAGAAAGTCCCATCGACAAAAAGTTCTTTCATATTAGAACTCCAACTTGAATGATATTCTCTTCCAAATATAAGGATCCGCTTGCAATTTGGACCAGAATCAGCTAATAAAAATTTTTCAAATTGATTGGGACTATATTCGTATTGCGAATATAGTTGGGGTATAACGATTTATTCAGGAGTTTCCGGATTTGGAGGAGCGCATGATTTCTTAACCCGTGTTCTTTGGATGTTTTTCCTAGTAACATTAGAATTTGGAATAACTCCCTTTACTGCGTCGGGAACTTTCTCTAATGCCCGACCTCGAATTTGGGAAGGATTTTCCATCTTAGTTGTTGCTAGATGTTTGATTTCCGAATTTATTTGTTTCAAGGTAACATTAGCAGCATTTCCAACATTGCTGCAAGTATGTTGTTTTCGCAAGGAATTGAGAGAATTATCTGAAAGGTTCGTCCATACTCTTCAATTGCAACCTCTGTGCTCGCAACGCCAGAATTGGATTTTGTTGTCTTTGTTTGTCTTATCCTTGACGTAAAGATATCCATCTATAGCGTACTTTGTTTGTCCTCTTTGGCTTTGAGTTTCCATGACTAGTCTAAATAAAAAATATTAGTTAAAACGGTCAAAATAATGCAATGATGTAAATTTTTTTTTTCAAGCACTCGCAATAAAGAAATGTACTATTTTTAATTAATAAAATATTAAATAGCTTACCTTGTAATAAAAATATATCACTTTTGAGTTTAAGTTGAAACTAATTTTGCAATTGTCACAAAAAAATAAAATTGAATAATTTTCACAATTAACACGATCTTAACTGTTTCAGAAACAAGATCTGAATAATTTCGAAGTGAAAAGTTGAAAACTTTTTATAGGTAAATGATCACCTAATTACTGAATGACTTAAACAATTATGAATGGGATTAAATTTTTATATGGAAAAGCCTAAATACCTCATTATAGCAAATATATAATCTTAATTTTTCATAAATAAATTTTCAATTCATAACATAGGTATTATTTTGATTTCTGGAAAGAAGTGATTAAAAAACTGTTAACTTGCAATTTTCCATTGAACCATTTTTCCAAATTGTTTTATCAGTTTAATTAGAAGTGTTATACTTTTGCATCTGAAATTATATCATCCTCACTTTATTTATTAATAAACTTTTATTTAAAAATACATTGTTGGATATTAAAAAAATAATACTGTCGGCGAGTAGGTCGTCGGCGAGTTGGCTCGTCGGCTAGTAGGCAGTCGGCGAGTTGGCATCGGCGAGTAGACCGTCGGCGAGTGGACCATCGGCGAGTTGACCTGCTCACGATTAAAACCCAAAAGGTTAGAAAGCTGTGTAATTTCTTAATGCTTAATTAAGCTTGAAAATCAACAGGTGATGAATAATAAAACGGACAGTGCTGCAGCAATGAGGTACTTCGTAAAAGTTCGTTACGCGCTTCTTTTTATTTGAAGCGATGCGTAATTTTCATCCGTATATCGTTATTACTATAAGATCTATTACATACATACATAAAAAAGAATCAATCGAAATTAGGCTATGATAACTCGCTAGCCAATTAACTGGGTCGTCTACCTGTATCCATTTTTATGTGAAAATTTTTGGCAAGGTAACGCCTCACAGCTCGTTGAAAATATGCTGGAGCTCCATTTAACTGAAACCATATGAATTGTGTAACATTTTACGAAAAAAATCCGATTTAAGCTATCATAAAACTTCAAATAAGTGTGATTGCCTATAATCCCACCAAATCATTTACACTCCACCGGTTGGGACGATCAAGGGATCAAGTAAAAGTTTTCACTAGTATAATAATGCAAGTTGTGATGGTTATCTAATCCATTATTGTGAATTGTAGTGAGCTCTGTGTATAATACTGTTTCCAACACGTTGAATTGATCGCTAGCAAGAGGCCATTAATCAGAATCTAGTCAACATTCAGAAACTATCCTATATAGGTTCTGATGTATTTCAATGTTACATGAATGATGTCGGTAGTTTTTTTTTAATTCTTTCTATACTAGAGTGGCATAAAAATGTCTCTGATAACAACTCTGGTACTAGTATTTGCAATTTCAACAACAAATTTCAATAATGCCATTGCCATAATATAATATTGGTTCCCCGTAATTAGTTTTACTACAGTTTGGTTGCTGATAAGTAATTTTCGTAATACCACAAGAACAAAAATCATTTGAATTCTTTGGTTTAGTGAGTATTATTTCATTTTGCTTAAAGATAACATAACAAATTTATGAAATATGAAAACTCAAAATAAGACTGCTATTAATGAAGCAGTTCGATAAACGTATATAATATCCAACTATGGAATCTCATTTTATTATATCAAAAAAAAGTTAGATAAATAGATTAAGTATCATTAAACTGCCTAGAGGATGACAAATCAGAACACTGTTACGCGCGCAAAGATATGGATGCCCGAAAAGAAAAAGGTGTGTCGTAACACCGAATGGGGCCGGCGTAGAAATACATAAAATTATAAAAGAGCACCACTTTTATATTTGTATTGCCCTTATCCCAAAGAAAGGGCCTCGACACAGTAATAGGTACGTTCAGTTAATCATAGTAAAAGAGTGTCCATGGACGCAGTCTAAGAAGAGAACAGATCAGGTTAGGAATAAAATCCTAATCCGCAGTAATAAAGAAAGCAACTGCTAGTAATGTAACACAAATCGGTTTAATTCTTTGTATCAAAAATAATCCAACCCTTGAATATACAGAAAACTACATTTAACAAAATCTCAGTAAAGTCGAACTGTTATATAATATGTATATTTGTACTGGCTATAATGGGTAGTAATATTAAAACAACCGGGATCGTAAATATGGATAGCTACTTGTTAGTAAACAACCCGAGAACTTTTATCATTACACAATGATTTGAATAATCGTCAAAACAGTACCACACTCACCCTTCTTTTCAGTGCTACCTCTAAAAATAAAATTAAAAAAATAAATTGTAAATTACCGTTCAATAAACAAATACCTATAGTGCACTGTTCAAGATCCAACGTTAATCCTAGAAATTAAATACAAAACATAGTAAAAGTAAAATAAATCATAATACCGTGGTTCTAGAAAGAGCTCTGCTTAAAACTTACGTATCAATTTTAACTCAGCCGAAACATAACATAAATCAGATATAATTAACCAAAATGTATCAGCCAAATGTCTACCATTGCGCTTTTCCTAAAACAAAATTTTAAAAGTAATTAACAAGAATGACAGAACCGTAAAACATAGGTTTTCAAGCAACTTAGGAAAAATGGGTAGTTTGCTACTACTGCCACGAGCAAAGATTAAAAATATAGGCTAGAACCCCTATAATTGCACAGTGAAACCCTAAACAATAAGTATAACCGTTGTGGCTGAAAGCTGCAATACTCACATTGATGAATAATCAATAGCTTCCTTATTATGATAGCGTGTGTTATAACGTACATTAGAGCTTAAATCTGTACATAGCAAACATTTCACTCGCTAATCAAGTATTAAATTGTAACGTGGATCACCCTGTATAAAGTATTTCCAGATCATAAAAGCACCAATATTGGAATATAACATAGATCACCTTACATACACGAATGTTAAATTTACCCAAGTACAAAGGTCAAATATAAATACGTAACACTTCATGTTAGTAGTGACAGCCGTTTATAACAATATAAGTGTTCTAAATATTAACCTTTAATACACATTAAATAAAGAACATTCGAGCTGAAATTGACAAGTATCAAAAGCGAGCACCTGACTATGTATAATGTTTATTAATAATTATTAAATCCCAATTAACCAGTGGAGTTTGTAGGTACATAACCTCGCTATTTATATATATATATATATATATATATATATATATATATATATATATATATATATATATATATATATATATATATTTATATATTCAGGGCTCCGTCACGAGTCAAGCAAAATTAAAAGACTCACCGGTAAATTGATAGTAATTCGGCGTATTCGAGCTTTTAGTTAAAGTCCGAACCGATTGTGGAGTAACCACTCCAGTTATCTTCGAGCTGACTATCGAGGACCACCGTTCAGTATTCAGGGTTGCGAAAGAACTGCCAACCACTTATTCCTAACTCCAAGTTTCGAGGAGTGAAGAGAGAAGAACCAAGAAACAAGACCAAAAAAACCTGGAGAATTAAATGTTTAAGTACAAGTCGGACAATCATAGAAATTGTCTTGATTTAAGTAGTCAACTAAAAGGTGTAATAACTGTTAAGAAGTACTCACTCCAGTCGGGACGAGAACGTATATATTTGTGAACAAACCTTTTATAACCGTAATAAAACGAAAACTAGGATGATGAATTGGAAGCTACGATTTCAGAAGAAGGTGATACAGATAAACACATACCTTCAAATGATTGCAATATGGTAGGGAATGAAATGACACATCAATCTGAAAGGTTATCAGCAGCAAATATTATTTCGTTGATTCCTGGGCCAACAGGGTATGGAATTTTGAAAATGTCAAATTTAGAAGGCAAAAGATTTTGTGACGACACGTTTCAGGAACTAACATTAGTTGAACTAGAAGCATGTTTTGGCCTACTGTTTCTAGCTGGAGTGTATAAATGTAATAGAGAGGCAACAGCCAGTCTGTGGGATGGAAATGTAGGTCGCCCAGTATTCAGAAAAACGATGTCCCTACAATGATTTCATGTAATTTCACGAATTTCACGATAAAAAAACACGACCACAACGACGCCAACCTGATAAATTAGCTCCCATACGGGACTTGTGGGATGAATGGATTGCAATTCTACCTAATCTCTATAATGTAACAGTGGATGAGCAACAGGTACCTTTTAGAAGCCGTTGTCCTTTTAGACATTACATCGCGAATAAACCTGCTAAATACGGAGTTAAGATTTGGACTTGATGTGATTCTGTAACTGCTTATGCATATAACATGTAAGTTTACCTCGGGAAAAAAGAAGGTGAACCTCCAGAGGGAGGTCCTGGTAAAAAAGTTGTGCTAGATCTTACTTATGGTCTAAAAGGTCACAAGGTAAACGTGTGATAATTTTTTTATGCTATTGAAAAGAAAAATAACAATGCTTGGCACTATTCGCAAAAATAAGCCTGCATTGCCAGCTACATTAGTCTGCAACAGAAAAGAAGTTCTCCCTTCAAAATTTTACTTTACCAAGGATACGTCAATAGTTTCCTATATTCCGAAATGTAATAAAAATGTTACGCTCATGAGTACCATGCACTACGATAACGGAGTGTGTAACCAAGATCATAAGAAACCGTATATGATTTTAGATTACAACAAAACCAAAGACACGTTAAACAAGTTGATAATAACATACGCATGAAGACGGCAAACTAAAATAATTATCTTTTACAATATCATGGACGTTTCGACCTACAACGGTTATGTTCTATAGTGCGAAGTGACTCCAACCTGGAATGCTGAAAAATTTACAAAACGGCGACTATTTCTTAAAGAAATAGTCCATGATTGCAAGAAAGAAACCCTCAACCCTCGATGTACTCCTGCAGCTGAAATGGTTCACGTTCTTCAACCAGTAATTCCGAAGTAAGGGAACAATCAACCACAACAAAGCCTAAAAGATGTAATTTTGTCCCTTTTCAAATGATAATAAAAGTAATATGGTATGTTGTAATTGCTCAAAATACCTATGTATGTTACTAGTGTCAAGACACAAATGGAGATCCAAGACATTTCACGTTTATGTCTTAAGAATAACTAACGGCCCATAAACACAAAAATAGACAAAGACTACTAGGGCTATCAATTTGACGTTAAACAATCTAGTTACTGCTTCTATAGCCAGGATATTAAATTATTTAAAATAAAAATTCCTGTAGGGTTGGTTACCTATAGCCTTCTATTAATCATACGCATTGACGCCATTTTTTAAGCATAAATAGCCCACATGTATATAAGAAATTTTCCCTGTACAATAAGGATTATATTTGTATAAAAGATAAATAAAGAATACAGCATTTAATGCCCAGAAGGTAAGTATTTTTAAAGAATTAAATACTTCCATTTGAAAAAATTGTAATAATGTTAATTTTACAGAAAGTGATCAGGTGATCACCTAGTATTATGAGAGACATTACAAACGATATGTTTTATCAGAACTACAAGCTCTCTGAAACTCATTCTCTTAACAAAAATTGGCATCTACAAAACTGTTTAGAGTAGTAGTATTCAATAACTGCAAAAGCATATAGTGTTGTGTTTAAAAATATACAATTCTCATGTGTTACGCTTTTTTTTGGATGCCCAGAATTTTTTAACCTATTTTTAAAATGTATTGTGAATTAACCTATTTGTACCACCATAGGTACCAACTCTTTTGAAATAGAAAACGAAACCGACACGGTGTATCGTGCGTCCCGATTTCGTTATTTTAGTTGTTTTTTGAAGATATATTTGTTATTATGAAAGACAAAAGTTTGCAGTTTTTACATACACGTACTACTTTGTCCACCTATATTTCATGGCAAAATAGAAAATTTAGTATCTTCTTTTATTTTCGACTATTATACTGATATATTTCGTCAACACCACTTTTATATTGCGTGCAGTGCAGTGGCATTTCCTGGATGGTGCGGTTTTTGAATAATAACATAAACTTACGATTTTCCAAGTAATTACTCACTAACAAAGCATTATGGGCTGTGCACCGTCTATCTGAAAAGAATTTGGAAGATGCTTTTCAGGAATGTCTATATATATATATATATATATATATATATATATATATATATATATATATATATATATATATATATATAGTTTTGGTACATCGATGCAAAGATTTAAAGGGTGATAGAATACGTGATTTTGAGCCGATTTAAGCAAACATACCCATATACCAAGTGTTGCCGTTTTGAGATAATGCCACTTTTAATATTTCTTGATTTTACCGTGTTTTCTGCAAATATCGAAGTGTACAAGAGTAACAAAGCGTCTTATCGCAAATTTATACTAAGTTTTTATTCCTTATGAAGTGATTGTTCATATTCTTTTATCAGAAAAGCCTAATATGTCTTTGGTTCTTGCCTAGAACTTCTTAAACATGAAAGTTTTAATTTGTAAAAAGCAATCACTAAAATTCAAACGTGGATTTAGTCTAAAATCTTTCGTTAATTTTTTTACAATTTCAGTAAAACTTCCTTGGGCAATGGTCTTTAAGATAGCATGAATAGATTTACAAAAATTTTTACAAACTGGAAAAATTGAATTTAATTACCAAAGTACCCCTAGGCGCATTCCAAAACGTAAAATAGCCCTTCATTATTTAGTTTAAATAGTTTAAAAAGCAGATTTTAGAAAATGTCCGATTTATTAAAACATTAATAGTATTATTATTGGTGTTCAAAATTAGTACTGCACGAGGCAATATTATATTGAGTATCAAGAACAGTAAGGACGTTTACCGGTCGCCGGCCATGTTTGGAGGCTGAGCGATAGCGAATTTGGCCGGAGACCGGTACAACCCTTAATGTTCGTGATGCTCATAGTGTTTTTGCACGATTGTATTAAATTTACCACAATTGAAATTATTTCCACTAAATAAACGAAAAGTCAAAAGTGACGTTTTAAATAGCAATGTAGATTCACTTGAAAATAAACTCGATTTTGCTAAGAAAATTTTACATTCCAGTGTTAGTGAGGTGAAAGAAATCTTGAATTCAGAAACAGTTTCTGTAAACTCAAGTACTGGGTGGAGCGATAACCGCAAAACATTTTCTAAAAATCTGCTTTTTTTAAACTATTTAAACTAAATAATGAAGGGCTATTTTACGTTTTGGCGAATGCGCCTAGGGGTATTTTGGTAATTAAATTCAATTTTTCCAATTTGTAAAATTTTTCTAAAGCTATTCATGCTATCTTAAAGACCATTGCCCAAAGAAGTTTTACTGAAATTGGAAAAAAATAACGAAAGATTTTAGACTAAATCCATGTTTGAATTTTAGTGATTGCTTTTTTACAAATTAAAACTTTCATGTTTAAGAAGTTCTAGGCAAGAACCAAAGACAGTTTAGGTTTTTCTGATAAAATAATATGAACAATCACTTCATGAGGAATAAAAAAACTTAGTATAAGTTTGCGATAAGACGGCTTATTACGCTTGTACACTTCGATATTTGCAGAAAAGCACGGTAAAATCAAGAAATATTAAAAGTGGCATTATCTCAAAAACGGTAACACTTGGTATATAAGTATGTTTGCTTAAATCGACTCAAAATCACCTATTATATCACCCTTTAAATATTTGCATCGATGTACCAAACACCCTCTATATATATATATATATATATATATATATATATATATATATATATATATATATATATATATATATATATATATATATATATATATATATTTGATGTATTATATGTAAGGAAATAAATAATGTAATTTAATATATAATTATATTTGAATACTTATATGCACCGGACTAGCTCTTATCTCAATGTGGGGATAGGGTTCAGGATTTTGTGGGAAATAATATCTGGTTTGAAAATATATGTGGATTGCACTTTATAAAAATTATCTTATGTGAGAAATGTATCTGGATAATATTTATACACTAACGCATGCGTAATAAAGTTACTGAATACAATTATCGAAGATGTCAGAATTGTCAAACAATGACCTGTTGAATTTATGTTTATGATTTTAATTGGATAAAAGAAATTTAAAATTTGGAAATAATTTAAAATTTTGCTTCCTTTGCAGGTATTTACACAAGTATTATTTAAACATATACACCTATACATATAACAAATAATAATTGCAGGAAATCAACATAACAAAGAATACAATAGACAGGGTTATAATCAAAAATAACTCACATGTAAATATTCCAACATTGAAGCAGAGGTCTTCACACAGGTGGTTCCAAATAGATGCAGGCACTTTCCAATATAATCGAAGATCTTTATGTAAGAAGTTCACTGCTACCATTCACCCACAAGCTGCAGACTGGCCCTCGGGTTTGTTGTTCACTTTGCTTCTGTAACTGGTAATATTTCTCCACTTTACGGCTTCACCCCAACCACAATTTTTAAATTGATAATGTTTATTTAAATATATTAATGCTTATTAATTGTATCGTTTAAATAATATTTAATGGTTGTAACAGGTTTAAGTTAAAGTCACTTTATTTTTTTTTTTAGGCTCCGGCTCAAATATAATTTAAAGAAAATCGCAGCAACAAATAAAACAAATGAAAAAAAATGATTACGATTTTATTTTGGCAACACGTAACCAATATTCAATTCAACAAACGAAAATTTTAAAACGTTCAACATAAATCGTCACAAGTAAGGAAATACTTCGTAATGAACTTTACGAAATTGCACAGGTATCGGTAACCCAACTTATAATTTTAAACAATTGTCGGATTAAAAACAATTGCGCCTGATTTCTCGTCTCTCCGTTCGTATTTAAATTCTTCCCGATAATTATTTAGGTTAGGTAAACTTACTTGAAACACAAAAATCACTACACTATTTTCAAACTATTCAAACAACTGGCAAAATTATAGAGAGAGATCTGATCAAGGGCAATTCCTTTTATACCCTTTTGTTGGTTACCGTATCTTCAATTTTTTTAAAGCAATTCTAAATATGTAACCATGTTTCTGATTGGTCGAAAATAATTTGAAAACTTAACTAAATTATAATTTTAGCGATAACTTCCTTATACAATTATGGATTTAAATTTTAATGACAGAAATGAAATCCGTGTAATTTTACGCATAAATAGATATCCAACAAGATATGGTTCTTTTAACTATTATGCAAAATGACCTATTTTAATTTAAATTTGCTTATATCTAACTAACCTTATAAACTAGACTTAATTATATATATATATATATATATATATATATATATATATATATATATATATATATATATATATATATATTATATATATTATATATATATATATATATATATATATATATATATATATAATCCTGATAAAATTTAGCATAGTCCGAAATCTTAAATTTAAGAGAAATTTTATGTTTACCTAGTAAAATTATATACCCAACCCCATTTCATAATTTTTGCGCTGAAATGCTTTGTACACTTTATATTACTATGTAAAAATGAGGAAGACCTCCTATTATTCACTTTAACAAACTAATTTAATCCTAATTTACTCTAAAAACTACAAATTTGTGAAAAAACACTTAATTTAAAATATAACCAAACTTAATTTTAAAATTACAAATAACTTACATTTAAAAATGTTCATGTAACTCAAAATGTTATTCAAACTATTTGTAATAACTGTATTTATTAGATTTATTGTTCATTTCGATTGCATTGTATAATTTAATGTCACATTAAGAAGTCATATCGTTTAACACACTTTCTTGAATTTCTACTATGAAAATGTATCTACATGTAAATGTCTTTGTGTGATTATGTTCTATGCACTGTTCTTAATATTTAAATTGCATCAAAATGTTTGTCACACAATCGCTTCCAAAAATATGTGAGAAATGATCATTTTAAGTTCATATTATAACCCTTTTCTAAATTTTACCAAATTTCCTGCATTCTAAACTACTTATACAATATCCCTAATATAAATCTATCCTTACACTATGTGTACAACACCTGTAAAATATTCACATGCCAAAATACTTTCGAAAAAATGAAATTTACTGAAACAAACTAAAGTATTGAATTGAATTTACGGAAATAAGTTTATTTAACATTCCTGACATCTTCGCAAGTAGCACAATGCTTTTTATGATTAAATCAAAATGTATAAATGTTATTCAGATTGTTTTACCCAAAACCAATCCGCTTTCTACCCATCGTGAACCAAATTACATCAAATAAATGTCTCGTACCTGTATTATGCTTGAAATCACCCTTTTTTTTTAAGAAATTAATAGTATATATATATATATATATATATATATATATATATATATATATATATTTATTTTGAAAAGTTACGAAAGAACGACAGCTGATGGGTCGCCAAGCCAACCATGATTCCCATTTAAAAAATGCAAGTTTATATTGTTACTCAAAAACCGCGCCCCTAAAAAAATTCTAATAACTCCGCTGAATTCGGCGCTTCGCAAAATATAAGTACTCTTGACGAAATATATCAGTATAATAGTATTAAGCGAGGTATAAGACCTTGAAGAAAGTGTAGAAATATCGACATCTGGCTATGAGTCGAAAACAAAAGAAGATACTAAATTTTCGATTTTGCCATGAAATCTATGTCAACAAAGTAGTACGTGAATATAAAAACTGTGAACTTCTATGTTTGGTAATAACGATATCTTTAAAAAATAACTAAAACAACGAAATCGGGACACACGGTACAGGCCTGGACTACATGACTCGAACTCTAAACTTTCATTTTAATGAGTTTAACATCACAGTACTTGTTTGCTATTAGAAAAATGTTAGCCGTTTTTTATACTTGCAAATTTCATGTTTATATGATTCTATATAACATAAATAAATAAAAGCAAACACTTTTAGTAGTTTATGTATTTGTAAATGGTATTAAATATTAACGTATTCATTTAAAGTTAGAAAGATAAATATTGCAAACGTTATTTCAAAGTTCAAATCAATTTACAATTCAGAATAAATATCTGTATTCAGTCATGCAATTTACAAGATTTATCACAAGGGTACACTATTATTTAAATATTGAAATGTCAATATTGAATCATTAGGAAATATTAGGAGCATGTAACCTCAAGGCAACTATAATCTTTAGGACTTATATAGAACGTTACACTCGTGACTAGAGCATCTGTTACAAATTTATAAACGTCTATATTGTATTAATTTGCGGGTATCCAATATTGAATGGAACAATTGCGATTATTAAATTTGCGTTTTACCATTAGTGATGTAGTTTGTGTAATATTAAATTATTCCAAAATGCGTTTACTTTGTTTTTATTGTATGTAATGGATGTTAATGGGTACACGTTTACAATTCTAAACTGCAACAAAAACATTTAATCAAATTTTTTTCATAGCAGAAGTAATTGATTTTATAAATCTTAAAATGATTATAATTATTTTAAGATATTGTAAAATTAAATACATCATATCTGGTTGTTTGGTGTACATAAGAGCAAGAGTTAAAGCAAACCATGTTTAGGACTTCTATACACCAATAAAACAGTGGCATAATTATAAGGTGTAAATTTGAATTTTCCGCTTATATATGTAATTTGTAAATACATCGCATAATAAAACTTGAATTTGATCACATGTTGAATTGGAATAGTATGAAATTAAAATATAAATTTGAATTGATTGTGTACATTTCTGTATGTCAGGTAAAACAGAAATTATAATGATTGCGGATTTATAAAATAACGCCTAATAGATTGGAACCGGAAATGTCCATTACACTTAGTTTAGTTAACGTATAAAAGGTTGGGACAAGAAGAGATTAGTGCTGGAGCTTTTTTAAACGTTTCAAGATTCTTATTAATGTTTGCATATGGACGATCATTTACACCTATATTTATTTTAAACCATTAACTCTTTAATTAACTTTTAATAATTTTTTTTTTTAACATTTTATGTTTTTTGAGTTCATAGTGCTTTCTTACACAAGATTTAATTATAAAGTTTTTCTGTACGGCGTCCCTGAACCGAGATGTAAACTAATATCATACGGTATCACTGAACGCTTACAGTGTCAATAATGGCACAAGTTGTTTTGAACTCACAGTGTTAACGTACAACGTATAGCACGAACCCGTTCTGTTTGTGTACCGGGTGAGTCAACAATGGAGTAAAGTAAGCTGGTGATTTATGGGTAAACTTTGCCAATAAAACGTATCTATCGTATTATATGGTTAGTAAGTGCGCGCAAATTATTCTTCACTATACAGTGTTGCAAAAAAAGTAGAGCAATACAAAGATTGTATATTTTTAGTGTAACATCCTGTATAGCAATCTATTTTTGGATTCTACGTGCAATTATGAAACTTTATTTATATAGGTTTCATGCATATAAAGTTTACGGTTTTCACTTTTGTCTAATACACCCTCTGCATTTTTACGCAGTGTTAAAGAGAATAAAAAACCACACAATTCTTCATACTTGTTCCCTATACCAATTTGCTTTTGAGTTACGTTGCTGTTGATTTTTCTATATTATTGAATACTTCAATGGTTTTTCCCGTGATAATTCGCAGTAGCCTTGACATTTGAAAGCAAAATGAACAAGAAATTGCGTTAAATACTAAACACTAACATAGATATAAATTAACTCCCAAGAGAAAATACAGAGTGGACCAAAAGGCTGGAAACCCCAAATTATCTCATAAATTGCTAGTCCAAATTTGAAATGTCGTTTGCTGCCCGTTTGTCGAAAAATAGGTTTCAGTGACACAAAACTAGTAGTTTTATAAATCAAGAAAAGATTTTCACTGTTTGCTGCTAGTAAATTACTTTAGGTAGTTACGACATTTCTTTCTCTTATATAGAGTGGACTAAAGGTCTGGAAACGCCCAATTATCTCCTAAATTGTAAGAAATTTGGGATACACCTATTTTGGGATACGGAGATTCCAGATTTGACATTTGCAATGTTACCGAATTTGCCGTTTCTCTGATATTATTAGTCACTTTGGTTTTTAAATACATCACCCTGTATATGAAATCATTGTTGGAATTTCCTCTTCAGTACGAGTTCAACCATATGCAACACTTAAGATTTTATTTTTACATCCTCACGCAGGGTTGCACCATTTCATGATATAGGTCATTCTTCAGTTTTACGTGTATTACATAAGTATAAATTTCAACCATACATAATTCATTTATTGTAAGAATTAAGTGAAGATGACTTCGACCGTAGATTAGAGTTTACTGAGGTAATGATGGATAAAATTGAAAATGAAGGAAATTTCGTTAACAACATATGTTTTTTCCGACGAAGCAACATTTACACAGTGTGGGAGTGTAAATCGACATAATTTAAGGTACTGGAGTGTCGTAAATCCACATTGAATGCGTGAAAACCATACTCAAAGACCACAATAATTAAATGTATGTTCAGGTATAGTGGGTACTCAGTTAATTGGGCCGTTCTTTATCGAAAGAAATTTAACGTCAGATAAGTACGAAATGCTACTTAGAAATAAAATTGTACCTACACTGAGAAACTTGTTTGGAGCCAATTTTAATCAGATACAGTTTCAGCAAGATGGAGCTCCAGCTCATTTTGGTGTAAATGTTCGCCGTTATTTAGATGAGATATTTCCAGGACGATGGATTGGAATTAGTATTGAATGGCCTTCCACGTTCACCTGATTTCAACCTCCAGGATTATTTTTATTGGGGACACTTGAAAAATTCAGTTTACAAAACTAAACCAAGAAGTCTTGCAGAGTTAAGGCAACAAATTATCGATGAATCGCGATTAATTTCTTCCAACGATTAAGGTGCTGTCAACTCACAAATGGAGCACATTTTAAAAACTTGATTAAGTCATCATTATATTAAAAATGTAATCATTGAATTGTTAGATTCTAATGTAGTTGAAAATAGTTTGTATTAAAGAATTTATTGAGAAAATTTGGCGTTGCTGCTTTATGTATTTAAGACCTTCTAGACTACTTAAAATCATAAAAGTTACATATGGATGAACTCGTATTAAAGAGGAGATTCCAATAATGACTGCATACACTAGGTGATGTATTTAAAAAACAAAAGTGAATAATAATATCAGAGAAACAGCAAATCTGACAATATTTCAAATGTCAACTCTGGAATCTCCGTATCCCAAAATAGGCTTATCCCAAATTTTGTACAATTTGGACTAGCAATTTACGAGATAATTGGGTGTTACCAGACTTTTGGTCCACACCGTATATTACGTTAAGGACGAACATTGTCAAGTCATTGGATAATTCAACAATTACTAATCTTAAAATATGTTCGAAAATGTGTCCCCCCTGCTGAATGCATATATCTAGTCGTTATTATATGTTGCGCCTCACGTTTCCCAGCATCTCCAGTGTTATTGTTCCACAAGCGTCTCACATACTATCTTCCATATTTTTTCTTGTAGTGGGAGACATGACATATACAAGTACTTAACGTATCCTCATGAGAACAAATTTAATAGGGTAAGACACTACCTTGGGGGCCACTAGACAAAACCTCCACGCTTAATTCATTTTTGAGAATAATTATCATCTGAAAATTCACGCACTTCGCGGTGGTAGTGCGGGGGGCACCGTCTTGTTGCAGCCACATATTCTGTCGTTCATATCATTACTAATCAGACTAAGGAGGTTGGGAATTGGAGGAACTGGAGGTAAATATGGCCAATAAGGACAATATTAAAAAAATACGGTCCAATAATTCCATTGTGGAGAATGCCACCACAAACATTTATGGACCTGTGGTTTTAGTTTTGTACTTGTCGGATCCAAAATGGGTTGCTTAATGCGTAGTAATGCATATTGTGGTGATTTACAGCAACATTGCTTCTAAACGTAGCCTCGTCAGAAAACATAATGTAAGATAAAAAGTTAGGATGAATCTCAACTTAATTGAATTATAATCCACTGGAAAGGTTTAGCAGTCTTTTGAAGTCATCATTGAATAATTCCTGGTGTAATTCAATTTAGTAAGGGCGATACTTCTATTTTCTAGTTGTCCGTTTAATAGATGATTGTGACGTTTCACATGGTATTCCTATCTCACTATCAATATGAATCAGAATCACAATTTCTTTTTCTTGGTCACACTGGCAATAGTATCGAATCTCTTCATCAAATTTTCAAAAGTGAGTCGAGCGGGTTGGGGAAGGGAGGAGGATACTTCATGCTGTATAACCTTTGAGCAAGAAGACATTCTGTAGCCTCTCCTAACACATTTCACCTTTAGAGTAATCCATTATTTTACTATTGAACACACAAAACTTTTACAACCTTAAATGTCTACCTAAATGCAATAACAGTATGATAGATCAAATATTTACCCTTTGGGAAACTGTTTTTATGCCTACAGCGAATAATCTCAAAAAAACCTTGAAATATTGAATAATATAACAAAAATAACTCAAAAACAGTGAGAGATAGGTGTAGGACAGACTTATAGTCCTTGATTCTCTTTAACACAGAGTAAAAATATACAGGGTGTACTATTAGAGAAAAGTGATATCTTTTAATCAACCTTCTAGCATTTCACAGCATAAGCTTAATCCTGGTCTTTCCTTGGTCCAAATATAAAAGTTTTCCTAATAGAATAAAAGATGGCACATAATAATAAAGTTATACCTTTAAATTTTTTGGATAAAAGTCCAATTATTTTAAAAGCCGTAAATTTTATATACATGATGAAACCTATATGAATAAAGTTTTATAATTGCACGTAGAATACAAAATTGAATCATATACAGGGTGTTTAATTAAAAACATACTAACTTTACCTTGCTCTGCTTTTTTGGAACAACGTGTAGTTAAGAATAATTAGAAAATGCGCACTCTCACTAGCCAAATAATATCATGAACATTTTATTGGCCGGATATATATATATATATATATATATATATATATATATATATATATATATATATATATGTATATATATATATTATGTATGTTAATTTATTTTAAAATTTAATTTCAATGTTGTGGGGATTTAATTATAATTGAATTGTAAATTTTTATCTCGTTTGTTTATCTCGAAGTGGGGATAGGGATCAGTATTTAGTGGGAAATTATATTTAATTTTTATGTAATTATATGAATTACTCTTTAGGAAAAATATCATATATGTACAAGAAATAAATCTGAACAGAATTTATACTTCTAACGCATGCGTTGTAACGTTACTGAATTAAGTTAATAAATGTCAAAACTGTCAAACAATGATTTGCAGATTTAATGTTTATGTTTACAATTGAATTTAAAATTTGGAAATAATTTAAAATTTTGTTTCTTTTACAGGTGTTTACACAAGTATTATTTGAAATTTTACACCAATACATATAACCAATAAATAATAATTGCCGGAAATCTAACACAACAATGAATACAATAAATAGGGCTATAATGAAAAATGACTCACATATACTGTTCCAAGTACAAACTGATGTCTTCATACAAGTTGTTCCAATTCGATGCAGGCACTTTCCAATTAATTCTTGCTGCTACCATATACCCATTGGCTGGTAACAGGTACTCGGGTTGTAGATCACGCTTGCTTCCGTAACTAGTAACGTTTTCTTTCAATTCGGCTTCACTCCAATCACAAATTTTATCTTGGTAATATTTTATTTAAATATATTATTTATTGCTTACTGAATGGTATCGTTTATAAAATATTTAAAAGTTGTCCAAAATTTATTTTAATTTCACTTTTATTTTAGGTGCCGGTTCAAATGTGAATTATTTAAAAGAATTCGTAACAGAAAACAAAACACCAATGATCTAAAATAATTGCGACTTTAATTTGGTAAAACGTAATCAAATCAACTTCGACAAAAACGAAAACTTTAAACGTTCAACAAAATCGTTACACAAATTAAATCGTAATGAATTTTTCGAAACGAACAGGTATCGGAGACCGAACTATTTAAATTATTGCCGGTATAAAAACAATTGCTCTAGACTATTCTTCTGTCGGTTATTTATAACTTTTTCCCGATAATTAAATTAGGTTAGAAAAACTTACTTGTAACACAAATACACAACACTATTTTAACCTTTTTTAAAAAACTGAACAAATTATAGAGAGCACACCACTTCCAGGGCAATTCCTTTTATACCTTTTTGGTTGTTACTAAAACTTCAATTTTTTTCTAGCAAATCTACCTTTGTAACTATGTCTCTAATTGGTTGAAAAATTTTACAATTTTAACTAAAATAGAAATTTGGCCATATCTTTCTTATATAATAACGGATTTAAAAACTAACGACAGAAATGGAAACTGTATAAAATTTCGAATAGATAGACATCCAACACGATATGAATCCTTAAAATAATATGCGAAATGACCTAATCTAATTTAATTTTGCTTATAACTACCTAATCTTACAAGCTACACTTAATCTAATTACATATATGTAATCCTGGTAAAATTTGACATAGGAAAACACACATTTAAAATTCGAAATCTTGAATTTAAAGAAATTTTATGTTTATGTAGAAAAATTCTAAATTCAACCCCCATTTCATGAAATTTTTGTGGTGAAATGCATTGTATCCTTTTTAATACTATGAAAGACTAAGGAAAACCTCCTATTAATCACTTTAAGAATATAATTTAAGCCTAATATTATTAAAAAAACTATAAATTTGTGAAAAAACCTAGAATTTACAACATAACCAAACTTAATTCTAAAATTGCAAATAACTTACACTTAAAAACGTTTCTGTAACTCAACATATTATGCTAGTGCCTTGTAATACTTGTCTTTATTTTATTTAATGTTCATTTCACCTGCATTGTATAATATAGTGTTGCATTAAAAAGTCACATCGTTTAACACACTTACTTGAATTTTTACTACAAAAATGTATCTAACTGTGAATGTCTTTGTGTTAAAATGTTCTATGCATTGCTTTTGCTATTTAAATTGTATCACTAAGTTTGTCACACAATCGCATCCAAAAATATGTGAGAAATGATCCTAATAAGTCCATATTATAACCCTTTCATGAATTTTATCACATTTCCTGCATTCTAACTTTACAATTTGTGTTTAAACACCTGTAATATATTCACATGCCAAAATACTCTCGAAAAATTGACTTTTATGAAATAAAGGAAAATACTAAATTGACTTTACGAAAACAAGTTTATTTAACATTCCTGGCATTTTTGTTGGTAGCATAATGCTTTTTATAATGAAACCAAATTGTATAAATATTATTCAGAATATTTTGTAAAAAACAAATCCACTTTAAACCCATCGTGAACCAAATTCTATCAAATCAATGTCTCGCACATGTATTAAGCTTGAAATCACCCCTTTTTATAAAGAAATTACTATTTAAACTGTCCGATCCTTGTCTTACTCCTTTCTGAACATCTCAATATATATATATATATATATATATATATATATATATATATATATATATATATATATATATATATATATATATATATATATATATATATATATATATATATCTTGCACAACAATCTTCAAAAACTGTTGATAAACCTAAAAAATTAGTTATATTGTCTATGTAAAAAGGGTCACTGAGAGAATTGGTAACTAGTTTCCCAAAATCCAATTCAGAGTCGTTTACAAAGCTAATAATTCTCTCCGACAAGATCATATGCCTGCTGAAAACCAAGAAATAAACGAAACACCTTGTTCTGGATGCTGTCGCTCCTATATAGCACACAAGAGCACAACTTGACAGTTCAACAGATAACAAAATAAACACAGACAACATTAAACTACTCGTTGCTGCTTACACGTTGAACGAAACCTAGAGCACTTAACAAGACGGACGATACTTCCAAGGATATCACCTATTTGGGAAATTATCATAAAAAAAAACGGAATAGACCTTAACACGGAATTACCACTGGCGAGGGTTCCGACTACCAACCAATTACAAATGGTGTTAAAAATGTTAAAACTACATCTATCTACAACGGGCCCATCACACGTAGTAAAACGCGCATCGACACATCAAAAAATAGAAACTAGATAGCATAACTCATTAGTGACAAATTGTCAATTCTTGAAAAAGAAAACGAAGAAGTTTTCGAAACGTAGATTTATTAATTGTAATTACTCGAGATAAACTCTGAAATGAATTTCATTATAAACAATATCACGGAAACTTAAATTATATATATATATATATATATATATATATATATATACACTGAAACTGATTTGTGGATTACAAAGAGGCGACCATAGAATCGAGTATAACCTAACTGCGTGCGTGTGTGTGTGTGTGTGTGTGCGTGTGAGTTCGAGCGTTTGTGAGTGCGTGCGTGCGTGGGTGCGTGGGTGGGTGCGTGGGTGGGTGCGTGAGTGGGTGCGTGTGTGCGTGTGTGTGTGAGTGCGTGTGTGCGTGCGTGTGTGCTTGCGTGGGTGTGTCTATGTATGCGAGTACATGTAATGATATTTTAACTTAAAAATAAAGAACAACATCAAAAAGAATAATTATGATGATTAATACCTTTGTTTGTTGCAGGTAAGCTCGCAACTACACTCGTGAATTAAATGTAGCAGGTAAGATTAGCAAATAGTAAATAAATTGTAATAGCACAATCAAGAAAACGCACAGCTTTGACGTGTGACAAATAATAATAAGAATGGTCTCAAGTTAAGCATGCTATTTAAAATGAGTATAAATACGACTTTGTTACAAAAATCGATTTGTCGATTTTTAGTATTTTCCTTCACAAAATATTTTTTTAACGGCGACTAGAAAATTAACAATATATTTCGGCTGTTATATTAACGATGGAGAACTTTCACTCATAGCAGGGCAAACTAGCAACAAGCTGTTACGTTTCCCTTGGTATCTGCTTAATTTTGAACTACTTCCTGTTAGCTCTGCCAAAATCATTTTAGCAATTGAAACTTACCAAAACAACAAAATAATAACCACAATCACAAGACGTGTGTTTTAAAAGCTACTTTTATAGTGTTTTAGAAACGTATTTAGTTCATGAAATAATTTGTAAGGTGTGGATGTCCATGATATGTGGCTTCAGCAGGATGGTGCCACGCCACACTGCGAATGAAACAATCAATATTTTATGGGAAATATTTGGTGACCGAATAATTTCTTGAAGAGCTGAAGTTAATTGGCCGCCTACATCTTGTGATTTCACACCACTGGCTTATATTTTGTGGGGCTTCTTGGAGGGAACGGTTTATGCTAACAATCCTCAAACCACTGAACAGCTCCGAGATAACATTATTTATTCAATGGGAGAAACTTGCAGGATATAATTTTTCATTTTTAATCATAACTTTTGTATTTCAAAATGAAATAATAAAATCGTTAGATTTGAAATATTTTCAGTGCTTAATTATTAAATTGAGTCGGAAGGTCAAATTTGGATACTCTTTATGAAATGCAATAATGTTATATCTACAAAATTTACGTATCATAGTTCATATTTAAACTGCTCCTAATCATACGACAGTCTTATCTGCGAACCCTAATGATACTCGTAATATTTTCAGAACTATATACAGTCGTTAAGAATTAAGAGTACGGAATATTAGTAAATATTAAAAACATTTGTGGTTTAGAGCGTTTATGTACTAAAAGGTCTTTTTTGGTGCAAAACGAATTTGGTTTCGCTTAATTAGTTATTTAGTTTGCTTGTAGGGATATTATAATGCGACTCTTATGGTTTTGGTAAATTATATTTTAACAGAAAACTGATTTTTACTAAGAAACGGGTTTACGTTAATCTGGTACGGCAACTCCTTGAAAGTATTATATGAAGGCAGTCCAAAGAGAAATAAGGATAATTTATTTTGGGCAGAATAAATCCTAACCCTTGTGTTTCTAAAGTTGATACCAAAATATTACGTTTAGGTGAGATCATATCTGATATGGTAGCAGATCAAAGAAAAACGGGAGCCTTTCAATCGAAATTGGCTCAAGAGAGCCTAGGTCTGTTAAAGTTGTGCACAGAAAAAGTCTCAAGGCTGCAAATGTGCAGAGACAAGCCCTCTTTAGTGATTTTTCTTAACCTTTATCCGCGCAAGGTATTTTACTTACACAAACGGGCGAGGTGTATCTGTTGGATACGTCTTTAAATTTAATAAGTTTTTAGAAGTTATGGGGCAATTTGGTTAACGGGTACTCATATAGTCAATAAAACAACATGTTCAAAAGGCAAACGGACAAATCTTTATTATGTCTAATTAAAATTATTTAAAAAAAAATTAAGAAAAATTAAGCAATGAAGTTAAATTGCAAATCATTTATTCAAACAGCTGCTGCACATTCTTTTCACATTGCAGACATTTTTTTGCAAACATCGCATGTTTGCTTTTGTGTTCTTGATTTTTTAGCGGGACACTGATGTCATCGTCGCTTTTTGGGAGGGCTTCTAATAGAGTCATTGAAATTATTTTCATTTATTGGATGGAATAACTGCACGACAAGTTGTAGCTTTTCATTGAATATGTGGCACTATAAGATTTCCCGCCACTGACATAAGAAAGAGTCGTCTCCTTTCGTGTTTGTTTGTATTCCAATCAGGATATAGATTACGCCACACTACTAAAGCAGCAACTTCTGCCACATCTATCATGTTCATAAAGAATGCGAATGGCCACCTGTTTGTTCGTCTTTTGCACATATAGGCATGTACCAATTGAGTTAGTGTATCAACGCCACACTTTGCTTCGTTATATTTCAGTATGATTTCGGGTTTTCCTACTTTATCATCTACATCATGTGAATTATGTATTGTAGATAACAAGATAACAGCCCTACGTGGTTTTGGTACATATGAAACCATAATGGCATTCTTAGTAAACCCAAACACATATGACTTTTCTTGACGATCTTTATTTGCTTGAAATTCGATTGGTATACATTTTTAATTTTTTCTGACCGTCCCCACTGAAGTGAGACCATTTGCTAACAATGAATTTACTAAATTCAAATCAGTGAAATAATTATCGAAAGTAACATTTCTATTAGACCTCGTGTAAGGTTCAGTAAGATACTGAGCAACGGTAGAATCCAAGCCTCTAGCTATTTGATTGCCTCCCTTACCTGTAAGGAGGGAAAATAAAACATAACGACAGTAGTGTCTCAATAGCAGCACTTCATTACTTACCTATATATTGAAGTCCTTTCAGTGGGTAATAGTCAGAAGAATCACATAGCCACCAGATTTTCATGCCATATTTGTTGAGTTTAGATGCCACAGAATGGCACAAGTTGCTCATCGGTGGTTATATTATCGCCAGGTAGGTAGTATTTAGTAAAATTATTATCTAATTTGTCAAACAGATCCCCAATTGCAGCTAGTTTGTCTTTTTTACGGCGTGCAGAACGCGTTGATTTATCGGCAAACCTAATAAATCGCAGTAGCAATTTATATCGTTTTACACCCATAGCAGCACGAAATACCGGGGGACCATATAGCTTATTCCACAAAACGTCATAATTTGTATGGTTTGCTTTCAAGTCCCCAGCAGAAATCAACAATACAAGAAATTCGTAAATTTCAGTTACATCGGAAGCTTTCCATTTATCCGAAAGTACACGATTTGCCTCCTGATTCGTGTATTTTGCTATATCATTTACAATATCTTCATTTATATACAACATAACCGAATCTAAAGATTCCTCTAATATTTTCTCTGGCGGTAAAAAACTTTGTATAATGAAGATTTTATGATATTTCGAGCGGGAGTTCGTCCTTTAGAATAAGGACATGCTAACCATTGAGTGCCATCTTTAGAAGTAAATACTTTATTTTGTGTGTGACTATCAGTAATCCCTGAATTTTCATCAGCATCGGATTCTGGCTCATCTTGAATATCTTCAGCTGCACTAGCCTCCGATTCATGATAACTTTCAGTAAATTTATCTACCTCATACTCGTCTTCTTCAAAATCAGGTAGATTGGAAATAATGCTTTCTACTTCTTTCTCATTAGTGGCCTTTTGTTCATATTTACGCCTTATATTATCAATATCACTTGTAGAATAAAAAATGTGGAACAAACACGTGCACTTGCAACGATTACTTGACATCCACTGAAAACAAAGTGCCTACGCGTACAAATAAACTAGCACAATACATGCGCAATACGATAGTGTCCAACGGACACGCTTGCCCGTCTGTGTTACAAAATATTTTATTATTTATTTATAATCGTACAAACTATTTTTTAAACATCTAATTAACATAAACTGATAAGAAATAAGTTGTTTTAGGAAGGTTTAGTTTTATATTCTCAGCCGTTTATAAAATATACGAGAAAAATAGTTGTTATGTGTCTGAAAGACACACCTTGCCCGGATAAGGGTTAACAAGTTTATTTTATTTTACTTTTATTTTATGATTAACAATATACCGTTATTAATTGGCTAATAAATTATTATTGATTTAAAGGTTAAAAACTACCCTATTTCATATCTCATACCCTGCCTATATTTCAATTCCGATTGCAGGGTTAATTTTTATAGTAAATATATCTGACAATGTATATCGTATTAATTAATAATTCTTTTTTTGGTTTACTTTTTAATTTTGAATGTAAATTTTTACCTTTGAATAAAATAAAGTACGGTACGGTTTCTGATGTAGGGGAACCAATTGCACGTTAAATTTTTTCTATTACAGATACGTAGATGACCTATTATTAACAACTAAATAAGATTGTGTAAAAGAGAATAATGTTCATCCCCGCTTAAAACTTACTTCTTTTTTAGATAACCAAAATTACTCATAAGGATAACAATCCTATTTCAATTGATTGCTTTCAGGAAAAAAACTCATAATCCACACTACTTAAGTTTTCATCCTTATCGTGCTTTAAATATAAAATGCAATATTATTCCGGTTTAAAATTTAGGACTTACAAGGTTAAAAAGATTGTTTCGTCTTTCACAAAAAAATAATTACCCTAAATCATTAATTTTAAATATAATTAAACAAGTAAATTCTTGCTGTAATATTTTTAAAAAGGAAGCAGAAGTTCTTAACAAAATTAGTTTTGTACCAATTCCATTTACAAAGAGAAGATCTTTACTGTTTAAACGCCTTATCCAAATTTAAGGTAAAGTCAGCATTTTTTACAAAACAATGCTAAAAATTTACATTCAAAATTAAAATGTAAACTAAAAATAACTCGTGGGGAACACCACATGACTTTGCAATCCACAAAATGAGAATTAAAAGAAATGTAATAATTTTAATAACATTCTTTAGGATAATTATGCAACCGCTTTTATAATAAGTTCATTACGTAAATAGGCAACGTTGTGAAAACAAAAAGAAATTGTCTATGTCAAACAGACGTTTAAAACTTCCTGTCAGACAGAGGTTAACAGACAAAAATTAAAAGAAACAAAGCTTTTCTCCCGCAAAATATTGCGTTTAAAATTAAAATTACAACATCGTAGAAACAAAAACAATAGTCTACGTCAGAATGACGTTTAAAACTTCATGTCAGATAGAGTATTAATATATGTTAACGTAAAATATATTCCAAAGCCGCCCACTACTATAAAAATTTCGATAACACAGCTTAAACATTTTCAATCATATTTATTTAATTTTTACATTTATTTAAAATTCTGGCTACGTTATTTCCTTCTACGCAAAATTCCCTTCATATCAACAAAAATCATTTAAATCTATCAAGCGGCTGTGTCGCAATCTGCGTGAACTAAGTCACCCGATTATTTTAATACATGAGATGAAATAATTTTAATTATAATTTTTTTAGGATAACTATGCAAACCCTTCTTTTTGCGTTTATAACCTATGTATTAATTATGATGAATGACAAAACAGTGTGTAATAGTAAAGAAACTTGTGAAGATACTCAAATAGCTCTAGACCAAGTTATGAAAAGATAGACGAAAACGTCTATCAATGATAAGAATTTTCAATTTTTGTGAACATTTCTTAAAACGTAGTAAATGTGTAAGGATTAAAAATGTGCAAATCATTCATTTAATTATACTTCCACATTCCAAGTCTTTATACCAGTGAACCGAAACTTTAAACAGAACCTAACTTCTGTCTAATGGATTTCTAATGAATGCTGTGATTCTGCAGGCAAATGGAAGTTTGTCACGAAGTTAATAGTGGCCACATCGAGTATTTTATCCAAATTATAATTAAATGAATGCTTTGCACATTTCTAATTCTTGCACATTTCCTACGTTTTGAGCAATGTTCACAAATATTGAAAATTATTGACATCATTGCATCTTGAAAACGATAGATATGCTCGTCTATCTTTTCATAACTTGATCTAGAACTATTTGTATACGGGGTGTCCACAAACTCTACGGACAAACTTTGCGTAGTGATTCTAGACCCAAAAATAAGAAAAAAAGTTCATATAAAATCAGGTCCGGAAACGCTTCGTTTAGGACCTACAAGGTGTGAAAAAATGTTATTTTCCTCAGTTTTATGGCGATATTTTGCGAACAAATTTGAATATGGTCCTGAAATTTGGAGCACGGGGGTTTGTGTGGTCGAGAAACTTAAATATTTTATTGATTTTGATGCTGCCTGCAGAGGGCGCCATCTATAGTTAATTAGCCTTAACTTTTTTACCACCCGATATATTGACGTTCCGTTTCAATCAGTTTGTTCCCTTTTCAGTTCTAAGCAAAAAAGGTATACTTGGTCGATGCCTCTCAGATCAACCGCTTGCGAGATATTGGTTGATGAACAGTTCAATTTAATTCCCTATTTATCCTTAGCTAACTGGAATTAAAAATCAAAGTAACGTATGTTTGCATTTTTATTTTAACTTTGAATTTAAGAACGAAAATGAAGAAATAAATAATAAAACTAAAAAAATAAATGTTACAAAAGGTGTTCCACATGATGACCATTTGTTTCGATATATAATCTCACTCGTTTTGATAATGAGCGGCGAATCCCTGAACATATTCCCACATTATTTCTGAAGGTACCGCAGGCATCTACAGTGGTATGCTAAAAGTTAGTTGGCCTTAACTTTTTTACCACCCGGTATATATACGTTCCGCTTGAATTAGTTTGTTCCCTTTTCAGTTCTAAGCAAAAAAGGTATACTTGGTCGATGCCTCTCAGATCAACCGTTTGCGAGATATTGGTTGATGAACAGTTCAATTTAATTCCCTATTTATCCTTAGCTAACTGGAATTAAAAATCAAAGTAACGTATGTTTGCATTTTTATTTTAACTTTGAATTTAAGAACGAAAATGAAGAAATAAATAATAAAACTAAAAAAATAAATGTTACAAAAGGTGTTCCACATGATGACCATTTGTTTCGATATATAATCTCACTCGTTTTGATAATGAGCGGCGAATCCCTGAACATATTCCCACATTATTTCTGAAGGTATCGCAGGCATCTACAGTGGTATGCTAAAAGTTAATTGGCCTTAACTTTTTTACCACCCGGTATATATATATATATATATATATATATATATATATATATATATATACGTTCCGCTTGAATTAGTTTGTTCCCTTTTCAGTTCTAAGCAAAAAAGGTATACTTGGTTGATGCCTCTCAGATCAACCGTTTGCGAGATATTGGTTGATGAACAGATCAATTTAATTCCCTATAATCCTTAGCTAATTGGAATTAAAAATCAAAGTAACGTATGTTTGCATTTTTATTTTAACTTTGAATTTAAGTACGGAAATGAAGAAATAAATAATAAAACTAAAAAAATAAATGTTACAAAAGGTGTTCCACATGATGACCATTTGTTTCGATATATAATCTCACTCGTTTTGATAATGAGCGGCGAATCCCTGAACATATTCCCACATTATTTCTGAAGGTATCGCAGGCATCTACAGTGGTATGCTAAAAGTTAATTGGCCTTAACTTTTTTACCACCCGGTATATATACGTTCCGCTTGAATTAGTTTGTTCCCTTTTCAGTTCTAAGCAAAAAAGGTATACTTGGTCGATGCCTCTTAGATCAACCGTTTTCGAGATATTGGTTGATGAACAGTTTAATTTATTTAACCAGCTATTGAATCTCTTGCCATTTTAGCAGGCTTTGACTAAAACAAAATGACACGTTGTTGCTTAGATACACAAATGTATTTATGACATTTGTTGTGACTCTTGTTGATGCAGCGTCCCAAATTTCAAATTAACATAAAACCGAGGAAAATAGCACACCCTGTAGGTACTAAACGAAGCGTTTCCGCACCTGGGTTTATATGAAATTTTTTCTTATTTTTGAGTCTAGAATCACTACGCAAAGTTGGTCCGTAGAGTTTCTGGGCACCCTGTATGTCTGCAATTTTCTTTATTACACACAGTTTTGTCATTTACCATAATTAATACTTTATAATTCCCTTATGAACAAAATTAAGTGTTTAGGATAATGTTGAACCAAGTATTAATACTTTCAAGTTTTAATCCTACATCCTATTTGCTTCTAGCTGTAAGAAACGGAATAAATTTCAAGAGAGGAGTTATAAAAATACGTTTGTATAATGTGTAATGTTGGTTACCTATAACATCTACATCCCCAATGCATTGGCACGTTTTTTTTTAAAGTATACATAGCCCATATCTATACATTTAAGAAAAGTTCCCTGTATGTAGGGTGAAACGTAAACAAGAATTATGAACTAATACGATATACCCAATTACCTGAAAAAAGCGCTGCAAATTGTATCAATACTTCTACATCAAAAATTCCGTTTTTTGTAAATAACTCGAAAACGATTAATTTTGCAAAATAATTATAAGAATACTTTTCGATCAGAAATTTGATTTTCTATCGAATACCGAAATTTAAAAAAAATCGTGTGGACGTGTTCCAAAATATTTCGAAACATTTTCAAATACAATATTTGTGAGAAATGTTATTTCCTATCTAATGGTATTTTCACTTTTAGATTATATTAAGTACTCCCGGAGATATTTAGGAAAAACCGGTTTTTCAAAATAAGGGTTTTTTACTAATATCTTGCAAACCGTTTGTTATACAGAGAAAGTATAGGAATGAAAAATACTCACAATTATATTAGTAATCACATATTAAAAGTAACAAATCTAAAAAAATAAAACTTTGCAAAAGGGGTATTTACCCCAAAATCTTACCCCCTTTCCCATACGCCACTGACCTCAAAAGCAACCAGTCGCTTTGGATTGTTAACATCTATATGCAAGCCAAATTTCAAGTTGATATGTTAAGTCCTTCGAAAGTTATGAAGTACACACACAGACAGACACACCGACAAGACTTTCTTTTTGCTAAAATATTGTTTTTTAGACGTTTTCGAACATTTTAAACCGATTGAGCAAATAAAATACACTACAGTCCTTCCCATTCGTTGGACGTGGAAGTAAAATTGCAATCCTACTTACAATGGCATTTCCTTGCGAACGTTGTTATCATCGTCATCATCCAATTACAGAGTAATGAAAAAGTCAAAATAATACGTACATATGTAAAGACACAAGTTAATAATGTATATAACAAACATTAAAGTGGTTTCGTAAAAAGAAAATTTGATCGTTATCAAGTTTTTCAGGAAATAATTTATTATAAACCATTCTGTTTTCAGTGTTTATATATATATATATATATATATATATATATATATATATATATATATATATATATATATATATATATAATAAATAACATTGCAGAGCTTATAGAAAAAACACATTTTCTAAATAGGATTTTTTTAATATTTAAATTTACAACTGGAATGTAAAACAAATTTGAATTTCTGAACTGCGGGAAATGTACATTAAACGTAATTAAATTTACGTTACTTGGATCATCTAATTCGTTTGTTAGCAATTTGAAGGGATGAGTTATGCGTGATGTGTGAATTCAGTGAAGGGACGTCAAATTCATTTAACAGATATAAATATGGATAATGCGGTGCAATTGCTTTGTGTTTTTTCAATACCCTTGTAAAATGGAGATTAGATCAGGCTTCAATTTTTATAATTAGAGTACAATAAGTTATATTGTAGTGTAAGTAAACAATTAATATTAGTAAACTTTTTGGTATTACGAATTAGGCGTTTCAAACGTTACTTATGAAATTTATGTGCACATTAAAAGTTGTCGAAGGTGACACCGAGGCCATTAAAGAACTTGCTACACCTAATGAAGCCGATATTTAATTTATAAATGAGCTCCCGAGGTGTTTTCGTATTAGTATACGATATTATTTCACATCTATCTCTGTAAGCTACTAGCGTAATTTATGATTAGTGATAACTGAAGTGATATTATTAATAAACAACGTAAACAATAACGGCCGAAGAACGGGGCCTTGAGGCACGTCGCTACTCTAAGGGAACGTCTTTGGGTAAAATTGATAATAATACACACATTGAAACCCAGTATTCAGATAAGGGGATGGAAGAGCAGTTGCAGAGGCAGAAAGATTTTTTTTTTATTAAACTGCCATGTTGCATGTTATCAAATGCTTTCCTAAATTCTAAACAGACATCATGACACTATCAATATTTATTTAAACAGGAGGCAATACAGTAAGTGGCAAGGCATAACCGTGCTGATTTATTGACATAAACTTACTTATTTGACTGTAAATGCTACCAAATAGCATATATTCAAAAACCTCAACTTCACCACTGCTGGTATACGGTTAGGACCACGACCAAAAGTAGATGATAAACGCTTATAAATAAATAAATATAATAAATAGCATTTATTGTCCAATAAAATAATTAATTCCAATTATAGGACAAACAAGCGTGTGTGTGCGTGTGTGTGTGTGTATGTGTGTGTGTGTGTGTGTGTGTGTGTGTGTGTGTGTGTGTGTGTGTGTGTGTGTGTGTGTGTGTGTGTGTGTGTGTGTTGTGTGTGTGTGTGTGTGTGTGTGTGTGTGTGTGTGTGTGTGTGTGTGTGTGTGTGTGTGTGTGTGTATGTGTGTGTGTGTGTTGTGCGTGTGTGTGGTGTGTTGTCTGTTGTGTGTGTTGTGTGTGTGTGTGTGTGTGTGTGTGTGTGTGTGTGTGTTGTGTTGTGTGTGTGTGTGTGTGTGTGTGTGTGTGTGTCTGTGTGTCTGTGTGCCTGTGCGTCTGTGTGTCTGTGTGTGTGTCTGTGTGTATGTGTGTGTGCGTGCGTGCGTGCGTGCGTGCCTGAGCGCGTGCGCGGCGCGTGCTTGCGTGTGTGTGTGGGTTCGTATGCATGCGTGTGTGTGTGTGTGTGTGTGTGTGTGTGTGTGTGTGCGTTGTGTGTGTGTTGTATGTGTGTGTTGTGTGTGTGTGTGTGTTTTTTTAATAATTGTGGACCTGAACAAGCTAAATTAGGCCTATCGTGCTAAAGCACTCAGGAACACTTAGGAGGATGGATAGAGGGATAATGAATTGCCAATAGATGCCTATGAACAGCTACCTTAAATTTTCTCATATCATAAGTGAGAGGAAAACAGGAACTAGGGAGATCATTCCAGAGTTTAGAAGCCGTGTAGAAAAATGTGAATTGCGCCCGTTTGGTACGACAAGTGGAGATTTGTACTGGATTCTGATGATATGAATGAGCGAACCGAGTGTTTCTCGGAAAGATTGCCCGAGATGGTATCAAAGAATGTAATTCAGCAGCACAATAGCCGTTGTAATAACGATAATACAAAGAAAGAACTGAAACCATCCTTCTATGCTCAAGGGAATGTATGTGAGAAGTTAAGGACGGGTCATTTATAAGCCTAATCGCTCTCTTTTGAATACAATCAACGATATCGCGAGCGTATTGGGGAGCACTAACCCAAAGGTGAGAATTATATTCCATATGAGGCCGAATTTGGGCCTTATACAGCAGGAGTTGTCGAGAGGTAAAGTACTGCTTAGATCTGTACAAAAAGCCTATTTTACGAGCAGCTGTTTTGGTAGCTGACAGAAGATGGTCAACCCATGAGAGATTTGAAGATACAGTCATAACCAACAGAGTAATAGAGTCTGAAAACTTAAGAACTGAGCCATTTATACTTACAACAGGAAATGATCGATCTTTTTTGGCGGACATAAGGCAACACTGAGTTTTGTTAGTATTAAATTTAACTAGATTATTGCTTCCCCATTAGAGAATACGTTGAATGTCTTTGTTAATTGAATTTGCCATTTCAACTTTAATTTCTGGATTTAACATAGAAGGTGGATTATCACTATGAGTAGACTGAGATGAACTACAGTGACGAGTGCTATCGTCAGCAAAGCAATGGATGGGGTTAGTTGTTGAAGAAATAAGGTCATTTATGTACAGCAGAAAAAAGTGTAGGCGCTATAACGGATCCCTGTGGTACGCCCGCGTTAATGCTAACTTCATTTGAAAAAAAGCCATCAACCACGCCACGTATTCGTCTCTTATCAAGGAAACTAGAAACCCAGTTGATAAGCGTATCATTTAACCCAAACGAAGTGAGTTTGGCAAGTAAACACTTATGCCAAACTTGGTCAAATTCCTTTGAGATATCTAAAGCGACTACAACTGTTTCACCAGACTGCTCTACTGTATTGTTCCAAACTTGGGTCACATATGAAAGAAGATCGCCTGTTGAACGACTTTGCCTAAACCCACATTGGTGGTCGCTAAGGAATTTGTTAGCTTCAAGGAACGTGAGCAGTTGCTGATTGATGGTTTTTTCCATGATTTTAGACAAAATGGAAGTGATGGCAATTGGTCGGTAGTTTGAGGGATCGGTCTTATCGCCTTTTTTGGGAATAGGTTGAACATTTGCTAACTTCCATGATGAAGGCAATTCCCCAGAAGACAGAGATCGTATAGAGCTTGGATAGGACTGGTACTAGTTCGGGGGAACATTTCTTTAAGACAATAGCTGGGATACCGTCTGGGCCAGTCGCCTTATTGAGATCAAGCCTACTGTTGATCGATTCCAAGAGCTTGTACCGAAAATAAATTGGTTTCATAGCGTATGAAGAGTTGACTAGGAGCACATCTTTTCCAGAATCATTGAGACACGAGTTTGATGCAAACAAATCCACAAAGACATTGGCTTTGTCTACAGGATCAGCAACTATCGATCCGTCAATAGACGTCAGGGGGGGAAATGAAGATGTTCCAAAGTTTTTACTAATGGCTTTAGCTAAAGACCAGAATTTACGACTGCCTAAAGGAGATGTAGCTAGTTCATTGCATTTTCGTTGTTCGAACAACTTTTTAGTTCTAGATGATACTTTTGCAGATATTTCTAGCACCAACGTATTCTACATGACTGTCGACCGATTTATTAGATTTCCATTTAATGTAATATTTATTTTTTAAAGATATTGCATCAGCACAAGCCTTATTGTACCAGGGTTGGGAACGTGAATGACCTATACGGTACTGTTTTTTGGGAATGTATAACTCTATTCCCAGGAGTATGACTTCAGATACTGAAAGAGCGATGTCCGAAGAAGAGGACGACTTAAAACAATATTCACGCCATGGAAGGGTTGCAAAGAAATCCTGTAAATCACTCCATCGAGCTGACTTAAAACACCAAAAGGTTCTATCGGTTTTGCCAACAACAGTGCAATTAGGTACAGTAGAAATGATTTTTATTAGACAATGGTCGGAAAGTCCTAAAGGCGAAAGAATGGAAGTTTTATAAACAAGAGGGTTTGATGTAAGAAAAAGATCCAGAAGATGTGGAGTATGGTTAGGGTTATCAGGGATTCTTGTGGGTTCAGAAATCATTTGTGTGAGATTACATGAAATAGCAAATGTTTCTGCACTATGACCAGCGGGATTTGTAGTAGATTAGAACTGAAGCCAATTAGAGTTATGAACATTGAAATCGCCTACAATTGAGATATCGCAAGATGGAATCTGAGACAGGACTTTCATACTAAGGTAATCGAAGAAGTCTTGAAAGTTACTGTCATTAGGAGACCTATAAATGCAACTGTAGAATTTCACAAATAAAGGACCAGAATGTTTAAACCAAATAACGTAAAAATTTTTATTTTCTAAGGAAGAAACCCTCTTGCAAGCAATTCCGTCCTTGATGTAGGCACATACGCCTCCTTTATATCGAAAGTTAGAGTGAAGGTGGTATTGAGGAAATTGCAAGTCGGGTGACTCGGAGCTTTCAGAGGAGACTTGTGTTTCAGATAGAAACAAAATATCAGGTTGTAATTGTTCAAGATGTTGGTGAATAGCGTTAAGATTAGACCTGATACCGCGGATGCTGTAGTAGTGAATCAGAAAGTTGAAACTTTCGATGACCGAGGTCGCTTGGGCTCTGCCCTCCCGGACATGTGTGTGTTGTGTGTGTGTGTGTTGTGTGTTGTGTGTGTTGCGTGTGTGTGTGTGTGTGTGTGTGTGTGTGTGTGTGTGTGTGTGTGTGTGTGTGTGTGTGTGTGTGTGTGTGTGTGTGTGGTGTGTGTGTGTGTGTATGTGTGTGTGTGTGTGTGTGGGTGTGTGGGTGTGTGGGTGTGTAGGTGTGTTGGTGTGAGGGTGCATGGGTGCGTGGGTAGGTGAGTACGTTGGTGCGTGGGTGCGTGGGTGCGTGGCTACGTGGGTGTGTGGCTACGTGGGTGCGTGCGTGCAGACGGGCGTGAGTGCGTGCGTACGTTAGTGCGTGAGTGCGTGCGTGTATAGGTGAATGCGTGCGTGCGTGTGTGGGTGCGTGCGTGTCTGCGTGCCTGTATGTGTGTGTGTGTGTGTGTGTGTGTGTGTGTGTGTGTGTGTGTGTGTGTGTGTGTTGTTATGCGTGTGTGCTGTATTGTGTGTGCGTGTGTGTGTGTGTGTGTGTGTGTGCGTGTGTGTGTGTGTGTGTCTGTGTGTCTGTGTGTGTGTGTGTGTGTGTGTGTTTGTGTGTGTGTGTGAGTGTGTGAGTATGTGTGTGTGTGTGTGTGTGTGTGTGTGTTGTGCGTGTGTTGTGAGTGTGTTGTACGTGTGTTGTGCGTGTTGTGCGTGTGTTGTGTGTGTGTGTTGTGTGTGTGTGGCTGCGTGCGCGCGCGCGTGTGCGTGCGTTCGTGCGTGCGTGCGCTCGTGCGTGCGTGCGTGCGTTCGTGCGTGCGTGCGTGAGAGTGTGTGTGTACAATATGGCTCAAAAAGGTCTGTACAAAACGCTAGGACAAATTCCTGAGACTAAAATATGAGGATCTAGCCCAATTTACCTTAGTCCAAAAGTTGATAGTTTCCAAAATGCAGGGTGTCAAAGTTATTATTTTTTTAACTCTTTTATATGTCTATCTTAATAATAACAGGATTTCCATGAGATTGGGTACCTACAGGTTTTCTATGATGCGAAATTCAGATTTGATCATAGTTTTGATGTATCTTTCATCTGACGCCACCAGCAGCCCTTTGGCTACATAACTTTTCTGCCTATACCTTTTTTTTTCAAAAAAGGTGTACCTTGTAGATGTCACTTCCAGCAGCCGTTTCATGATACCCTATATATATATATATATATATATATATATATATATATATATATATATATATATATATATATATATATATAATATTGTTGACAACAGAATATTGTAATATTTTACATGGTAAGAGCTATGTAATATACACCAAAAGATTCTTCCAAATGGGATTCTAACCCATATCTTCTCATATAGTCAACAAGCCAGCCTTTTGCGTCTTGTTGTTGATGTATTGTCATGTGAGTTTGTGTCGAAAGCTATTAATTTGTGGTTCTTGTAAATCTTCAGATGCAATGTGGTGTTGTTTGTGGAAGATGTCCGTTGGTAATCTTCAAACGAAACAAGTGTCAGTTGTGTGAATAATAATTATTGTCGGCATAAACACATTTGAAGTGAAATGACACGTTAATACTTAACCTGACGCACCAACAACTATGGCGGACCTATGTATGTTTACCTGAAAAGAGCAAACACGTTCCGACCATGTGTAAAAGTTACTATCAACAGCTCAGTCGCAGTTGCCACCTAAGCGAGTCTTGCTGGAAGCTTTCGAAGGACAGGTTGGGTTTTCCACATATTGACATATCCGAGTATGGCCAACGGGAAGTTGAGCTGCTACCACAGTGTCCACACTTCACCTGGTACGGGATGACCGGTGTGGTATCGCACTTCGCACAGCGTGCTATAAGACTGCAATAGAGCTCTGAGTGACGAAAACTCTGGCATAGGTAACAATAGCCGATGCCAGTTTCTCGCATAAATCCCACGACGGTGACATGAAGGTAGGTGAAGTGTTACATCTATTGAATTTTTTTAAAACCACATTGAAGTCACATCATTTTCGGACACTCCTCGTCACATAGAATCACCGTAAACAAACGATCGCTCGGTGCCTTATAAGTACGATATGGCATACCATGCTTATGCATACATCTAATGCGCCTCTCTCGGTCCTTAGTTGAGGCAGGATTGATCCGGAGTACCTCATTGACGGCGTTGGCTCTGAAGAAGGCAATCCTGCCTTGGAAAGGCTCTCATGAGTTAATCCACTGACAATGGATTTTATAGAGCATTATCTCCCCCGTAACAGTCTCCATGGCATCCTAGTTGATTTATACTAACTCGAAGACCTTGGTTGCCGTCAAATCTGTCGTCTTGCGGGCCTGTGTCGAATTCTTTCCGTTCCTTCGTGTTTTGAATGTATCGTCGTTCTGGATCGGGGAGATGGTGCAAGTCGATAGAATGGTTAGTAGGGCTTCCATTAGTAGAGCGACGTCTGTCAGCCTTTACGACCTTCTACTACTCTACTTTCGCCGGACAGATGGTGGTGGGTTGCTTACCAATCAGCAACAGTGGGGTCTCCAACGGCCGAAAACGCAAATTCAATTGAAATACAATGGTACCTATTTTATACCATGATCCTTTTGCACATAAAATATATAAAAGAATGCCTCAAACTAGAAGACGCTACCTTTTTTTAAACGGAAGGTACGAGCAAAAGTATGGACTTCAAGGCAATTATTTCCTTTCTAAAGCAACACTCAGTATTAAAGTATTTATTTAAGCCCTTATTGTTATAATGCATTACAAGACGAGCTAGAAACTCAAAGAAATACAAAACATGAAGATGAAAATAATATACCGGGTGACAGCTTTCAATCCGAATATAGGTAAAAAGCATTGGTAATTACTTTTTTAAGGATTCCTCCTCCCCGTTTCAATCTACAATAATGATAATGGTACCAATCGTGTACTATAATACCAAGAACTGGTTAAACGGTTCTTTTCTTAATAATTAAACATATTAGAATTAAAGAGAAGTCGGGGCGAATAAAATACAATATTTAATTTGGAAGAAATGCGTTCTCTAAAGCTTACAATCCATTATATCAAAGACTGATATTTGGTGGTATTAATAAAAAATAAGCATTTGCTTATACTGACGATTTAATAAGCCAAACCTTATTGCGGATAGGGTTTTGCTTGTTACGGATATGGTTTTGCTTATTTTTTGTTAATACCACCCAATGGCAGGGAGCTGGATTTTTTTTTTGTTCATGATCCTATTGTTGGTGATTCCAGCGCAACAGTTTAAATCAATTTTACTTCCATAATTTGCTCGTAAGAAGATGTTAAATAAGAGTGTAAACAAAAACTAACTCATTTTGAACGAAAAATTGTCGACATGCGATTAAATCTTTTTGATTCTAGAATTTTTAGTTAGTAAAGAAGTGACGGAGCAACCAGTTATGTGTGTAACCATACGCGGAGTAAGTTCATCTTTCGATTGGCACCGTCACCATTCTTCTAGATTGGAACGGGGAGCAGGAATCTTCAAAAACGTAATTTCCAATACGTTTTCCCCATCTTCGGATCAAAAGTTGTCACCCGGTATTTCGGGGGGTAAAACAAAAAGATCGCCATGAAAAACCTTCTGTCAAATAGAAGAAGAAAATAATATTGCTCTGTCAGTAGCTAATTGCCATCTACAATTTCGATTAAGTTATAATTTTCTATAAATGATGTCTAATTCCCTTGCTGAAGCATCTGACATGAGTACAGTGTTTTTCCAGAATTTTGAAAATGCAGCAATTGATTCACTAGACTACGCATTAAAGTACCCAGATAGAAGAGACTATTCTCGAAGAGCTTTAGCTTTCCTCGCAAGGCGTTTGAAATTGACAGGACGAATTTTAGCATTACCAGCTACAAACAAATAACGAAGGACTCGCAGTGAGGAAAATATAATAAATTTACTTGCGTACGTTGAAGCTAATCATCATTGCATGTAAAATATGATTACTGCAAAAATACATAGCTTTATTATTCCATAAATTATCTTTTAAGCGAGACTAAACTGATTGAAATAGGTTAGAGCAATCCCGGGTTATCGAATTTTTCCTATAACGAAAATCAAAGTTGTAGAATATTATATACACGGAATACAAAATTAACAAACTAAATTTGAACAGTTGAAGCCTTGTTACCACGATTAATAGCGTAAGTTATTTAAATTTTAGTAATTAAGTAGTTTAACCAGTTTATTCAAAAATAAGTTTCCGCTTACAGCCACTCACTATAATAGAAAGAGACAGTTACACTTAAAATAGTAGGTTTTAGCGGAAAACAGTTTACACAATCACGGTTAAATACGAAGGCTCCCAAGAAACGTGTATAATATCGCAGGCTGAATAACGTTATAAATTTTTATTTGTAGTAATTGGAATACTGCGGAAGAAACTAGGTATTCGTGGCACAAAGTCTCTAAGCTACATGAAAGATAAATAATATGAAGTTTCCATTCAAGTTCTTTAAACAAGTACTATACGATGTCAGTGGCTTACAATTATTAAATATATGTTGTTCAGATAATATGTGAATGTGGAATACATAAATAAATATTGTGCGTAGGATTAGTTCCTTAAACCAAATTTTATTATTTTAGATAACGTGTAACTGGCACGTATAACAGGATTGTGTCCAATATATAATATACACGATTCTCACTGGTGTAAACCAGTCGTATCATGCATAACAGGATAGCCTCGCCCAATTGACTATGTGAATATCTATGGGATTAATGTATAGTTTGAACTGATTGTTTACAAGCAAAGAGCCACGCAACAACAAAACATCAGTGGTTTGTAAATTGTTGAATTAACATTTGCCGTAAGTTATCATCAGGATAGTCGTGTGATATCTGACAATGATGAAATTTATTCTCAAATCACACAACGATATTACTCCCTATGTGGATATTATCGTGGTACAGAAAATGCTCCAAAACAATTTAACGTATAAGATTGATGGGTATTTAAAGTATAGTGGTATGAGCAACATGACCCCCCAACCTACAATTTAAAAATTAAACGAAATGAAATAATTTTCATAATTTTTTAGGTTCCTTATGCAACCTCTTTTTTAACACGTGCATAAGGAAAATAGGAAACATTGTAAAAACAGAAACAATACTCTGTTAGATGGACGTTTAAAACTTTATGTCAGATAGAGGTTAATAGACAAACATTCCAAAGCCATTGGCTTCCATAAAAACATCGATAATACAGTTTCATTATTTTCAATCCTGTTTTAATTAATTTGTGGACTTATTTTGCATTGTATTAAAAACCGTACTAAGAAAAGTTATGTAAAATTTTACTTTTCTTAAAATATGTATATACATCTTTTTATAAAATTAATAGTTATTCAGATTTGGAAAAATTTGGACTAACACTTAAATTCTACCTTGGGAATTGTTCCGTTAAATATTAGGGGGCGCATCAACTAGCATAGAACATAATTAATCGAAATGTTTAGGATCGGTATTCTTATATCGTTGAAACTAACAGCTGTTTCAGAAATATTTGATAAAAACCAAAATCTACATGCAATCAAAAATAGTCAAATTTAACAGATTTTAACGCAGCTAATTTTTGAAGTGGAAAAACACATGGATCTATTAAACAGTACATTGTTTGACAACTTGCGTTATGTTGTCTAGAAATATTTTGGGCAAAAAATATTAGTTATGGTTGTAGTTGCAAGAAGTAGAGGCGCTCCAATGCTAATTCCTTGCTGTAAGATAATATGGAATATTTTCCTCATGTATAATTTACTCCTATACAGCAATACAACTTCGTTAGGATTACAGCGCTAATCCCATGGAACGTTATGAATTACAGCGGCAAGTCAACTGCAATGACGTCATACTCAACTACCATAGTAATAGAGCTATTCTTGTTATGAACAAGACGCATTTGTCAATCACTGACAACCACGTTAAAAAATTAAATTAAGTTTATTGTAAAAATGAAACGATTTCGTAAAATTCCGTGAGAAACCATTGATAGCAATATTGAAAAGGGTGTTAATAATTAAAAAGTTTGTCCCTTTTTAAATTTTGTAGCCTTTGTACATAATTATATTATATATATATATATATATATATATATATATATATATATATATACACGAGGTGTCCCTGAAATGTGTGGACATCACTTAACCACAGATTCCTGCTTCGAAAATAAGACGATTTAACTAATCTTACCTATATGCAATTAAGTTTCGTGTTTAGCTAGTATTCTTCTTCAAAGTTCTTTCAAGAAAAAGTTATTTTATCCATAACGACAGAACGCTTGGATCGATTTGAACAATATTCGGTATTGTACTCCTTACAGATGTAGGTCATCTTTTAAGATGATACTATTTATTATCAGTGGACAATTAGTGTACGAAACACGGGTAACCCGGCATAAGTCAAAAACTTTTTAATGTTAAGGCTAATAACTTTCAAAAGAATAGTTTCAGAAACAAATATTTAATAGTAATTTTTTTTTGTTACTTTTTAATTGTTGATATCAGTTAAGGTTTAGACAAAAAAAATAAAATCTGAGGGACCGCACACTGCATTTCTTAACCCTTGGGCAGTCGCGTGGGTAATAATAACACCATTGTTCGCGTGGATGGCAATAGTCATCCATCAATTACTTTTGAGTTTATCAATTTTATTTCTATTACAATATGTAATTGAATGAATTATACACATTTGCTACATGATTTTGAAACCTCCATTTCAAAATTATTACTGAAAAGGACAACTAAAGTGTTTACAATACATTTACGATACAATAGCACCATATTATGAACAGATACAACAAATAATTTATTCAAAAAATGTTTCACAGTACTTTTTTATAAACTAAAAATGCAAACAACGTAAAATTATAAATTACTTGTGAAATATTTCAGAGAATATTATACTTCAGCTGTATTATTCATTTGTGTGCTAAAGCTTCCTAAATTTCTTTACTTTTATAATATTGTGTTCACCAAAACATAAATTAGTAGACATTATTTAATTTAAATTACATAGAAATACTAGTAATATACTAAAACTACTGTAAAGAAACATTTTCAATAAAAGAGTACATACTTTTACAGTAATAGTCGCGTGGATGACAATTGTCACAAACTTAAATTTATTGCCTTATTACAGCACCACTTACAATATTGAAGGTTAAAGTATTACTACATCCACAAATATGTAATCTAGCGGTCTGGTATTCTAATAAATAAATGACGGTATAGTATTTATTAGTGACAAGTAAGTGTAGTTTTAATCACAGTAGTTATTGTTTATCAATTGTGAAGTGTCTCAAATTGTTGTTGGTGTTAGCTAGTGATTTTTAGTAGTTAATATTCGTCGTTATTTCCGTAACAATGGCTGTAAACTACACGTACACTGAGCAAACGTATATGTAGATAGTTTTACGATATAGCGAAGGAAATTGTCGGAGAACTCACAGGGTAGAGGAAGAAATTCTGGAAATAGTAGAAGAAAATCCAGAAGTAAGTAGTCGATGCTGAGCATTGCAAGAAAGAAGATCTGATGATGTCAATTTTTATAGCAAAATTCTCTTCACTGATGAAGCGTGCTACACAAGGAGGGGTATGACTTGTACGTCAATCAGTATTTCGTTCTCTAAATATTTTTTTTTCTGGTCGATTACCTTCTTACAGCACTGTTGCCAGTTTTCTTGAATAACAGCCGTTAATTCTTCTATCAACAATCTTCTAACGTGGTATTTCTCTTTGCAACATTATTTTTCACTTGAGACCAAATCAACTCAATCGGGTTTAAGTCCGGGTGATAGGGAGGTAGTCGCAGCACCGTATGTCCTTCATTACTTAATATACAATATACTAAGGAATGTCAACTATTAGGATTCTTTTAATGAGAATTTAAGCGCCGCAAAACTACTTATTTATTTTATTATGTATTGTGAAAGTATTTGTTGTTTATACATATTTGTCTAATAAATTTGAGTATTATGAGCTTTAAAATTCACATAAGATACAAAATGGTTGACTGTAGTTTTGTTGCAATAATTGTAATAAAGTTAAATTAACAAGTACGTATGTAAATCAATAACAGAAATAAATAATTAATTAGTGTAATGCATGATAATAAACGGAACGCGCTTTTGGTGGCGACGTTACTGACATGCCGCGCTTAAGAGACTTGAAGTTGGACGAATGCGCATCCAACGTTCAGGAATTCTTTGTCCGCGCGGACTGTCCGTAAGTTTAGTTAAGTTGTCTTATTTTCGAACCAGGAATCCGTGATCAAGTGATTTCCACACATTTTAGGGACACCATATATATATATATATATATATATATATATATATATATATATATATATATATATATACACTATTCTGGAACTATTCTATCAAATACCACGCGTTTTAATCAGATAATCCTGAAAAAAGCGTTATTTCCTTAAGGAAACCGTATTCGTTGGTTTTCTCTGTTGGTTAAAAAAAAGAAGAGCCCTCCTCCTTCTGGGTCGGGCTCTTTTAATTTTTAACCAACAGAGAAAACCAACTTATGCAGTGTCCAGACAACATCGCTTTTTCCCGTATTATCGATAATTTTGGACACACTAGTGGTACTATATGTTATATGACTATTTTACGCACTCGTCAAATGAACCAATCAGGAGCTCTAATCATGTTCGAATTATCGATAACACCAAACTTGACTCTCGACTCTGATTGGCCTGTCAAGTTCGGTGTTTTCAGATTTGTGTATGTGACAGTTAAACGTCAAATATAAATAATATAAATATAAATAATCACGCATTTAAGAATGAGATGTCAATGGTTCCTGTTTATTAAACTTCATTAATTTCTGTGATCAACATGTTAATTTTTTTGCTAACTCCCTCCAATTCTGCCGAATGTCAGATTGTTTACCTGTGTGAAATAGTCTAATAAAATTCCACTCATGATTTATCTTATGAGTCTGCCATTTATTTCATAACTCAACTGAGTTGCTTGAAGAAAACACTCGTCCCGCGGAGTCGTGGTGTTTTCAAGTAACTCAGTTTCGTTATGGAATAAATCGTCAGACTTATTGCGAAAATTCAATCACTTGTGGTATTACTATTGATAATTTTCAAGAGTAAACACTCGGCCATATATAATAGAACTACCAATTTATCTTGCATACGCTTCCTGTCTTTTTTTCTTACAAAGTACCGTTCGTAACAATAACAGAGCTCCTGTGAGCTTGCTAATGACAATCCACTCAACTTGTTAATACTTACCCCTTAGTAACACTTTTTGGACAGTTCTTTACCACTTGCCTGTAGGTTATCCGTCATTTAATAAAAATACCTTAGGGTGGTAGACAAGATATTCAACGAAGTGATGCATTTTGATAATCTTTGTACAATAATTTATTCAAATTGACGGCTCGTATGAAAATTTATAGTAAAATTTTACAGGTTGAGGTCTATTTAAAATCATTTCAAATTTACTTATTGTTAATGTTACTGCGTTTTATTGACTGAAAAATCCTTTGTACTCTGTTATAAAACATTATTTTAAAATTTTACAGACCTAGGGTAAAGAAATGTTAAGTAATTTAAAAAGCACTTTATTGCTTCTTATTCGTAAAATTCAGTAATTAGTGTAAATAAAGAAAGAATTTATGTAAATGTCTTGTAGAGAACTTTTTTGTGACTAATTTAAAGTAGGATAATCCGAAAGGTTGCGTTAAAAAGTTCTAGAAGCGTATGAATCAGTAAAGTTTAACAAAAAAAAATCACGTTTAACGCCTGAACCAGAATATTAAGAGTGTGGTTGCGTGATGGTTTGAAATATTTTCTTATTATGTACAAAAAAAAAGACATAAAATATTTTTATGATTTATGTCGAGTAGTGGAGCAGATAATTTTATATCGACGCACATTTAATGGACGATATTTTAAATTTGTGGTTGACATAATGCAGATATACCAATATTAAATATAGCACAGAAAGAGTTAAATATATGCTTGTATTATCACACTGCTCCACTTTTTCCGTGTTGAAAGCTTCGACGCTGAATGTCGATATAAAACATATATAATAATCTGTCAACTACAGTCGATACTACCACAAATTCAGCAATACATAAAAAATTAGTCTTCATTCTCCTAAAATAAAGTGAACAATGAATTTTGTATTTAGCTAACATGAGTGGTACAAATTGTACTAAGTATTGATTTACAAACAAGAATAGCTTGAATGTCTGGTTCTGACTGCTTCATTTCTAAAGAAAGATAATGAGAAAATGAACAACTCTGCGAGATAAGTTCATTAAAATCTTTTATAAACAGGCTAGACATTATAAGTAAAAACTGCGTTCCTGTTAATTACGCAAAAACTTTGTATAAAATTAATCTTACCGTAATGGACCAATAATGATCATGTTCCTAGACAGAAATTAATATCAGAAATTTTTCATCCAGTCACTCTGTTTAGATAGAAATTCAATATCTTGTCTAAACCACAATTATGAGAAACTTCATCAGTTACGCGAATACACTAATGGTTATAGGAGATTTACTTGTGGAACAAAAAAGAAGCATTAAATTAACCTGGTAAAATGTTCCAATGTAGAAGTGATTGTCAGAGGAGATTCCAAAAAAACATTAAGTAACTTTTGGGAATATTCCTGAATAGAGGTAATACAATACATGGACTTGGTTAAATAAAAATGTCATTAAGGCTAATATCGCTTTTTATCGAACAGTTTTTTCAAAGAAAAATTTGGGTTACCATACATATAATTTACTCTTGTTGCACACTCGAAATAAGAGTAATTTTTTGCTGCTTACACAAACTGCCGTTATTTGAACCTTAGAGTAATTGATTATTTCTCTACTTTCATCAACACATGTCAGTTACATAAAATTTCCATTCTTAATTTACACTTATTCGTTTTTTTTTTGTGTATTTGAATACGACAGTATAATTTAAAACGAATCGCGAAATATAATACAATAAGCTGTAAGCTGTAAGATCTAGATATACAATAATCCTATCTAATAACATAAAAGAACTCGGTGAATGCTAGTGCATTACAGGACTTTTTTGCAAAACACTACAAAATATATGGGGTATTTTTATATCTTTGAAATATTCATCTGTTTTAGAAATATTTAATAAAAACCAAAAATTGCCCCTAATAAACCCCTACTTTCCGAGACATCCAGACATCATTGCCGATCTAGACGAAACTTGGCCAAAAGTTTTAAAATGACCTAATAAGCCGATTTAGCGATAGTGAAAAAATGCATAACCTTCTATATCTACATATGTATAATATGTAGGTTGAAGGTTAAAAATAGATATCTCGCTTATCTTTCAAGATAATTATGGACTGTTTCATATCATTTTAAAGCAAATGTCGCTCCCTTTCAAACAAAGTAAGAATACACCAGCAATACGAGGAATGTTTTCAATTTCCGGAAAAACCGGAAGTAGTGTTTTCATCAGGATAATATCATTTCATTAGCGCAAATGAAAAAAGTATATTTCCAAAGTCTCAAGTTTGTAACCAAAATAGTTAGAAAGTTATAACAATACCAATATTAAATATTTGAAAATTCATATCTCCTATACTTGTAACTTGAAGCAAGTTAGTGGCATTCATAAGAGTGGCTGGTTGCCTAGAAAATACAAAAAAACAAAAAGATTCTTGGAGAGAATTTTGAATAAATCAATCTCGAATAATTGTTTATGTTTGACCCCTTGAATGTAGGTAAATTCATATCATAATTTATTACGAAAAGAAATTTCTTTAAAGGACCTATATTTAACTACACATATCTATTTCTAATTCTTCTATATCTTGAACGGTATCGGAAATATATATTTCTACAAAAAAAAATGTATATGTGACTGTAACTGAGGGCATATTCAATTTTGAAATTTTTAAAAAATTACGAAAAAATTACATTTCATTCGAGTTATTGATGACCTGAACTTCAATCTTCTATGTTAAAATTTGAAAATTTGCCCCCAGAGTAACACCCTTATTTTCACCCCCTGTACACCTATTGCGTTCAAAAGCTTGTTTTGTCGACATAATTGTCTTATAGACCTTTTTTCGGGTTCAGTGAGTCGTAAAACATCAAAATAACGCAAATTATTTTTTTCGATTTTTTTTCAACCGCAGCACTATCTGGTTTAACAAGAATGTAATAGATATTTATGTATTAAGGGCATAATCAGAAGATTATGGCTCGAGGGAATGTTAAAAGCCCGACGCGAAACGTAGGGCTTTTATATTCCAGAGAGCCATAATCTACAATTATGCCCGTGGTACATACAATGTTTTATTTTATTTTGCACCATGAAACTGGAACGAAATATTAAAAAGATTCAGTATTTTCGGAAAGTTTTTAATTGCAAATGCAGTGAAATAAAGTCGACAGTAGGCTAATTTGTTGTTACTAAGATACTGTGATATTGCTAAATTGTTGCTAAGGTACTGTTTGTTTGTAAATAATTTGCATTCTAAAATGGAAGGTGAAAACGCAAAGACTAATTTGTTGTTACTAAGATACTGTGATATTGCTATTAATATTATTATTGTGAAATTAACAAAGGTTGTATAGTAAGGTTGTTATTTCAATAATTCTTTTAACTTACGTGAAATATCATGTCATGGGTCAGCTGTCAATCATGCTGCTTAGCAACAATGACATTTCCGTGCTGTAAAGACCACATTACGCCCAAATTTGGAGGCGTATAAAGAACATTATGGTGGCAAAATAAAATAAAGATTTATAAAATTAAAATAATTTGTCTGTAAATTATAATGAACGAAATTTTAACGAGTTTAAATTTTTATTTCGTCGATGTACCTTACTTTAAATGACAAGGAAAGAGGTTATAAAATATACACTTAATGCTTAATGTTCCAATATCGGAGCATCCCGCTTTTTATGCCCCCACTTATACGGACTGCCATATATGCATTTTGCAAGTATCAATTAGTTCGGTTTTGTCATATGTGCACTGTAATTGTAAACATGTTTTTAACTTGCAACCTACATATACATATGTAGGTACAGAAGGTTATGTAATCGACTTTTTTCACTAGCGCTAAATCGACTTATTGGCTCATTTTACAAATTTTGGCCAAGATCCATCATGTCTAAATGTCCATGTGTGTGTGTCTGTATGTCTGCAGCTGTGGATGTATCTACGATACCTCCAGAACGAAAATACCTACGCACTTACAATTTTGTATTTAACCTTGCTTTCATTTGGCTTAGAGCTGATTTTGGGAGAAATGTAGCAGCGGATTAGGGGGCAAAAATTCCTAAGGTAGAATTTAAGTTTTTCATTATCTGAATAACGATTAATTTTATAAGAAAAAGTGTAGACGTATTTTTACATAAATTTTCTTTATAGTTTTTTCATGTCAAGCGAAATAAACGTAAAAATTAAATACATGATTGAAAATGCTGAAGCGGTATTATCCATGGTTTTGTAGAAGCAGGTGGCTTCGTAATTTTTTTACGTTAACATGTATTGTTGTCTACCAATCTCTATCTCACTTAAAGTTTTAAACGTCATTCTGACATAGATTATTGTTTTTGTTTTTATAATATTGCCTGTTTTCGTTATGAACGTATAAAAAACAGGCTGCGAAGTTTTCCTAAAAAAATTTAAATTAAAATTATTTCATTTCCTTTAATTTAAGTTAGCATCTAGACATCTATTAACTTCTGTCTGTCGTGATGTTTTAAACGTCTGTTTGACACAGATGATTGTTTTTGCGTTTACAGTGTCGCCTATTTTCGTAAGGAACGGCTTATAAAAAAGATTGCATAATTATCCTAAGAAAAATGTTATTCAAATATTTCATTTCTTAATTCGCATTTTGTAGGTTGGAAGGTCGTGTGGTGTTCCACACCAGATATTTTAATATTATTTGCCGCATTTTCGATAAACAGAGATATGGCTCCCAAAAAGTTAGTTTATATTTAAACGATTTCACTTATTATTGTAACGTTTTTGTAGCATTTACAGTAAAACAACCAGAGGTACTTTCTTGTTTTGAGGAATTATTTGACGAAGAGCTATCCATATATTTGAATGAAATGTTTGTTAAATGCACATCAAGGTTGAAATTATACCTTTGACGTAGACAATTGAAGTGTTCTGCAGCTACATTTCTACTATCAGGACATCTTCAAGTTACAAGGTAGCGAGTGCGTTAGGAGACAAGATGTGATACTTATAATCCTTTCGATGCAAACGTCATATGGCCATGCAGATTCGACAAAATGAGGCGAGTTTCACATTGTGCAGCTAATACCTGTTTAGAAGCCATTGATAAATTTCTGAAATTACTACATGTGCTCAGCAAACTAAACTCAGCACATGTATGACTAAATGGAAAACTAAGCATTAATGAGAGCATGACTCCACATTTCAGAAAACCAAAAAGTTTATACAAGGGAAGCCTATTCGATGGGGTGTTCATGCGATCCCATGGGATGCATAATACAATTTGAGCTATTTCAGGGTAAGCGGGATAACCGTTCTCAAATGTAATTTGGATTAGGTAGCTCAGTAATTAAAACAAAATTATAATTACTTCAAATTATCGGGATAGATACTTCTCATCGTTAAAATTGGTAAATCATCAAAAATATGGGTATCTCAACAGATTTGGAAAATGTCCTTTAACCTCTAAGAAAATATATATTTTTGTAAATAACTTTTTTTGATATCTCCTTTATTAACGGATATATCGCACTAATGCACTATATATATATATATATATATATATATATATATATATATATATATATATATATATACTTCACATTATAAGATTATTTTCGTATTTACAGGGTGAACCAAACATCCTTTCGTTACGTTATACAGGGTATTTGAAAAGTTATGGTCAAATGTACACGAAAATCATTCTCATTTCAACGTCCTGTATTCTCTTTTTTTTATGATTGTGGACCTGAACAGGCTAAATTAGGCCTATCGTGCTAAAGAACTCAGGAATACTTAGGAGGATGGATAGAGGGATAATGAATTTCCAATAGATGCCTATGAATAGCTACCTTAAATTTTCTCATATCATAAGTGAGAGGAAAACAGGAACTAGGGAGATCATTCCAGAGTTCAGAAGCCGCATAGAAAAATGTGGATTGCGCCCATTTGGTACGACAAGTGGAAATTTGTACTGCAGACTGATGATGTGAATGCGAATAGCTGTTGTAATAACGATAATACAAAGACAGAACTGAAACCATCCTTCTATGCTCAAGGGACTGTATGTGAGAAGTTAAAGACGGGTCATTTATAAGTCTAATCGCTCTCTTTTGAATACGATCAACGATATTGAGAGCGTATTGGGGAGCACTAACCCAGAGGTGAGAATTATATTCCAGATGAAGCCGAATTTGGGCTTTATACAGCAGAAGGAGTTGTCGAGAGGTAAAGTACTGCTTAGATCTGTACAAAAAGCCTATTTTACGAGCAGCTGTTTTGGTAGCTGACAGAAGATGGTCAACCCATGAGAGATTTGAAGATACAGTCATACCTAACAGAGTAATAGAGTCTAAAAACTTAAGAACTGAGCCATTCATACTTACAACAGGAAATGATCGATCTTTTTTGACGGACATAAGGCAACAAGTTTTGTTAGCATTCAATTTAACTAGATTATTGCTTCCCCATTCGAGAATACGTTGAATGTCTTTGTTGATTGAATTTCCCATTTCAGCTTTAATTTCTTGATTTGACATGGAAGGTGGATTATCACTACGAGCAGACTGAGATGAACTACAGTGAAGAGTGTTATCGTCAGCAAAGCAATGGATGGGGTTAGTTGTTGAAGAAATAAGGTCATTTATGTACAGTAGAAAAAGTGTAGGCGCTATAACGGATACCTGTGGTACGCCCGCGTTAATGCTAACTTCTTTTGAAAAAAAGTCATCAACTACGACACGTATTCGTCTTTTATCAAGGAAACTAGAAACCCAGTTGATGAGTGTATCATTTAACCCAAACGAGGTGAGTTTGGCAAGTAAACACTTATGCCAAACTTGGTCAAATGCCTTTGAGATATCAAAAACGACTACAACTGTTTCACCGGACTGCTCTACTGTATTGTTCCAAACTTGGGTCACATATGAAAGAAGATCGCCTGTTGAACGATTTTGCCTAAACCCATATTGTTGGTCACTAAGGAGTTTGTTAGTTTCAAGGAACGTGAGCAGTTGCTTATTGATGGCCTTTTCCATGATTTTAGACAAAATGGAAGTGATGGCAATTAGTCAGTAATTTGAGGGATCGGTCTTACCACCTTTTTTGGGATTAGGTTGAACATTTACTAACTTCCATAAAGAAGGGAATTCCCCAGAAGACATAGCGCTTAGATAGGATTGGTACTAGTTCGGGGGAACATTTCTTTAAGACAATTGCTGGGATACCGTCTGGGCCAGTCGCCTTATTGAGATCAAGCCTACTGATGATCGATTAATGTATACCCTAGATAGAATAACCTAACAATAATTTTTTTAGGCATAACTTTTTGACATTGGTACAGTATTACTAGAAAGTGATATTTCTTTATTATTGCACCAATTGAATATAGAACGAGCCAAAACTCGAACACATGATTTTCTCTATTTTTTCAAATGAATCGCCCCTGTATTTTATTTTAAAAGGTGAAAATACACTTTATGTTCTTTCATTTTTTTTAAGCACTCCCTATAGCTAAAAAGTTAATTTGTGAGATATTTTCGGGGATAATATAATTAGTGTTATGATTATCATCGGTGATAGCTCGAGTTAAAATAGGGTTTTAACGAGTGGTATCATCGATCATTAATCATAAGACATGTTATATTTGGTAAGAGAATATAATGAACGTTAATAGAAAATCATAACACGTGTTATATTTGGTAAGAGAATATAATGAACGTTAATAGAAAATATATTTTTTGAAGATTACAATTTTAAACGATCTGTCACTTTGATAGTAAATATTGTAGTTGCAAGACGATCAATACAATTATTTATTTCTTTGTCACTTTGACAGTAAACCATTTTTTTCATTAAAATCATGTAACAGTCAACATGCGGTGATAAAATTATCAGCAATTTTATAGCCTATTCTGCGATTTCGTTTTTGTATTTTAACCAATGAAAGTAATAAAAAATGTACAATGTGACATGTGAATTATATTCTCTTTTTAATAATAGAAAGAGATTTGTTTAACAAAGAGAGATATCCCACACGCAGACAACCCGAGAAAATAACGTTGGAAAGGTTAGTAGATCGTTTTAATCGTACGGATTCAGTAGTTCAGGAAAAAAAGGAAAGGACAAAACCTGTACTTAACGAGGAAAATGAATTTAACGTGATGCTTGAAGTTACGCATAATCAACATGTTAGTACACGTGAAATCTCGCGTCAGCATGATATTAGTGTCAGGTTCGTCCGAAGAATACTGTCTAAAAACAAAATGCATCCATACCATATCCAGTTGCATCAAAAGTTTCTCGAAGATGACTATCCCACCAGGGTTGCTTTTTGTGAATGGGCTCAACAACAAATCCACAATCAGGCGGATATCTTTAATTTTGTCCTCTTTGGAGACGAAGCCACGGTTCATAAAAATGGAACTGTGAATAGACACAATTTCCATTATCATTTAACAAGTAATCCTCATCTTATAGCAACTCATAGTCAAACTAAGTGGTCATTGAATGTTTGTGGTGGTATAGTTGGAGATCGCGTAATTGGACCAAATTTTTTCGATTGAACAGTGAATGGTCAGGTTTATTTGGACTTTTTAGAAAATCATTTACAATTACTGTTGGCAAACGTTCCTCTTAACATTCGTCAAACAATGTGGTTGTTACACGATGAAGCTTCGGTACATCACACTAGATTAATTCATAATCATCTTAAAATCCATTCTCCTGGAAGATGGGTGGGAAGAGGAGGACCCATTGCATGCCCAGCTCGTTCACCAGAGTTAAGTAAAATTGACTTCTTAATGTAGGGTTATGTCAAAAACCGTGTGTATCAAATACCTCCAACCACACACACAAGATGATATGAAGAATAGAATACGAGAAGCATTCCAGAGTATTAATGTAGAAATGTTAAGAATCGTCAGTCGAGAATTTGAAGATCGACTGCGATGCTCTATTGATGTTATCGGTGGACATTTTGAACATTTATTATGAAGTTAATTAAGCATATAAGAATTTTGTCTTAATAACCGATGTTTTTTTAATTTTTTATAATAATTTGTCACACTTTTAATTGTACACGGCTAACTTGTTATAATAGTAATTAAAAAAAAAATTCTTTCTGTTATTAAATTGAAAATATCTCAGAAATTAACGATTACCTATAGGAAGTGCTTAATAAAAATGAAAGAACATAAAGTGTACCTTCACTTTTTAAAATAAAATACAGGGCGATTCTTTTGAAAAAATTGACAAAATCATGTGTACGGGTTTTGGCTCGCTCTATATTCAACTGGTTCAATAATAAAGAAATAGCACTTTCGCGTAACACTGTACTAATGTCAAAAAATTATGCCTAGAAAAAATTATTGTTAGGTTGTTCTGTCTAGGGTATACAGGGCGTTGAAATAAGAATGATTTTCGTGTACAATTGACCATAACTTTTGAAATACCCTGTATAACGTAATGAAACCTCATATTGTAAGTATGGGGGAGATGAGATTAATCTAAATTTGAAATAATATATAGGGTGTCCCATTTAAAAAAAATATATCTGGTTTTACCCTGGTAATATGTAACACCCTGAAAATACGAAAATAACTTTGTAATGTGAAGTTTGAAGTCCATATACTTTTTGTAAATAACTTTTTTTGACATCTCCTTCAATAACGGATATATCGTACTTCGACGCACTAATTCCTTACCCTATATATATATATATATATATATATATATATATATATATATATATATATATATATATATATATATATATATATATATATATATATATATATATATATATATATATATATATATATATATATATATATATATATATATATATATATATATATATATATATATATATATATATATATTATTTATTATATTATTTATTTATTGTTTATGTGTGTGTGTGTGTGTGTGTGTTTCAAAAATATCTGCCAAAGTTTCTAGGACGTATTGTGTGTGTGTGAAATTGTGCTAATTATGTCAAATGAACATATAGTCCAAAGGTGTTGAAGTTTCGAAAAAAGGGACGTTTTCTTTTGATTTCTCAGGAACTATACACACAGACAATCTGATATTATGTACATTACCCACACTCTACACGAGTCCTAATGTTCGAGATACTCAATTGTTCGACACAGTGGCGGAGATACGGCCAGGTGTAAAAGGGTTTTTCAGGTTGATGAACTTCTACGTCACTGGATGTACTCGAATTTTGTTTCCATTTCCGTATTTGTCAACTCAATATACACGAATAAGGTCTCTTGCGATTTTGTGGTTTGACAGTTTCATAGATAAACACGATTGACAAGTTTGATTTCATGTGCTTCATAGCCTACGCCGCTGTAGTATTTTGATCTGAGAATCAGTGAAGATGAGGAAAACATCAAGGCAAAGAAAAACTCCAGATAGGATTTTTCTTTAAACCGCTACTATTCAGAGATAAAGGGTGTTGCACATAAAAGGAGAACACAAAATGAGGTGTGATAATCAGATACGTATAATATGTATTTTTAGGTACAGCAATCTCTATATCGAAGCGATTTAAAGAAAAATCCTATTTGGAATTTTTCGTATAACACAAATTTTTGACGTTTAATACAAAAAATAACATTTGCAGTTTTAGTTTTCAACTTTTAGGAAAAGGTCTAATTTTGAAGAAGTAACCGCCTAAAATCGCAAATTTTTTGTACAGGTGTGCACAAAAATTTTCGTTTAAATTATTTTTTTTACTTTGTATTCTATATATAAGGTGGCTGTGCAAATAATCATGCACACTTTGAATTGGCAAATTTTATTACTATTTAGACCTGTCAACATGCCTACGCTCATGAAGGTTAGTTCAATTTACTTATGGTTTATGAACAATATAATAAAGTTGTAACAAGAACATGTAATGCATTTGCCCCTCAGTATCTACACAAACAAAAATCATCGCCGAGCATAGTTAAGAAGATTATTGAAACCTACAAAAACCATGGTTCCGTTAAAGCTAGAGTCGCAAGAATAAAGCCTACTGTTGACAACGGATTTTGAAAAAAAAACATACATTTCAACCACTTTCATGCAGGATCTAAAAGAAACTGATTTTCAAAAACATGTGAACCTTTGTGAATTTATAATATCATGGTGACGACAATTTTAAAAAAAAATAATTTGGAGCAATGAAGCAAAATCTTTAAAAAATGGCCTCTTCATCCATAATAACGAAAGAGGATTGTATGAAACGGTTGCTCGGCTCCATACGAGCAGAATCACTTTAGTTTAATTTTAAGGTGTATTAAATGTCTTGAATTCGAAGGGCATAATTTTGAACTGTATCTTAAATAGTTTCATTCTATACTGTTTCCTTACGAAAAAAAAAAGAAATTTAATTGCACAAAATTTGTTTAATAGAATTTTTTGAAAGGCCACGTTTTGTTTTGCAGTAGAATAGCAATTTCTGCACTATCAATTTCTTTCAATTCTCGGTTTCAATAAACCATACTTTACAAGAAATTTTGTAGACTCCTTGGTTGTAGAGATTGCGATATGTTTTACTTCGGGCAGAAAAATAGAAAGGAAAGACGAACATGTAAACCCGGTCAAGAAAAATTAGTCAACATTATTTCTACCGCAGCGTGTAATGATCACTGGTCAGAAAATAAACTTCCACAAAACCAGATCTTTGGGCAACACCGAAGACGCAACAATAAAAATAATAAGAGAAGCCATCGAGAAGAATCCAAGGAGCATGAAGACAAGGGATAACGTATTGCTACTACTAGTAGCGAGGAAAACGGTCTTCGAACGCAAAACAATGCCGACCAATAGTGTAATACTAGAGCTCTTTCTATTTTGCACATCTCCATTTAATAATTGTGAATTTTAGATACAAATTTTATTCAAAACGTTTTTTGACTATTTGTCGGTTAGTAATAATTGTGAGGTAGATAACATAGAATACTTGTCAACATTATTAGAAAACATGTCTTTAGCAAGTAATACCCCCGTTAGTAGCACTCCCACAATTACAGCTCCAAAAGCTATTGCAGACTTCATACCAATTTTTTCAGGAGAATGTTGTCGGTTAGAATATTAAAAGATGTGATAATTTTCATAATAATTACAGCAAAATTGCAGATAATAATTTAAATGATTTTAGTTTTAATGTTATTTGTTCTAAATTAAGAAATGAAGTTTTTGATTTTGTAATGTGCCGCGCAGATCGCTCAGATTTTAACACCTGGCCTTTGATACGTACCCCCCTGAGACAACACTACAGGAATGCAAAGGAATAGAAACGAAAGATTTTTAGATTTCTTAAGTAGAATTAGACAAATGAAATCACGTTTAGAAGTTAAAATTACTTCAGAAAGTGATATTTCAAACGAACGTAAAGCGTAGTTAATAGAACAAAACAAAGAAAACGCCTTCGATGTGCTACTTGCAAACGTAGACGATAAATTAAGATTATTGCTAGATATAAGTAAACATACATCGCTATACGATATTTTTATAATGAACAACCTATAAATAATATAGGACATAGCAATATACAAAGTAATCAACCACAGAAACAAAAAAACAAACAGAGACATGTAAATACCCTATACAATACCAACAACAACCTAGATGATATTTTCACAATTATAGTTTCCTAACGCCAAACGTAAAACCATTCCAGTAGCAATCGAATTTTAATAAACCTAATTTTCCCAGTCAACCTGTATACATTCAACCACAAAAAATTAGTCAACATTACCCTACAAACTCTGAAGTTTTCGGAAACCGAACTAACGTTTTACCCATAAGAAATTTTTCAGACCAGAAAATAAACCAGGACCCATGTCAATCACTTTTAATCCTGCAATACGTACGGAACACAAAAATCCAGCTTATACGAATAATTACCAGACAAAGAATACATTGATTTCAGAAGAATTATGGTGAAGACCTACCACATTCATATTTCGAGAATCACTCGAACGATAGTGACCAGATTGCGACACGACCACAAATATCAAATAAATACGAAAATACGTACCAAACTGATTATTTGATTGACAACGATAATAACTTTGACAATTACAATTCTCACGATATGAAGCCTCCTCCAACGGACTCATAGACCTCAACAACCTAATCCCTAATTCTTTATAATTTGCACACATGAGTAACCCTCCAATTAAACTCTTAATAGACACAAGATGTCACCCTTTCCTTTTAAGACCATATATTGCAGAAAAAATTGTATCCCAAACGATTTTTAGGTCGTCAATGCCAATAATTACCTGTGCTGGTTCACCCCGATAGAATAATAGGAATAAGAGACTTAAGACGATTAAAATTAAATTTAGACCTACAAAATAAAATGCCCTTTAATCAAAGACAAGAGCACCCATACAATACAGGAGCGACTGCAATACACAGAAAGTCGAAATACATCGACATCTCCAATTTTAAAACGAATTAATACAAAACTTTGCGATCAATTAATTACAATATTAAAACTCACAACATGTAATAATACGGTTATAATACCTGCTAGCCTTCTCGAGATAAAAAACGGATCTACAATTTTAGAATTCATAAATAATTCACCTCACACTCAAATCGTCGAGATTACTAACCGTCTTTCACAACTACACGCAACCCCCTTCGACTAATAACCATGGGGAACAATTTACTCATCATTATGATCTATTTGCAAAAAACTTTAAAGATACCAAATCATACAGATACCTCTACGTATATAAAGAAGAAGTGGGAAAACAAATAGAAAACATGTTACAAGAGGAAGTAATCAGACCATCTCAATCGCCTTGGAGCTCACCAATATGGATTGTACCTAAGAAAATAGACACCAGTGGAAAACAGAAATGTAGAATTGTCATAGATTGTACGAAAACCCCATTAATGTCCGTTGTCCTCTGCCCAACATTACTGATATTTTAGACAAGCTTGGACGTTGCCAATATTTCACCAGACTAGATTTAGCATCAGGATTCACCAAATAGAAATTCATCCAAACTCTGTAGCGATGTAGGAAAAGGACATTAGGAATATATGCGATTGCCATTTAGACTTAAAAACGCCCCTGCAACCCTTCAACGAATTATGGACGATGTACTCAAGGATTTAAGGAATAAAATTTGCGACATCATAATGTTTTCTACATCATTAATGGATTATGCGACACTATCATACAACAATAATGTACACTCTTCTATCGGATACACACCCTCCCAAATATGACGCAGACGACGCAACCATAACGATCGTTTCGAAAAAAATTAAAACGAACGCACCACACAATATATTCAAGAACATTCTACAAATTTACACATAATTTCAGACTTTATCCTTAACAAATTGACTAAGAACTAAACGTAAAATTTATAACGCGCAAATAGACAATACGAAACCCACCTTTGAACTAAAAAGTAACGATAAGAGACAAAACAAAATAGTACAACCCTACGAAAAAATCTTACAATTAGAACAAATAAGTGATAACAAAGTAACAGCTGATTACAAAGCCTATCACTTACGAAAGCTAAAACCACAACGTTTGTTTACAGAATCCAATTCACTAATTGTCAAGAAAATACAAAAACCAATACTACCAATTCAACTACGACAAACCAAGATAATAACCTCTAAGCATTCATTCCTGTACCACATACACCTTATCCAACTCCTTGAAATATCCTCAAAAATATTCACCCTGTTAGCGTTCTTCAAAGACGTACTAAAACACCACCAAAATAACTTTTCCTTGATACTAGTCACTAAAATAAACTATGCCATATTCTTAAGCGTCATCATACTAACAAAATTACATTCTTTCGTAAGACCGACGGTGCAAACACGTTCATTAATGGATGGTATCGGAAAACTATTTAATTGTTTTTTGGAACGTTAGACGTAGATGACAAAAAACGCATTAATAACTACTTAGAATTACTCAATAAAAATGACTATAGTATATTATATACCGAGGCGGAAAGTTTTTTTTTTTTTTTATGATTGTGGATCTGAACAGGCTAAATTTGGCCTATCGTGCTAAAGCACTCAGGAACACTTAGGAGGATGGATAGAGGGATAATGAATTGCCAATAGATGCCTATGAACAGCTACCTTAAATTTTCTCATATCATAAGTGAGAGGAAACCAGGAACTAGGGAGATCATTCCAGAGTTTAGAAACCGTACAGAAAAATGTGGATTGTGCCCGTTTGGTACGACAAGTGGAGATTTGTACTGCATACTGAAGATGTGAATAAGCGAACCGAGTGTTTCTAGCAAAGATAGCCCGAGATGGTATCAAAGTGTTCCATTCCTGTCGAGAGAAGTCTAGTTCTCAAGGCAGGGGATGGTACTTTTTACGAGGTTTGTATATGATTTTATTCACAATTAAATAACAAGTAACATTATGCAGTTCAAATCAAAAAATGTTGGAACACATCCATCACGGCTTCTCGTTTAGTATTGAAGGTAGTGACAATGCGACTTTTAATTTTTACTTTGATGAGAAGCCATAAATGTTATGCTTACTATTTTTCTATTTGTTTTGTCATTTCTTGTTATCAATAATTCACTTATTAAATAAAACGTGTTGTTTGTTTCCACCTATTGCTTGCGTTCACTCACCATCTACGCACGTGAGAATAAATGGTTGCATACTCTTGACCCTTTATTAAAATTGGCAAGTTGTCAACCTGACATTGATAGTTTAAATCGATAGTAGCTCACCCACAGGTTGGAAAGTGGTCCATTACTGACCGCTTCACCTCATTACTGTTTCCTCTATTTGTTATTACTGACCGCTTAAAGTAAACCCGTAAAATCATTAACTTTTCAACCTTTAAAGGGTTAGAAAAGCGGTATGTTGCAAACTAATTGTGAATAAAACTACTTTCCACAATGTCAAAACAAGAAACGGTATTACGCGAAATGACGCGAACATGTAAGGAAAATTTTGCCACTTTAGTAGATAATCAAATTACACTACAAAGTCAAATAAACAAATTGAAACATACTATGAACGAGTTAACATATTTTGAAAAAGCATTTTCACTTACCAATTCTATGGATAAGTTAGTAATAAAATTGCAAGTAATCCAAAATCTCGTTAATAATATAGACACCGCACTACCTTTTTCAAAGTTTCACATATTACATCGTTCGATACTAGATCCAATGAAATTAGAATCATTAATTTTCAAACTAAATAAAACTTATAAAACTAGACAAGTGCCCTTGTTATGAAAACTTATGGATTACTATAATTTATTGTCGACCCAAGTAATCATCAAAAACAACCTTATAATATTTAAAATTCATGTACGAGGGGTCGTTTTTATATTCCCGGACTAGGCAATTTACAATGTTAATGTAATTTTTCATTTTATTGATTTTAATTCACATATGCCATGGTAACGTGTTTGACAATTCACAAAACAATTGCAGCATTATTAGTTCTAATATCTGTCAGTTTGTGTTGTAACGTCTCAAAAGGGACAAACTTGAATATCGAGCTATTATAAAGTTTCTTACAAACCAAGGAAAATGTCCAAAAGTTATTCGTGAAGGAATGTTGATTTTATACGGGGATAATTGCCCTCTAAGTCGACTATTTGTGAATGGTCAAAATTGTTTAAACATGGCCAAGAATCACTAGATAATGATCCCCGTCTAGGTCGCCGTGTTGACATGATCACTTCGGATGTTATTGAAAAAACCAAGCGTTTGGTATTGGAAGATGCAAGAATGAAGAAGCAACAATTAGCGTCTTTATTAGGAGTTTCAAAAACCACAGTTTTCAGAATTTTACACGATTACCTTGGCTTGACAAAGGTCAGTGCGAGATGGGTTCCACGAATGTTTACGCTTTTTCAAATGCTTACTTGTGTGGAGAAGTGTGAAGAATTTTTGGCGCTTTGTGGGGACGAACCAGATTTATTTATCAATCGACTTACCACCGGAAATGAGACTTGGGTCCATCATTTTGATCCTGAGTCGAAACAAGAGTCGATTCAGTGCCATATTAGAGTATCCAGTCCTCTC
>JARFJB010002047.1:235000-390000 GCA_036346205.1 Vesta saturnalis
AATAAATCTTACTCGATATAATAAAAAAATGGTTTTATTTTATTTAAAAATTTTCTCAACATATGCACATAACAATTGACAACATTATGTACATTCTGTAGGTATATACATAAAAGCAAGAATAAATTTCAGAGATGACATTGATTTATTTATACCCTGCTTAGAAAATTCCTTTTAACATAATGAGCAAGTACCCAGTACGTCTATCGTTTCAAATATTATTCAAAATAAAATCAAGTATTGATGGTGATGGCCTTAAATTGAAATTTGAAAATTAATTATACAATGTATTATAATTGTTATCGAAACAATTATTTCAATTTTACAATTTTTTCAATTTTTTCAACATTTATTACAAAGCTTAGTAGTCTTCCTTATTTTGTTTGCGTTCTACAAAAATTCAAACATTCTAAATATGAGTGAGTAAAATATATTATATGTGTATAATGTATAAACAGTCACAAATTAGCCCATTTTACGGTGATTGCATTGTTGGGAATCACAAGTACCGGAGAACATATATATGAAAAAGTAAGTTGTTCAGGATTCCCCTACCTTGGGCTCAGTAGCGGTCTGTTAACACATCGGACTAAATAAAGTACTGTTTATACTACTAAGAACCAGCACTTCTAGTATTTCAGATGAATTACTGAGAAATAAATTTGTACGGTTATCGGGTTGCTTGAGAAGCGGTGCTTTAAGAAAGTAATTATAGAAGACATACGGTTGAAATAATTTCGTTTATTTTTTCGTTCCAGGTTAAATTTAAATGTACCCTCGTGTGTCACATTATAAGTAAATTGTTTCATTTATGAGAAGAAACTTGCGTAATGCTAATATCTTTTGGAGTTCAGTACGATAAATATTATTCAACCATCCCGAAAGCGATATTCAAGAACAGTCTCGCTGAGAATCGCATGCTAATAGTAAAAATGGCACAATCAATGATCACACTAAAAAAATTGCTATCACTTCATAATACATTATGTGCAAGTAGTAAAGTATTTACATTCACTTGAAGTAGTTTTTTTTCCCCGTTTACACCTATTTCAATTGTCATTTTATCTCCACTAGTAATAAACACATATCGTTTCCTAAATAAATATACTTTTTGAAATTGTAAGTTGTAGGCGCTAACAAATGTTTCTGAAAGCTACGAAAAGTAAAAAACAGTTTAAGATTTCGAACTTCTGATACAAATAAGTTCTTGCGGGACGTCACACATGACTTACTGAAGTAATCTTGACATGCTAATTCTATTGAACCTTCAGAATGATTTCCAATTAACAGTATATGTTGTAATTGTACATGTACATAGGACAATATTAATACGAATTTAATAATAGTGTATCATTAAAATTTAAAAACCAATAATAATGTAAAGTAAGATAAATTAATACTTTTTTAGTATTCATGTCTTTATCGCACGCCGTGAGTATAAAGGTAGCTAGATAACCGCTTCAATAAATAAGATTAGATTATGACAGATTTTATTGTGAATTGTCAAATTAATGAAATTGTTTACAACTTTACCTCAAAACAAGTAACAGCAGCTAATTTTTCAGTCTCCGTCGACATTTTCAATACGTACAACAATGACGTTTAATAATTAAATGAAATGTCAAATGGCATTTACCTCTCCATTCGATAAAATGCTTGGAAATTATTAATTTGATTTTTTTCAATTAAAATGATTGTAGTTATTACTACTATTATAATTACGCATTCTTACTAAAAAATACCGAATGACACAATGCGTAATCGTCTTTAAAGCATTCGCAACGTTGCTCAAGCTTTAAAGGCTTGATTATGCATTAGTGTCATAATATACTATTTTAATTTTTCTTAACAAAAACTGTAATATTTTACTTAGAAAAAACTTTATTTCATTTTAGATACAACATTGATAGCGATTTACCAGAGTAACTACAGTTTTTATCTAAATCAATATATCCATAAAGAAACCACTATAGTTTATCTATATCTTGGCAAAAGTTATCGAGAACCGAAGTTTCACATTCGAACAAAGCCCTAGCGGTATATTAAACGATAATAAAGATATCCAACCTATAAAAGGGAAACATAAATGTATGAAACAATAGCGTGCATTTCTAAATTACTAGACACCGATATAGTATCAGCGTTATAAAAACTAATAACTTTTACAGAAAGAAATATTATATACAAATATTGTAAACAGTTACAATCTACAGACTTTTCCTAAATATTTATCTTTAACGGATTGTACACTTCAATTTTCCGAAATGAACTGTACCTTTTCGATGTATAATTCTACACCGTTTTTGTACTAGAAATGGCTGTTATCTCTTCTGCGATATCGGTAGTATTATTAATTTAGAGTGTGAGTGTTTCAACTGGGTTTGTGTAGTAAACTAGAAACACTTTTCGCAAGCCGTTTATTTATATCATTATTGAAACATACTTGACTGCACCTCAGAGAATTGATTTTCTAAGAGGAATTAACTAGCCTTTTGTTCTTTACAACAATATTTAATATTTATATTCGTCCAAAATGTCTTGGGCCGTTGACAATATCTTTTACGACTGCATTTGTTTCAGTGAAAGGTACATTTTCCTGTTTCCGGAAGGATATCGCTTTAGTAACTGCATGTAGAAACTTAAGTAAAGAAAGGCTAGTCAATATCCTACCTCCCAAACCATTCGAAACGGTAGTGTTTTTAGAAAGATAAAATAATTTATTAATACAATTTACAAATTTTTCTACAACACAAGTGTGTTTTTACTAATTTACGACATTGCTATATCTATTACCATTACCTTTGCATAAATTAATCTATGCATTTCTATATATTTCCGAAATTCTTCTACGATTATTGCACATTCTACGGCTGTTGCATTGCCTGTCTATTTATTAAAACAGACATGCTCACGGGGTTCCGAAAAATTTGCTCTGGAATATACAAAACATACTTATTTATTATGGTTATATACAATACTTTTTTACTTCTAGCACCAATCATGCAAACCCATAAAGATTCGTTGAGGTTATACGAAAATTTATTCACCACTTACAACTCCCGACACAGCGTTGTTGTTTGTTCAATAAGAACGTTTACTTCACTCTATCAATGATTACCAACATTATAGTCATGTACAAAGGCAATGATTACCAAATTAGGTCTAACGTGACCTCTTTTAAGATATCCCGTAGCTCAGTCTCTCTGGGAAGTATTTGGATACGTAGGCTTGTGGTTGGCTTAGAAAACACAACGAAAGTTTAAAAGACCACTATTTGGTTTGCTCTTGTATAGCCCTCGTATCAAGAAAAGGACAAATAAAGAAATAAAGAAAAGAACGCTGGCCTGAAAGAGTGTACGTTGATTAAGTAAACGAGAGAATGACACACATCAGATAGAGAGGTAATGGTCGCTAAAAACAAATCTATATTCTCTGTAGGTATCAGCAAAAATCAACAAGAAGCTTAACAAATAACATAAATCTAAATATAATGGCATACACCTAACTCTCTAACAACTAACGTTGCAAAAACGGACAAATATGTTTACGTAATAATAATAGTACACCGCCTACCTCGTTAGTCCATTAGTAAATTAAAAGTAATATAACAAAAAATTATTAATCAAAATGAACCAAATAAAATGGTACTATCAGACATGCAGGAGACGGCGTCGAAACGGGTTAACTGGAACAAAAATCACCGAAAAAAATTGCCGTAATCATAAGCGGCAAGCAAGGCACAAATTGTGTAAACCCGAAGCGCACGCAGTTTCTTGTAGCATATGTAAACAAGCATCAACAAACGTGCGTTTATTACCTTTACAAAAAAATAAACGAAATAAATATGAAATCTATGCTATCCCTATCCTAGCAGATGTCCCACATATCTATTAAATTGGTAAATTAAAACATATAACACTCTGTATAAATATAAAGCAGCCAAAAATGTATGTAACTTATGCGAAATTGATAGACACTTATTTAAAACACATAGTTTGGGTTTTTTAATGATGTATTTTTGTTTACGTGTTTTTTCAAATCTAAACGTTTTTATAACGCATACAGTTATCGTCCTCAGTAGTAACAAATTTTTTTAGATGTTGAAACAAATATTTGTGTAAACATAAACACAAAAATAGATCATTAAAAATCCGTACAGCCGAGTATTTTAAATATGTGTAGTAATGGTGAAAATTTACATTTTTATATGACATGCACTTGTCCTGAAAGAAACAATTCTCTAACAGATAATAGATGCACGATTACACTGTAATATAGTAATTTTTACGAGGCAGAGCAGGTACGTCACTAATGTTAATAGTGTCAGAGGACGCCGATGTTGTCAGATTGTGAAAAATAATAGTTTGATAACTGTCAAATCTCAGCTTCAGGGGTTATGTTTTATTATAAAAATAAAATTAAAGTTTTATATTTCTTTTTGAATGTGTTATTGATGTTATCACACGAGAATATTATATTGAGTTATTTCTTCATGATACTTCCAATTATACAGTAATAAAACTTATACATCTATAGCCACAGAACTAAATAAATAGAATATGTTATTACGAGAAATTATACTAACATTAATAACAATTATTTGAAGAATAGAAGAAATTAATGTGAAGAGTCTGAATCTTAAAATTCATAATCTCCACTGCTGTCACTATCTTCATCGTTCAAACTAATTATTATTGGTGCAATAGCTGCAGTATCCGGTTCTTTCTCTCTCATCCACCATCTGTCAGTTTCAGCATTCGTGTGTCGTATACAATTGGACCACTCTTCTGGAGTGATTGTTGCTAACCATTCTTTTCATAAGTTTAAACAATTTTCTACAGTTCCAAATTTTACAGTAGCTTGCGAATTATAATATCTTTTAGAAATGCCTCAGACATTTTCGATTGCATTAAAAATGCAGTGATATGGTGACAAACGTAACACGCAATGTCCATATTGTTGTGCTAAGATATCGGTGACAAAAAACTTTTCAGGTTTGTTACTGAAATCAAATAATCAAGATGTTATCAATGCTATTATTGCAAATAATATGGATATACTTACTCTTGAACTTTCTGTAAAAAATGTGGTTTCAACCGATCTGCCTCAAGAGAAATTTTATTGCTAATTAACCATTCCTGAATTTCTTTCTTTGTGTTTGCACTAATGGGAAGCTTGTTCTCGACTGTACTATGATAGAATTTATTGTCCATTATGAAAACAGATGGCTCCTTTAAATGTTTAAGTAGTTGTCCCTCAAACCACCGCAGGAAATTTTTGATGTTCAGTTCACCGTGATAGTCTACATTATTTGTTACTGATGAAAATATTAATTCAGCACTATCATTTTTATTACCAGCATGCAAAAGTATATATGTCAAAATTATTTTTAAAGAAAAATACATGAACAAATAATAAAAAATAAACCTCCTTTAGTTGATTTGACTGATATCACATCATTATTTTGCCATGACTTAGCAACTGTCCCGTCTTGAAAAATCCAAGTCCTATCAACATACGCAAACTGATATAATTTTTCAGTCTGATATCGTTTATATGATTGCAGAAAATGAATACGTTTTGAAGCAATGCTGTCAATTTTCATTAAACCCATACGAGGATCATCTTTTTTGTATTTAAATCCCATTGAAATCACTAATCGCCATAATGATGATAGGCTGCCAGCAAACAAATATTTTTCTTTCAGTTTCACCAAAAAAGTTACATTTTGCTCTAAAAATATTTCATATTAACAATACTATAATGAATACATTCATTGCAAATAATACATACTTTCTTTGTGCATATTGTATGTCACATCACGAATCGCGACCTGTCTGGAAGGAGGCACATCAATTACTTGGTTTTTCGTGGCTGTTTCTTCGTTGGACTAGAAATTATGCTACCCATTTTCGCAAATGACGATAGTCGATTTACCGCAAACAAGTTGAGATCTAAAGCATTTGCCACACGCTATAACAATAATGTTTTAGTTATTTACAAAATAACAAAGTGTTAATCTTTAATTCTCTCACACACTGCAAAGGCAGTAATAAGCCTCCATTTTTACGCTCTTTCTCAAAATAGTCAATCAAGGAAGCAACCATTTCCTTCGCATAGTTTTGAAAAATACTGTTTTGGCAAAACACTAACACACGATGTAATCGTTTTATAAGACTTCGAGACAGTACTACAAGCTCACCAACAAAATGACTCGTGAAAATTGGTATACAATAATTATCAAGTTTCTTTAATGTAACGGGCTTTTGTAGTACGCGGACGTCACTGTGGTCCAGCGGAATATAATAAAACTTCGGAAATTGAAAACAATAGGCACAAAACTATGAGTTTGTCTAAAAATGCTTACAATGCAAATATTACAATTAGTCATGTTTATGTTAGGTGGTTCCACACTTTCATTCATCTTATTTTTGAAAATATCTCAGTTATTGCGTTCAAAACTAACTAAACCAAACCGTCAAATGAATTATCAATTTGTCATGCCTGCTTTTGTACTCGTTTTCATGGTAACGCGCCAATACGTACTATCATAAACGATCAATGTATTTATTATAAGTTTTGTTATGAACGAATAAGTTCAAAGGTAAATATGTAAATAAAAATTATTATTAAGAAATGTGTTTCTTCTGAAAACAGTTATCGTTGTATGCAAATGTAGTCGTGAAAAACGACTGGTTTCAGCTTGATTATTGAACAAAATCTATAACAATCTAATAATATGCTAATAATATTCATTGAGCATAAAAGTACCAAACGGACGCATGGTTAAGTAATTGGGCTGATGTCGCAAGTAAGGCAGGTTGTAATCCCCGATCAGAGTATTAATTTTGTTATTAAAACCGTTTTTAAATTTTATTTTGATTTGCATTTACACTTTAAAATGGCGTACTTTTTCAAGATTTTGTACAAAAGTTAAACTTTAGAATCTACTTGGAAATGTATTTTTAATTTTTTTGTTTTAAACACGAGGCATTGGATATTACCTACTCTAATATTTGAAAGTGCATCTTAAACACTATCAACATATATGTACTATGCATTAAACAAAAAGTGAAATTCTCAAAAAACTTATTGCAATTTTTCTTTTAGAGTAGAGTTAAAGTGTTGAAGGCCATGTATAGTATGAAGTCAAACAAATTTAGTTTCTTTTTGCATGTACGTAGTTTTATTATGTAATTATATAAATGCGCCAGTACTTCTATGGTATATGTATGTGTAAGGGAATGTTGAGTGGAGACATTCCAGATTTTTTCATGTTGGTATTAGGTTTATAAGTTAGGGCACCAGCATGTTTATTTTTTTTACCTCTATCCACCATTACTCCTTTTCGAATATTGGGTTCAGTTTCATCTGTAATGTTTGTTAAGGTGGTCGATAATAAATTATTTTGAGTTGTCAGTTCTGTTGATAGTAATAGTGATATGTTCAAAGTATTAGTTGAATTTTCGTTCATAACAATTTTTTTTGACATAAGGGAAGTCTCTTTTCTCTTTCTGCTACCTCCTCTACATTTGTTTATGTTGTACTTAAATCGCGAAGATCTGTGTCTTCATATTTACTTATAGAAGCCGTGGAATCATTAATTAGTAGCTGACCATTTTCTAAGAATATTTCCTAACTCTAAATATTATACAGATTTTGTTACGTAATTGTATTCTAGTGATGTTACAGCATAAGCATTATTTATTCTTCGAGATGAATTTCGTCAATAAATGTGGATCTAATTGTATTATTGTAGAATAGCATATGTATTGGAACGCACTTTACTTTTATTTACACATCTAGACATCAACGTCGAGTGATTTTTTGGCCATTTTATGTACAAAAACTGTTTTGATGGCAACGGTATATACAGAGTGTCACTAAAGAAGTGTCCGCAAATGCAGGGACGTATAGAACCACTAAAAATAGGAAAAAAAATGTCATATGAATATTAGTTCGAAAACCCTTAATTTGGGGGCGTTGAACTTTTAATTTTGAAACATATTATTGATCGTACCTCGCACATTTTTACAAATACAGAATACATTTACAAGGTGTTGCTTTTTTCGGGGTTGTGTCCCGTTTTACTCCTTTAAAATTTTTCAGGTACGCCAATGGCGCGATTACACTGGAAAATCTATTTTTATTACCTAAATTTTAGGCCTTTTTCATTTTTTTGCTATATCTTGGCGTTTACCAGTTATTTGTAAAAAAGTTACCTGACCCTTACGGCTATATGAATCGGAATAATCATAACAATTATCACACAAACATTATACTATTTTTATGACAAACGTAATACCATATAACACATGTGAATTATGGTCACAATGGGTGTTCTATGTTCGCCAGCCTCTTCCAAACAGTCTTGTACTCGCCTTCTCCTGTTGAAACGGACGCAGTATTTTTGGCCTGTCTCTAATCAAGTCGCATCCGTCAACTATGCGGTTGCTTAACTGATTTTCATCAATGAGCACGGAATACACCATATGTATTAAATAACTCCGCGAATAAAAATCTAATGGATTTAAGTCTGGTGAACGGAATGGCCAGGAAAATGGACCACCTCATCTTATCGATTTTCTTCCAAATTGTCTATTTAAGTACTCTCGAACATTAAGTGGAAAAATATGGCGTACGCCATGGTGTAGAACCAATATTTCAATCTTCCAATGGAACATCGGCTAATAGTTAGGGTAACTCTTTAGTTGAAAAGTATAAACAACGTTAACCAGTTAATATGAAATTATTCTAAAATATTTCAAAAATTAGAGAACGACGTAATAAATCCTAAAATTACCTGTGTGGCAGAAAAACTGGTACCAAGACATTAGCACAAAAAATGCCTATCTATACGTTAATTTAAATCTAACTTGATGTCCACCTATAAAGACAGCATGAGGATTGCTGTCAGTCCAAAAATGGTTATTATGGAAGTTTGTTATTCCATCCCTGGTGAATCTAGCTCATCAGTGGTCACAACGTGTTTTAAAAAGTTTTCATGAAAATTAGTTTTTCTAATTAACCACCGACAAAAATTAATTCTCGAGATAAAATCTGGAGGGTTTAAAGCAGACATTCCCAAAGTGATCGATATCGGCCTGTTCGGGTCGACATCGGTTTCCCAGGGGTCGATATAAACGAAATCTGATTTTGGGGGTCGACGAGGTCTAAAAATCGCCCCTATTAATTAACACTCTTGTCATCCTTTCAAGAACTTAAAAAGCTAGAGAAAAGACCATCCATAAAGATGTTTGAGTCATCATCTATGCAAGCCGTTGATGGTTTACGAGCATCCTATGATATATCTTTACTAATAGCTAAGTTGAGGAAACTTCACACAATGGGAGAGCACCTTATTTTACCAGCCATTGCGGAGGTCCTCAACAATGTATTGCACAAGCCCGCACATGATTTTATAAAGAGAATTCCTTTGAGCAATAGCACCGTTCAGAGACGAATAGATGGCTCGCGACGTGGAAAACATTTTATGCAATTTCTTACAGACCAACAGATTCTCTCTCCAGTTGGACGAGTCTACATTACCCGGCAATTAAGCTCTGTTAGGATATGTTCGATATATTAAAGATGAAAATATGTGCCAAGAACTGCTTTTTGCTACATATTTAGCGACTGATACCAGAGGAGAATCGATTTTTCAGGCCGCGAACGTTTTTTTACTCCATGGAAGAACATTGTTTCTGTTTCGACTGATGGTGCACCATCTCTGTTTGGTTGTCATCGTGGTTTTATAGCTCACTTAAAGCGACAACTGCCTGAGGTACTGGTCATTCACTGTGTGGTTCACAGACAGCATTTATTATAAAAAATCTAGATTGCACCAGTCTTTACAATATGTCATAAATGCTGTCAATAAGATTCGAAGCAAATGGATAATAAATCCATACAATATCACAACCATGGAAGAAGCCAATGTGATAATGCAAGATGAGTTGATCACCACCAGCACAGACGAGGAGCTTAAGCAGAAGTTCAACCAAGGCTATCAGAAGTTCTGGTAGCAGAGCAACATTGAAAAACAGTATCCTGCATTGCGGAGCATTGCTGAAAAATACCTTATCGCTTTTCCATCATCATACCTAGTCAAAAAAGGCTTCAGTGTGGTTACAAACATTTTGACAAAACAAAGAAACCATTCGAAAATCAACGAACGCGGAGATTTGAAACTTACCAATATTGAACCAGATTTAGCTATATTAGTAGAAAATCACCAGATTCATCCATCACATTGCATTTTTAATTTTTTTGATGTTTACTTTAGGATTTTAATGTTTCTTTTAAAAAATAATTACCAACTTAAGTATTTTTACGTAATTTGTATTAATAATTATGAATTACACTTGATATTAACTGAATTTTATGTTTATTTGTTTTGTTAAATTTTGATGAGAAAATGATGTCAAGTTTACTCACTTAGCCAACCGCAAAGCTTTTAAATTGGTAAGTATTTTGTATCAATAGGAAAAAAAACAGAGATATGGTTTTTAAAGTAATTTGGCTATGGGGGTCTGAGGTATCAGTTCATTTTGGAAAAGGGGTCTCTGGCCCAAAATAGTTTGGGAATCCCTGACTTTAAAGCTTGCACTCCTTGCAGGTGAAGTGGGTGCAATAACTGCTCACGTAAGGTACGATCATTCTCCTTATAGAAATGGAAAGATCATTTTTAATGCTTCGTAATATGCGTTCTTCGATTTCAGAGGTACCAGTAGTTCGGGAGCGTCTCTAAGACGATGATGAATACTCTGAAGAAGTACACGATTATAATACGCGATCTGATAAAAGAAAGATTCAATAAATATCAGAGAGTTTTCATGATAGTATCAAACATTTGCAATATTAAACAAATGAAAATGCGCAGCCTGCGAGGAATACCAATCAACAATTTCAATTTTGCAAATACAATACCATATGCCGCAAACTGGGAAAATATTTTGAGGCAAAACTTACATATTTTTATGAAAAATTCAAAGTTTCACTGAAAAGTAAGTGTTCCAATTTAAAATTTCAAAGTCAACGCCCCCCCCCCCCCCGTAGATATCGGGGTGGAGATTAATCTTACCCGACTAATTTACCATCTCAAAACTAAATTTTATTTCAATCATTTTTCACCACAGTTTGATGTGCTCTAAAATTTAGGTAAGGAAACGGCAATCGTCTTGTAATAGCATCATTTGCGTATCTGGGAGTAGTTTAAAGGGTTACAATGGGACACAACCACAAAAAGAGCAACATCTTGTAAATGTATTCCGTAGTTGATAGGTATCTTTTGAAGACAAAATTCGGGATAAGTACCTCTACGAGGTACGATTAATAATATGTTTAAAATTAATTAGTTCACCGCCTTGTATCTCGCAAACTAAGGATTTACGGACTAATATTCATATATATTTTTAATAGTTATAATGTCCCTGCATTTGTGGACATTTTTTCAGTCGCACCCTGTATGTCAAAACATAGGTAACACATATTCTTTAGCATTATGGGTTGGTTCCTTGCTGTAACATCATTCATATATACCTTACTTTTGCGTTTTATTTTTATAATACTAATAATACATTGTAATTGACATTTTGGTGTAATAAAAAAACCGCCCGCACGTTATAACCGATTCTCGCCTATTAATATTTGTGCGTGTGTGTGTGCGTGTGAGTGTACGTGTGAGTATGCGTGTGCGTGTGTGTTTGCGTGTGTGCGTGCGAGTGTGTGCACGTGCTGATTTTTAAAGAAAATGTAATTGTACATAACTCTTTTTATAAAGTTTCTTAATACAAAGCAAACTAAGTTTAAATATTAATTAAATAGGATAGAAAATACTTAATTTTTCTAATTTATATTATGGAAGCGGACGGTTTCGGAACTTTCTTAAATTAGCATCTATACGTCTATTAACGTCTTAATAATTGTGTATCTGTCATAAATTATTGTGTTTAATTTAAGAACGTTACCTATCTTCGTTATGAACATATTGAAAACGGAAATTCGTATTTATCTTAAAGAAATTGTTGTCAGAATGATTGCACTTGTTTTGATTTCCACTTCGTAGATATCTTGTGGTCATGGAGCTAGTGTTCGTGTTCTTGGCTGAGTAGCAATCGTTGGGAGAAAGGGATTGGAGATTTGTTATGACGTCCTATTTAATCTCATTTAATGAACTGTACTTACTAATTCATGTTTTCCTGTAACCCAATTACAACAAGCTTACCTTAACATAATCATTTCATACCATTAAACTCTTCATGTAAATACAAAATTGATTATCATATCATGATTAAATTCAAAGTGCAGAGTGTTGTGCGAGTGCTAGAAATCTGAAATAATATTTTATATTCAAAGGAATTGCATCAAAATAACACGTTCTTTTTATCTTCTCTTTTGTTTCTACGCACATATTTCAAAATTGTTCACTGAATATATTTACACTTGAACAGAAAGTTGTTTAAGGGAATATGTAAAATGCATAATACAACAAAAGAGAGGTACAAGTAAAACATAGATATCGTGTGCGAAATTTCACTCCATTTCAAGTTGCCCTAAAACTCAAGCGGTTTAATATATTTTATTTATTATCATCACAGCAGGGTTAAATTTAAATTATAAATGTCTATACACATACAACCTTAATAAATACAGAACAATATGGAATTGTGAACCTTTATTTTTGTACTCAATTTGTTTTACTAAAATTTGTCATTGTTTACTTAGGTGCAAGAATCAGAATACCTTCCTCGATGACCAAGAGATTTGTATTCTGGCATGTCCTTAATCTTTGGTTGAAAGGGTTGTTAGTTGAACCACTTTAGAAACGGATACAAACGTTTACTACGTGCAAGACTATACTACTGATTTATGCATGGTTTATTTTCAACTTGGAAAAGGGTTGATGTTTACACACACATATTATTGCTCATTTCCGGTATAAAGGAGAGTTTTGTTTTAATACATCTACTGTAAAAACTCAGATAAGGTTTCAAATTAAAAATAACAAATCCTCGCTTTGTAATCTAAAAATTTAAATACTGAAATAATTTGAACTCATTTTCAAAATTACATATTTCATTAAAAGGATGTTTCTGCCATCTAAAACATTTGTTGGTTAAATTTACGAGGACCGCTCATTTTCCACACAGATCTTTTTCCATATGCTTAACGAAACTACATGATCTTAGCTATACCCAACATATTTCTACATAGATTGCGAAAGCAACACTGATCACATCTTCTTTAATTTCATGAATACGATTTATAGTGTGAAATTCAAATGACTGAAGTTTATGTTATTTCTAAAATACCTTTTTTTTTAATAAATGTGGTTTTCCCATAAAATATACCTACTTGTAGGTTTAACCCTACACTGTTTTACACCCAAAAAAATAGGACAAATGAATTTTAAGTCATAGAGTTACGTGCCAAAATATTAACAAAAATGTTTGTGAAACCTATGAATTTCACCAATAGAAACAATTTGAATCTTTATTAAAATACAAGTGTAGGCCGTACATGGAATATTTTATGTAAGATAACTTCTTACAGATTGGTTTTTTCAACTTCTTTTATTATTTGTACAGAGTGGTCAATGTCCAACTACACCAGTCCTTACGTCTTCTGGAGGATTGTATGCTGTGGCTCTTTCTTTCTTCTTTACTACAACTTGTGGCCTGTTGATGGCCTTACACGTTTATTTCCTTGTTGCATGGCCGCCCGTCATAAGCAATCTGCTACCTCAATCCTGAAATGATCCAAACTAATGTATTTTGCTGGTTTTCTTTGCATACTCTTCTGTAAAGTATCCAGCTGTTGACGAACGTCATGTCAATAAGATGGTAGAATACTCGACGATACCGTTCCTTTGTTCTTATCTTAATTTCATCTTTTCAAATTAAGCTATACAAGAAGTCCACCCGGTTATATGGCAGTTGTATCACCACAATTGGACACAAAATTTTAATTTTTTTATTGGATTCTTTGCCAGGTCTCTTACAATGACCATTCTCCAGCAAAGCTAGATGTTAGTGTAACAATTTTGGTATATTTCCTCACTACGACGGAGATATTATCTTTGTTCTCTATTTTCAGTTGATCTTCTGGAGGATATTTACAGCTCGGTATTCGATTGCAACTAATAGTCCCTAACGAATACGTGCCCCGAGTGGCTAGGTACAACGCTATTACACTTCGTTTTAACTATTAAATACAATCGTACATATTTTGGATTTGTTCCTAAATTTCAGTATATTTGTTTCACAATCTTCCATTATTTCTCCATCGGGAATTCTGAAATGGGAAGTTTGAATAGAAGTTGCGCGCTTCACGCTATCAAATTCAATTTCATTTCTGTTTCGTTTGAGGTTAAAGATGGTTCTCGTGAATGAAAGAAGGAACTCCATCGCTTAATGTGCGATTTCTCAAAGCTTAATTTATTAATGAAGTTTGTTTTCTCTTTATGGAATTCTTTGTATTAATACGTTTCGACGGATATATCTTTAATTTACGTAGACCATGCTTCTTATATAAATTCTACACCTTTTTAGCTTAGAAAAACTATACCTAACGACTACAATTCATTATAATTGGTAAAGCGATTTCGAAAAACACTATCTTCGCATTCCATCAAAAACGAATATTGATCTCTATACCCATACGAATGTTGATAAGCAGTTAATACTTATACTTTTTCTTACGCGAATATTAATAAGCAATTTATACTATATTCTTTTTCTACGACCTGATTAGTTCAAGGTAAGTTTTAGAATACGACCGGTGTTCAATAATTTCTTTTAGATCGTCGTGGGGGCATATGTTAAACACATGTTAACCATCGCATGGTACATTTTAACTACATGTTATCCATCGTGGGACACATGCTGGCGCTGCAATAATATATTAATCTGTTACCCACTAACGCTATATGTTCCTCATACCTGCGGAAGCTATTCGAAGCTAAATATTAAAATTTATTTATTTAAATATAATCAAGAGCAACATTGTAAAGACCTCAAGTTGTGCGATTATTAAGTACCTCACAACTGCATTGATTGATTGACTAAATGTTTTTTTACGTGATATAACTGCGTTACATTCACGATTTCATTGCTTTTTTTTAATTTTTTTGAGCTTATAAAATTTTTTTGAATAGTAAAAGCAAAGAATGGGTCTTTATAACCTTTTGTAAGGTAACAGAGTGATTACTGTTTTGCCAACATGTTTAATGACAAATGAATCAGCGCAGCTGTATGTCAAATATTGTATGTACTTCCTATGGGTAAGGTGTGTGGCTTACCATTACTAGTTAGATCAGGTATTTTAACGACGTTTACAAGTAGGTGTGTTTCCAATTTACCTTTAGAAGTTTTTTCAGCTAATATTAAACTTAGTTCAAAAACAGGGCGGTAATTTACTTTAAAAATTATTGAATTCTGAACCTGGTATTGAACTTTGGATTATTTAGTTACTTTTTTTTTCTATATACATTGTGCTGTTTATTTTTTTTTAATTTGATAAATACAGCTGTTTACGTAGATCAGCATTGCGTTTTACTTGATTATTGTGTGTCTTAATTATTTTTGTATGTATTTATGTGTGTTCTCTTACAACTTCACTTCCCCATTTCATAGCGTGGGGGCTGTCTTATCTAAAACTACGTGGTGCTTTGGGTGAAAAGTATGAATTTATGTGGCTTTAGGGGCAGATACTGTTTGAGGTAGTGTCGAGCCTTTGTAAAAAACGACTGCTCATCCACACATTGTTCGCGGAGGACACTTTCAAATGTCGAATTTATATGGTCAATGAGAGGTCTCAATTTATAAAAGTGGCCAGCTTGACGATCATTTTTTTACTTCATTTTAAAGCCATCGGAAAAATGAATACTAGCTCGTATATTTTCGAATGTATATTGACTCATCGTTTCCTTTGGTTGACATCAAAATACATTAATATTCAACCACACGTGACAACTCTTACAACTTCACTTCCCCATTTCATAGCGTGGGGGCTGTCTTATCTAAAACTACGTGGCGCTTTGGGTATCTCCATACTGTACGGTCACAGTACCCACTCATTCAGTGCACTACCGCTTGAGTGATCCACAAAAATCAGCTGAGCTAGACCCCATCTTTTATTCTATCTGTAGCGTATCTCACGTTAGATACAGGGAACCTCTGACAAAAATTAAAGAGGAGTACCAGAGGGTGTTCCATTTGAGTTAAGGAGGAAAATGACACATCCGAGTTTTGAGCCATCCTGTATACAAACCCCAAGTAGCTAAATGAATAATGGTGGGTAACGATACTAGACAATATTCTGAAAGACAACTGTCCAACAGATAATTCATTTCTACAGAGTGTATTGTTCTACAGGGCATTGAAATGAGTACAATTTCAACACAAACCAATCCATATCTTTCCAAATACCCTGTATAATTTATTCAACCCCGACATTAAAAAAATCAAAAAAATGTGGGCTTTCTGAATTTGAAATAATATATAGGGTTTACCATTTAAAAAAAACATAAGTTAGATTCATATCTGAATTTTGGAACATCCTGTATGTATATATATAATATTTTTATATATATATATATATATATATATATATATATATATATATATATATATATATATAGAGAGGGTATAAAAGAATACTGCAGATTCTATAGCTGATTTTATGTCGATTTAACGTAAACTACCTTAATCCAAAAATACTTCCTTAGAGAGCTGCAGCTCTTGGAAGATGGCACTCCAACATCGGTTTAATTCAAATATCTTCAAAATAGTTTCCCTTTAAATGATAGCGTTCTGTACATTTATTTAGTGAAATATGCCCAATCGCATGGCGTCAATACGATTTTTTAGTTGTACTCATAAGCGGCTCGTTTGAGCGGGGCATTGGACATATGACACAAAAGGAATCTACAAAAGATGCTCCACACGACGACCATCCGTTTCTATCCACAAGTTTATTCGTTTATGTCAAGATTGCCGAATTTTTGCAGAAATTCCCCTATTGCTTATAAATTTGTCGCAGGCATCCTGAATTCTTCTCCAAAGCTGATCACGTGTTTCTATTGGATGGGAATAAACCATTGATTTTAGATATCCCCAAACATAAAAATCGCAAGGATTTAAATCTGGAGACCTTGCTGGCCAAGTAACCGGAGCGCCTCTTCCGATCCATCGCTCTCGGTAATTGTTATCTAAAAAGGTGCGAACAGTTCTGCTATAGTGAGCCGGACAACCATAATGTAAAAATTATAAATTTCGCCGAATATTCAGATTAATGTCGTCTAATAAATCGGGTAAAGTATTTTGTAGAAAGTTGAGATATTCTTCGCCGTTTAAACGATTAGGCAATCCTACAGTTCCAAGCAAACTATAATCAAGAACACCTATCCATACTTTAATGCTAAACCTTTCCTGATTTCCGGCTTCATCACAAAACAAAATATTAGAAAAAGTCTAGGCATTGATTCCCTTTATTTTGCATCCAATTGGAAAAATCAACACGAGCAGGAAAATCACCTGCTTACAAGGCCTGAACTTTTTTGAAATGAAAAGGATACAAGCCAACCTTCTTACGCTTATTTCAGGATTATGCTCAATTAAAAATTCATCCTGATATTCTTCCATTACATCAGCATGTCTTCCCGTTTCATTACTTTTAGGAATTACCGTTCCAGTTTCCCTAATTCTTTGATAAAGAAGCGTTGATGATTTAGGAGCAGTATGTCTTCTACCTGGACATTTATCTGCATATCCACGTGCTGCTGCCCCAGCGTTGCATTGCATTTCGCCGTACACTAAATGCATATCGGCATATTCTTCGTTACTAAACGAAACCATTCTAACAATATTCAACATTCTGTACTTACGATAATGTAACTAAACAATGACAAATGTTTCACTTAAAACTTATTTGACACTTTAATCTCAACTAGCACCTGTAATACTAGTTATTTTGAAGTTCACGCAATCGTTATTTCGTTTATTTTCCATAGCCATCTTTCATAATTGTAAATGAATTCGTTAATTAATTTTATAAAGGAATGATTAACACATGAAAAGTTCAAATCGATTTATTTCGAAAACGTGGGCCGTAGCGACTTCAGACAAGAGTATCATTATTTTATGAAAAAATCGAAATTTTTCTAATTTTATGTTAAAATTGCGAAATTTTGAAAAACAAACACTTATGAATAACAATGTCCAATACCCCGCCCAAACGAGCCGCTTATGACTATAACTAAAAAATCATATTCACGCCATACGATTGGGCATATGCCACTAAATAAATGTACAGAACGCCATCATTTAAAGGGAAACTATTTTGAAGATATTTGAATTAAACCGATGTTAGGGCGCCATCTTTCAAGAGCTCCAGCCCTCTTAGGAAGTATTTTTGTATTAAGGTAATTAACTTTAAATCGACATAAAATCAGCTCCAGAATTTGCAGTTTTCTTTCGTGAAAAGAGTTTGGACACTATATACATATATATATATATATATATATATATATATATATATATATATATATATATATATATATATATATATATATATATATATATCACACACACACACACACACACACACACACACACACACACACACACACACACACACACACACACACACACACATACACACACACACAAGGGTGTCTATTCATGTAATATTTAAAATAAAAAAGTGTCCTATTTTCCTGTTACCTATCCGTTTTACAAAACGAATTAGAAGAAATCTTGGATGACCTTCCATTGAATTTCATTCAAAATCTGAATTACTTTCAACACGATGGTGCATCAGAGCACAACGTACTAATTGTGTCAAACTTTTTGTAAGAACGTTTTAATAATTGGATGGGGAATTGGGGTCCTGTTACTTGGCCGCCACGGTCTCCCGACTTAAGTTCTCTGGACTTTTTTTGTGGGGAACAATTAAGGACAAAGTGTACAAAGAAAAACCTTCTAATTTGGAAGTCTTAAAAAATAAAATAAAAGTTACTATCCAACAGGTTCGACCCAGAACCTTATTAAAAGTGCAATGAGAGGTGTTAAGACGTTGTCAGATACGTGTACAAAACTATGGTGCGCATTGTGAGCCCTTTTATGACTTTAAATTATTTTGTTACTGTTTTCATAATATTTTTTCTATGTATTTTGTTATGGTCTGTTCTATTTTAATTCGTTAGCAGTACAGATTTATTCTGAAATTATTAAAACTATTTTAAATTGGTTTTTCTCAATCTATTAAGATCTTTTGTTTCGGTTTCATGGCGCATAATATTTTGCTTAATATATAAAAATTATAATCTTTTATAAATTGTGAGATAAAGAGAGACTAAATGTGCGGCAAACCATACATTTTTGAAATCAAAGAAAAATAGTTAATTAAATCAGTGCATAGCCACCTGTGTTTGCAAAAAAAAGGTTTTACCAGTTTATCCTATTTAGCTTAAAAGTATTTATGAAATACGTTTTTGAAACTTTTTTATTTCACATATTATAAATAATCAGCGATTCAAAATAGGGACGATTTTTAATGTTTTTCGAATATCTTAGTACGCTGGCAAAATTGTTACATATTCTCATCGGCATTAGATTCATTTCACATTTAATTTTTCCCAACTTTGCTGATCTAATCGATTCTCTAGCTTTTATAACAGTTGCCCATAGAACGTAGTTAGACGTTAGATACCCTGAATATATACATATATAATATATATATATATATATATATATATATATATATATATATATATATATATATATATATGTACAGGGTGTCCCAACGATAGAGTAAAGTAAGTTTATGCTTAACTAGAATTATTTGTGTAAATATTGTATGGACCATGGGGTAGAGGTAAGAAGTGTGCATTTTTTTAAAATATTGGAAGTTATACAGGGTGTGCCAGAAAAGCAGGACGTGAAAAAGTATGATTTTGTTAAATAGAACACCCCGTATTTGATTTTAGTTTTTAATTCTACGTGTCCATACAAACATATTTTGTCATACAAAATATTGGCTGAAAGTTTTTAGTTCTTTTCGTGGGGTTGATGAATGGGCAATTGTTCCGTTATTTCACAATAAAAAAAATTGATATTTCGTGTGAAAAATGAGTGATATTATACTAACGTTTAGACCGAGTAGTATTTCTAATTTTCTCAACAGGGTGTTTGTTATAACCATTCAAATTTGAAAATTCTCAAATTAAAAAAAATCAGTTTTTTTTAATTGCACACCCTATATATTTTTATTTCATTTTATTCGGGATTAAAAAATCTATCATTTTTGTCAAATATATCCTATATCTATCTTTGATAGTTTTCGAGGAATTTCGATTTTTCTCACTAGCTACGTTACATACGATACTATAACATTATTGTGGATCGTGGTAGCCATGGAAAACAATTGCGACTAAATAAAACAAACCACCTAAGCGAGAATATTAACAGTTTTTATTAATGAGAAACATTAATTCAATAATTATTCAACATTGCGTCTTAGTAAATGCTCAAATAGACGGCCTTCTTGCTGAATACACATATTGAGCCTTTTTCTCATGTTCTGTCTCACTTCGGGTAACATAAGAGGGGTCACTGTGCGACAAGCTTCGCGAATTCTATTTTTCATGTCCTCCCTTGTTGTAGGTTTAATAATATACACCGATCTTTTATGTATCCCCATAGGAAAAATCCAGTGGAGTTATATCGCATGACCTGGGTGGCCATAATATAAAGCCATTACGTCCTATCCATTTCTCCGGGTATTGCTGGTTCAAGAATTCCCTTACGTCCCGATAAAAGTGTGGAGGTGCACCATCCTGTTGCAACCACATATTTAGTCGTCCTTCTAAATTGATATCCTCAAGTAACACAGGCAATTCTTCACGTAAGAAATGCAAATAGCTGCGGCCCGTTAATGGATCATCAAAAAAATAGGGACCGATAATTTGGTCATTAAGTATACCACACCACACATTTAGTGACCAATAATTTTGGTTTTGAACTTCGTAGCCAAAATGAATTATCAATGGCGTAATAGTGCATATTATGCCGATTTACAGCCCCATTACTTTTAAACGTCGCCTCATCGGAAAACATTATGGAGCACAAAAGTTGTTATTTAATTGCAACCGTTGATTAATGATATTGCAGAATTCAATTCGTCTTGCAAAATCCTCTTCTCGCAATTCTTGATGAAGCTCAATGTGATAGGGATGGTACTTATACTTCAGCGTTGTTCGATTCACGTTTGATTTGGAGGTATCACATATCGTCGCTAATGTTCTAGAACTCACTTGGGGATTTTCTTGAATATTTAATAATATTTCAAGTTCTTTTCTTCATTAGCTGCCCTTTTATTAACAACTTTACGTTTGAAGTATTTAACACTACCGCTAGAATCAAATCTATCCATCAAATTTTCCAAGCCAACAGTAGTAGGTATTCGACGTTCAGGATATTTCATTTTGTAGATTCGTTGTGCCAATAAAGGGTTTTTTCAGTCTCGCCCAACACGTATATCATATCAATTAATTCATTTGTCGAATAATCCATAATTGATACAAGAATTGATAACAAGTTAAATGCGAAAACGACAAATTTAATATGTGTTTATTTTGACAAGTAGGAAACCTTTGTATCTTAGTAACGCAATTATTATTTTCCATGGCTACCAAGATCCATGCAATGCAATGTTATCGAAAATAAAGTAGCTAGTGTGAAAAATCGAAATTACTCGAAAACTATCAAAGATAGATATAGGATATATTTGACAAAAATGATAGATTTTTTAATCCCGAATAAAATGAAATAAAAATATATAGGGTGTGCAATTAAAAAACTGATTTTTTTTAATTTGAGAATTTTCAAATTTGAATGGTTATAACAAACACCCTGTTGAGAAAATTAGAAATACTACTCGGTCTAAACGTTAGTATAATATCACTCATTTTTCACACGAAATATCAATTTTTTTTATTGTGAAATAACGGAACAATTGCCCATTCATCAACCCCACGAAAATGACCATAATAATCTTTAAACGCGAATATCTCAAGAACTAAAACTTTCAGCCAATCTTTTGTATGACAAAATATGTTTGTATGGACACGTAGAATTAAAACTAAAATCAAATACAGAGTGTTCTATTTAAAAAATCATACTTTTTCACGTCCTGCTTTTCTGGCACACCCTGTATAACTTCCAATATTTTAAAAAAATGCACGCTTCTTACCTCTACCCCATGGTCCATACAATATTTACACAAATAATTCTAGTTAACCATAAACTTACTTTACTCTATCGTTGGGACACCCTGTATTATATATATATATATATATATATATATATATATATATATATATATATATATATATATATATATATATATATATATATATATATATATATATATGTATATATAAATTCGTATAAATTTATCCATTTGATACACTGAATTTGGGCTTTTCATGAGAAATTATTAAATTTACTAATAAAACATTTGAACTACAGATCCGTACGGGTATTAATACCAGAAACAATGGGTCGCATAGCGTTACCTGGTTTATGCACCTTAGACAGGCAATACATCCTAGATAGTACAGGATTAGATACCATTAGGTGAACCCTAAGAGTTACCCTCAACTGTTACATACTAATGAAACGTTCCTAGTTGAAGTTATCATTTTAGGAAGAGGGTTTTTGATAATGATTGAATCGGAACCTGAATCTTCTTTTTCGCAACATAATCCTGGGTATAAAAATGACTACATAATTGCCTTTATCTGCTTTTAGAAGTTCTGAATGGTCCAAATTACTTTTTACTCTTGGTGTTGTTTTCGAAATTGGAATATTACTGGCTTGTCTAACATACTTTGTGCAATTTTCATCTAATGATTTACTCGAACTTTTTGTGCCAACTATGATTTATGCCAAAGGAGAATATTGTTAAAATGAAGATTAGAGACTTTTTATGCCAAATAGTGGTTAAGAGTCTAGCTTAAACAGAATTTCAAAAGCCGCCCGCTTTTATAAAAATATGAATAATATTGTTTAAGCATTTATAAACTTAATTAATAAATTTTCAAGCTTATACGGTATTTATAGAGAAAAGTCATGTATAGTATAACTAAATTATCTTTGAAAAATATGTCTGCATTTTCTTATAAAGTTTATTGTTAAAACTCCACCTTAGCAATTTTTATAAAACTATGTACGTTTTATCTTCCTGGAGAAATAGAGCGTTTGTTAATTATTTTATAATAGCTGGATTAACATTTTTTTAACTATTTGTGTAATTTATTTATGTCTAAAGTATATAACGAATGGTAGTAGTAGAGAAGGTAAGGATATGTGTTGTGGGTAGATTGGGGAGACTCTGAATACCAACCTGAACGCTCCCTACCTCGACCTACGTGACATGTTTTTGTAGAGCTAGTGGCGCCCTTTACCTAATAACTTTATTCCACATTAGTGTACAAAGAAACCTACGGCGCCACCAACTAAAGACATAGAGTATATCGGCAAGATTCTTTTATTAAGTGAGTCGCACCTCTCCAGCGAACGCTCACATTGATATAAGCCTGACCACTCGAGTTATTGATCTTATGAGCGACAAATCTTTCATGTCTTCATTTTTTTTATTATGTTTTTATTATTCAAATGTTCGACGTTTTTGAACCTAACAAATATAAGTATTTTATTCTTTATTTGCATGATTTTACTTTTACACACATAGCACTAAGTGATTGTTAAGAACCGTATAGTTTGTAGTATTTTTACGTAGTTAGACTTAGTACAACATACGCATTTAAATTATAAGGATCATTCTCATGTCAACTAACTTACAACATTTAAATATTTCAAACTGGATTAATCCATCAACATTCGTGTAAATGCAAATAAGTTATTTGAAAAAATACATCACGTAGAGCATACAAGCCTTTTTTTGTATTAATACGCGATTACCTACACTCCAACGCGTTAAAATCGTATTTTGAATTTTACATACAACGCAATGTGCACATTAACTATGCACACCTGCTCATAAATACCAATATTTTCCACATCCTATTTCTAATCGTATATTCTTTATACCGCTATATTTCTGTCGTTTGTAGGGTTAATAACTTATTTTACGCACTTTTTACGCACCCTTAACCTAATGTGCTTTTTATATGCTTTTTATGTAAAGATAACTATAAAATAAATTGGAAGCACTTGTAAAGTTTTCCCTTCGATAGTAAAACTGGCTTTACATGATGTTGCTATATGAAGATAGTAAAATGGATTTAAAGAGCCGAAGTTATTATCAACAAGGTGTTTATTCACTTAAGTAATCTTTCACATATAACGTAGTTGAGGTGTTTTACAAGTATTGGTTAGCACAAATTCGAACTCACTTTCCCTTTCACATTAAGATTCAGAGACCTGAAGGAAATGTTTGTAAAAAACGCTTTGAGAGTTTTTTCTTTATTTTCTTAAATTCTAAAGTACTTGTTACTAAAAGGCTGACGACAAGTAAATGAGATTTTTAATTAAAATTTGTAATGGACACGACGTTTACATACAAAAAGAAAGGTTAATCGTATGAAATTAATCACTAAACCTTTAGTATTGATTAATTTTATTGTACAGAACAATATGATGCACACCTGTGTGCTTTTTATAAACGTCACACTGAAATTCAGTCCTTTCAATAAATTTTTTTTTCTCCGTAGATGTTCAAGCCATTTAGGTTATGGCACTATTATTGTCAAACTACCTCACAATTCTGAATTTTAAATTATTCGCAATAAAGAGTATCTTAGTACTTGTTAATTGTGCCCGAATACTGAATATTGAACAACCAGCTAGTTTAAATTGACCTTATACTCTAGGTTCTCTAATATCGAATGTTAAGTAATTATGGTAATATAGATTGAAATTTTACTGGATTATTGGAAGGAAACAAAAGCTGAACGAATTATTTTGTAAACAGGAATATTGTAATTTAAATATAGTGTTTGAATTATCATTAGTTGTGTGCTTAGAGTTTAATTGTGATAATTACATGACTTAATCGTCACCATTTAATTAAAAAAATAATCACTTAATAATAAAATTAGCTGGCCACTACTATATGTAGGTTGTCGGGACAGTAGGTGCAAGGAGGTGTCGTTGATGCAAACATTACGCTTATAGCTAACCCTTAGTCTTTACATTCAATATTATTAGAAAGTGCAACCATAGGAGAAGCTTATTAATGTCAAACCTAACACCAGGAAACGATAGAAGCGGCGGTAGCACTGGTGATGTTACCAGATTGATCAAAAACACGAATATACCAACATAAATAGTAAATTTCATTTGGGGTTTGTTTTTAGAATAGAACAATTAAAGGTTTAAGAATTTTGTTGTATAGCAAAGTCGTGTGTACAGGTCTCTCTCAGATAATAGATAGGAGGGGAGGTACCGGTAGCTCATTGGCGAAAGGGGGTGGGTGTGTTATTAATTTTGCAAACAGGATAGCTCGTAATACATAAGGCACAATAAGGGGTGAAGTCATAAATTAAAGAGGCGATGGTTTGTTTATAATCGACAATATCGGCGATCCTTTGCCAATTCGACACCAGTTAAATAAGAATAGTTTTAAAATGGGAAAATAGCAAAGAAGTCAATGAAAAAGTGGTAATTGTCCGAACGACTGGTCGTGACGCAGTGAGTAGATCGAGTGATGATTTATCAGGTGAGCACCAACGTGTTGGGTTTTCAAAAACTGAATGGTTTCTTTTGATACTAGTTATTTGCGTATTTTGATGTTGATTTAAGCGATTGTCTAATAAAGGCCTTAGGGAGAATATCAGAAGGGAAATTCATTTACATAGGTTAAGAAAATCGAAAGAACTTGGGTGAAGAGGTATAAGTTTTAGGTGAATTTTTTAGGAAAACTTAGAAAAATTTCGAATGGAAAAATGTAGAATATGGAAAAAATTATGAGGCAATAATGGATTTGTGAGTGACCTAATTATACTATAGGTAGTTGAACTTTATTTATATTGCGAAAACGTTTAGGTTACACACAGGTATAAAAAATTTATAATTAGTAAGCATTGTTACAAATAATGTTTGATTAAAGTAGAATTTAAGTATGTCAATTGAGACTAAAATATAAATTAAACACTGAAAACAGAAAAGGACCTCAAGTTTTAATTAAAATAGAGGAAGCAAAAACTGTTTATGCTAAGTTAGTTGAAAAGAAACAATTAAGCGAAACTGAAATTGTAACTTATAAAGATATTGTTGAAAAAATTAAATCTCTTTACAGCGACATTATGGAATTCAGAAAACCTCAAGAAAAGATAAACCGTGAATTGGACGAACAAACTACACACGAGACACAACAGACATAAAAATGACGACTTTTTACTTAAAAGTGGCTGTAAGTATTTTAACCGGGATGGACAATACTGAGGAAACAATAAATAGATTAATCTATGCAATAGAACTTTATGATTCTATGCTTAATGGCAATGATAAAATATTATTAATTAATTTTATTATAAAAACACGTTCATCTAATTCGAAAAAATGAAGGTTAGCTAGTTCATATTTATTAACTTCAAATTTAGTAAAGGATATGAAAAAGCATTTATTAAGAAAACAATCAGATACCGCCCTGCAAGCAAAATTGATCCGGGCTAGGAAAGGATAAACGTCTATAGAAAATTTTGGCAAAGAACTTGAAGACCTTTTCGTAAATCTAACCCTTTTCCAAGCTAATGGAAATACTGAGGAAAAGGAAACGGTCGTGGAAATTTTCCTAGGGGTTCCCGTTCCTATGCTTTAAATAGTTACAATGAAAATTTTTCACATAAGCGATACAATAATTATAATAATTTCAATAACAATAATCGCCAAATGCCACGAAGTTCTAGAGGTCGTTCATTTACACGCGGAAATATGAGAGGTTCAAGAGTACCGCGACAAAATTACGATTTGCAGAAATAAATAATGTTATTCCAGGTCAAGATATGCAGTATGAGGGTACTTCTATTATTTCTAATAATAATGAACGTATAGGGTCCATCCATCAAGATAACGCTAATTCTAGCAAATTTTTTCGTCCCTAAAAATAATTATTATACTGAGTGTTGTCAGATATCCACATATTCTCCAAACTATTCAAATTCATTTAATTTAAATTTAAACAATCAAAAATTAATTTTTTAATAGATACAGGAGCATCAATATGGTTTTTTACTTTGATATTTCATTTTAGTGATTTTTACTAATGTTATTAAGTGTCTTGAGCACCAGAAAAATATTAAAAAAATATTTCTCCGACGGTTTTTAAATTAGAGCATGGGTCGTTAACGACCCACTGAACACAACTACTATTTACTTGTTCGTATGATGTCTGAAACATCTTTATTTATGTACTTGTATTTTATTTTAAGTGTTATAGGTTTATTAGCTATTGCCTAAAAGAAATTATACCATTTTTCTAAAACAGTTTATTGAAAAAAAAAAATACAATGACTATAGCTATAAAATGTCAATTCATTTATCTCAAATGATAATTCAAAAAACATTTATCATGTAGTGGTATTTCACATGAAGAACACGCTTTATTAGTTTTGTTTTTGCAAACCGTGCAGCGTCTTCTAGGTTGATTTGTCAGTATTATGTGTTGCTTTGCATCAGTTCGTACTGGAAGTGGAATGTTTCTTTTAGAAGATGGGGCACTTCTCAATGGAGGTGGTCCATATTTCAATAGAAGTGCTCTTGCAACATCTCTTCGAAATGCTAATTGGTCTTGCGCTTTACCTGCATTCCGGCCCAAGTGCCAAGCATTTGTCATGGCTACATCAAAAAGCCAAAAGAGTATGGGTATATACCACTTTTTACCCCGCATACCTATTCTATAGTGTGAAATGTTATTATCGAGTTGGTCTACTCCACCCATATACTTATTATACGCTGACACAACAAAAGGCTGGGGTATTTCAACTTTCTTTTTATCCATTGCAGAGTACCTTTTTGCTTTTTGAAGAGGTTCAACACCATGTTGATTTGACAATAAAGTTACTACGCTATTGTCTTTCCAACGTACCGCTACGATATTATTTTTTTCGTCGATAGCGCTATTATATGACCCTCGATTCTTTTTGGTGTAAAATTTATCATCAGGAAGATTGCTTTTATCCGTTCGATTTAGACGCACAGTTCCAGTGGCATCAACCTTTCTCTCCCCAAGCATTGTGAGCAACCGAGCGGATGTAAAAAAGTTATCGAAAAACAACGAAAAAGAAACATCTTTAAAATTGGTTTGTATCACATCCGTAAATTGTAAAACTACGGACTCTCCTAAGCCATACTCTTGATTTTCAGATTTTCTTCGTCCTTGATAAAGATCAGCCTGAACGCAATATCCTAAACGAAGCGCCAATACCCAAGCTTTGAACCCAAACCTAATTGGCTTTCCACGTATAAAGTGCTTACATCCATGGCGTCCAAAGTAAGGTATCATCGATTCGTCGATCGATAATGAATGTTCAAGAGGGGCATATCTGAGAAACTGTTGATTCAACACATTTAGGAGGGGTCGCACTTTTGACATGCGATCATTTTGATTACACTGCGTGTTATCTACAACATGCAGGTTTCTAAAAATGTCTTCAAATCTTCTACGTCTCATAGATCTGGACACTAAATTATTATGGACGTCTTCATTTTCTTACCCATACATTCGCCGTCTACGTAAAACATTGTAACCACTCAAATACAAAATTCCAATAAAAACATACATTTCTTCAACCGATAAGGTCAAAGGCGCATTTTTAGAAGACGAATATAAAACCGTGAACTGTACAATATTTTGTATAATTGAGGAAGTCATAAAAAGCTCAAAAAATTCTAAAGGGTGGCTCTCAGCACCTAAACTAATTGGATTCAAAAAGCATTCATTCCAAGATGTGCAGATTGGATCTTTTAAATCTCCTAGCTGCCACTTTCTATCAACTGAACTACGCCTTTTATACTTTTTTCGTTTTGGTGAAGTTACGTTTTCAGTATCGTTGCTAGTAAAATCATCAATTAGAACATCTGATTCCCTACGCATATTATTTACGTATAATTCAGCTTCGGCGTGTAACTGATTGCGATTCCGACGATCAGGGTCGTTACAAATTTCATCTCCAGAATCTTCATCCGTATCATTTCCATTATCAGATGGAGGTGTTATATAAATGTCATATTTGTGACAACTCTCGTTATCTATTTTTTCAATTTCCGCTAACCGCTCATCAGTCAGTTGTCAAAGGTCGATGTCTACAAAATAAATCCCGAAATGACTAATCTGATATAAAATAAAACTGTAGCATATTTACCTCTCATAACTCTCCTTGTAATCCATTTTTGAGTAAAACTAACAAACACACTTTTACCTCTACACAATTTGTAACAAACTGAAACTGAAATAACAATAGCCCTACCTAACAGAAATACTTACTAACTTTGGCACCAAAGTTCACAAAGTGCTCAGCGGGTCGTTAGCGACCCTTTACAATTCAAAAAGGTTCCACGAAAGGAGCTGTAAATATTTTAAAATATTGATCAGTATTAGGCATTTCTCAGTGCCTTAGGATGTTTATTTTAGAATAACAACGATAAACTCTTAAGAATTTTATTCTAAATCTTTACTGCATTTGAACCTTGCAAATACGTTATTTAGGTAAAGAAGTAAAGTGTCTAAAATCTGACTAAAATACAAAATAATAATTTCTATTTAGTTAAATATGTATGCAGTTACATTCTGAGAATGGTTCAATCTAGCAAGAAAGCATTTTTTTACAACTATTGCGAAATAAAATAAACAAAAAGGTGTTGGGTCGTTAACGACCCGCTGAGCTTAAATGGGTTAAAGCAGAAAAATTAAAAATAAATAATATTATTCACAAAGAAAAACTTGAAATTAAAGGTATAAGGTATAAGAATAGTTTCAGAGGGATACACGATTTTAAGTTTAGCAGCAGGAAAACTAAGATTTTCGATAATCTACCGTGCTTTAATGATGGCATTGTAGGGTAAATTTTTTTAAAAAAGTATCAAAGCGTTATTAATTAATAACATAATTAATAATTAATTTTCCTTAACAAATTTTAATAATAGTCATTTTACCTTTACAATCTAAAGGAGAACACATTTTGAAACGTACCACCAACATGTGAAATAATTTGTTATGTAGATACAGGTGTGAATGATGATTGTGTGATTATTCCAGAGCAATTGTGTGATCATGTGTTTATTGCGAGTGCTTTAGTAAGACCAAAAAAAGGAAAAATCCCTATAAAAATTTTAAATACAAGAGATGACGAGGTTTCTTTAAAGAATTGTGTTCCAAAAATTGAAAAGGCTAACGATTATGATCTTTGTCAGTTTAACACTAACAAGGAAATAACTTCAGATAGAGTTAAAAACTTATTCCAGTTGTTGAAGTTATATTGTTTGAAAGGAGAGGAACGAGATTCAGTAGAAAATATTTGCGCAAAATTTTCAGATATTTCTCATTTACCAAGTGATAAACTTTCAGTTACAAATCTGTTTAAACATTAAATTAAATTAAAACCAAACTCGTCTCCGGTATTTGTTAAGCTATACAGGCTCCCACAAACTCAAAAAGAGGAAACAAATAAACAAGTTCATAAATTAATTAACGAAGGAGTGATTGAAGCAGCACAGTGTGAACGGTCATCTCCTATATTGTTTTTAATCCTATATTGTTTGTTCCAAAAAAGGCAAATTCAAGTAGTGAGAAAAAAGTATAATTTGTATAGATTTTCGTCTTCTTAACAAAAAACTTCAAGATGAGAAATTCTCACTTCCAAATATTACTCATATTCTAGATTCACTCTCAGGTGCAATATATTTTTCACATTTGGACCTTAGTCAAGGATATTATCAATTAGAACTTACGAACTTAGGAAGTACACCGCTTTCACAACGGATCGAGGACAATGGCAACTGAAGCGATTACCTATGGGTTTGAAAACAACCCCTGGTGTTTTTTCACGTTTAATGACAATCGATACGTCAGGATTAAATTGCGAAAAATGTTTTGTATACCTTGATGATTTAATTGTGTTTGGTAGAAATTTACTAGACCATAAAAAAAATCTTTTGGATGTATTTTATAGGTTATGAAAGGTTAATCTAAAATTAAAACTTCAAAGTGCGAATTTTTAAAGAAGCAAATCCTTTATTTAGGACACATTATTTCATCAGAAGGCTTATTGGCAGATCCCAAAAAAGTAGCAGCTTTAATAAACTATCCTAGACCAGAAAATGTTAATGATGTTAAAGGAATGATTGTATTTGGATCTTATTATCGAAAATTTATTCCTTTATTTGCAGAAACAATCGCTTCTTTAAATAAGTTGTGTAAAAAATATGCTAGATTTGAATGGACAGACGAATGTGAGAGTGCCTTTAATTTTATAAAAAATTCCCTTAGCAACCCCCAGATTTATATTATCCAGTTTTTTCGGAAAACAATGAATTTATAATACAAACAGATACCTCAAATGTAGCTATATGAGCAATTTTGTCCAATAAAAATAACAAACCAGTTGCTTATGCTAGTAAGACTTTAAATAAAGCAGAAAGAATCTACCCCATAATACAAAAAGTATTATTAGCAGTATACTGGGCTGTTAAACATTTTCGACCTTACATATATGCACGTCATTTTAAAATTAAGACCGATCATCGTCCCTTGATATATCTATTTGGTTTAACAGATCCTTCCAGTAGGTTAATAAAATTTCGTTTAGGATTAGAAGAGTACGATTTTCATGTTGAGTATATTAAAAGTAAACAAAACGTTACCGCAGATGCTTTATCTAGAGTCATTATAAAATCAAAAGAATTAAAACGTATGAATGAAGGTCTGAATGACGGTATGGTAGCAGTTATGGCGATAGCACAGACAAGTAATTTAAACAATCCAGAAAATAATGTAGTAAAAAAGGATTTGGATAACAATTGGCCTGATCAACCGAATGTTGTCGAAATTCTTAAAAAAACCACAACAAGGCATAGAATTGAGTTTGGCAACACAAAAAGACATATAGAAATTAAATAATAAAGTATCTTTGTAAGTAGGTAATTTTTATTTTGTGTACTTATCCTAAAAAAATAATAGCTATAGCATATTGGGTATCAAGAACCATGTTTGGCCTCCAATTTGGCCGAAGACCGGTACAACACTTAATGTTCGTGATGCTCATACTGTTTTTGCACGATTGTATTAAATTTATTATTTAATTTCTACGAAAAGTCACAAGTGACGTTTTAAATGGAAATGTCCAAATTTTTTGTTCTTATTGTTGTGAAATATAGGCAGTATATATAATTTTACGTCGGTAAGTAAAAGACGTCGGTAAATAAAATACTTACCGACGAGTTGGGCCTCGCAACCAGTAAACATATCGTACTGTCTTGGAAACAGATATGGTAAATAAACGAAAAAGCTTAATCGTGCAAAAAAATTATTTCATTTCTTTGAAATTTTTAAGTTAGCATTTAGATGTCTATTAACCTCTACTTGACATGAAGTTCTAAATGTCAGTTTGACATACAATTTTGTTTCTGCTTTTACAATGTTGCATATTTTCGTAATGAACTCATTTTGAAAGAGGATGCATAATTATCCTTAAAAAATGTTACTTTTCTTCTTAAATATATTACCATTTACTGGCGACGACAGCTGTATAAATTTATATAAAACATAAACATGATTAAAACCCAAAAGGATAAGTATTTTATTATATGTAACAACCGTGAATGTTTACAGTTTCTTATTTTGGTTCAAATTTTCCCATTATGTGTAATCTTACAGTGCCCACTTTAGTCTAAAGTTCGGGTATCTACCGTGTTATTCAATCGTAGCAGTGGACACTAAACACAGTTAACGGTAACTGTTAGATAACTGACGATTATGGCATTACTTAAATAAACTTTGAAAAGTGTAATATGAACCTGACTATTAGTGGAGTTGATCGGCCTATTTCTCTGCAAAGTTGTTTGACTTCTGGGCCGTATCGAGTTATTAATTCTGTATTATAAGTGTTTTGTAACTGTGGTTTCCTATTAGTGGAGTTGATCGGCCTATTTCTCTGAAAAATTGTTTGATTTCGGGGCCGTACCGAGTTAGTAATTCTGTATTATAAGTGTTTTGTAACTGTAGTTTCCTATTAGTGGCCGATCAACTCCACTGATAGGAAACCACAGTTACAAATAAATAGGCCGATCAACTCCACTAATAGGAAACCACAGTTACAAAACACTTATGATACGAAACCTGAATATTGCCTGCTAAATACAAATAAAACATAAAATTGAGCAGAGATTAAGTGAGCAGATTGAGACAAACAGAAGTTTTCCCAATGTTGAATATTTTCATAGAACTTTACAAGTGGCGAAACCAGTGGTAGTGTTTAATGGCTTACCAAAATTTATAACAGCTTATCTAAGCCCATTTTCATTGTCCCTGGAAAATGGCTGTTATAGATTTAGTTATCTTACTTGTTTATATGTAGCACGACCTACAATTTCCTAAAGTTCAATGTTGCTATAGATGATGATGTAAGGTCCTTCCGTCAGGTTCATCATTTGGAATAAAATATATGATAATAATGCCTTTATTCAACGTAATAACTAAATAATAATGTAAAATGTGGCCAGCGGATAAGATTCTTATGGTTCTAGGTAAATTGACCGAACACAATTGACCGAAAATCAGTTGGCCGAAACGAAAATTGGCCGAAGTAGCAATTTACCGAAAAAAGTTTGATCGAAACATTAATTGTATCTGTATTGGCATTTTTTGTTTATTGCATCTTCCCTTTATCCAGGCTTAGGACTAGCAATATATTAATTACTGGCTTGTTTAAAAGATTTTCTTGTTTTTTTTTGTATTTGACGTATAAAACCCTCATAAAACCCATCACCATTTATTTGTCTAGGACGTTTTTACTACGTATTTGAAAGATTTTCTTGTTTTTTTTTTTAATTTTAGTTAAATACGCAAGATAGTTTTAATACTTTTTTTTTAATGCTCGATGTTGGTTTTTATTTGATGCAAGTATAAAACCCCAATAAAACCGATCACCACACCAGTTGTCTTCCACCTACTTAAATTATATACAATATCAAAAACTTAAATTATGGGCAATCCCCCGTAGATAATCGTTAGTGTTTCCTGCAATGTCAAATTGTTCAACAAGACGTTTTATTCTAGCAGCACAATCTCTATACTTTCTACGGCTACTCGGTGGCTGTTCTCCACTGATACATTGCTCTATTTGTAGTTGATGAAGACTCCGTTCTCTTTGCTACGCTTCTATGAACTTCCAAATGTTCGGATGTGTTGAAGAGATTTGTTGGTCGAAACCTTGACGACATCCTTCGACATAGTTGTTGGTGTTGGGCAAATTTTCATTCACCCCATGAAAACAATTCCACCTATCGTGAGGAAAGCGAGGAGGACGACGCTGACGTCGTTGGGGACGTCCAATCCGTTTGTCATCGAAATAATCTAATACGCTTTGTGCTTCTGGCGGAATTAGATTTTCTTCACACAATTTCTCGAAGACGTTGACCATATTTACCGTAGGAACGAATGAAAGAGCAGGAAGCATTCGCATTGTTAGTGCAAATTGAGGTTCCATTTCATATCGACGCTGAAGTTCCTCTGTTTGGATGTGACGGAAAACACTTTGGGAAAAATGGAGAAAGCACCCTCTAAATCTTCAGCTGCTTCTAGTCTTGCAGCATCATCGGCATGGTTATGTTTATCACTTTCTCGCATGACATCATTATTCACTGATATTACTCTAACAGAACACTTAAACCTTTTATACAATTCACATCTCCAATATATCTTATTCTCAAAAGTTTAATATTAAGGTGTATTTTAGATTCGGTTTTAATGTGAAATTCCGATATTAGTTAAGGTCAGCTTTGAATCTTAGCACAGTTTGCGTTGTCTTTCTTTAGTGAGCTAAGCTTTTTTTATTGGAGGTTCACGGACATTAACTACTTTAACGTTTGTTTTTTTTTATTTGGCATAACAAGGACCAACGCAACTATTCACATTTTTTAAAAATATGTTTACATGTAACGACAGAGGGATGTCCGTTGACCTTGTGCTATTGTTGAAGATACGATTTTAGCACTTGGAACAGCCGTTCATTTTCGTTATAACAATGTTATAATGAGTGATTAACGATAATTAGGTACATTCTTTTGAAAATAACATAGCGAATTATAAAGTTAAAGGGGTTAAGAACACAATGTAAGGTTTTATACAAAATTAGTTATATAACTATTCCCTAAAATAACTTTTAAAACAACAACAAATAACAAGAAAATCTTTTAAATCTTTTTTCGGAAAATTACGACTTCGGTCAATTGCCATTTCGATCAACTGTTTTTCGGTCAATTGTGTTCGGTCAATTGATTTCGGTAAATTGATTCCGGTCAATTTACTGGACACCGATTCTTATGCATGTACAATCTGTGATTATCAAATATGTGGAAAATGGAGTAAATCAATAACAGAACTGCTGTTTCTAACTCGTTCACACTTCATCTTATGTTACACAAACACATTACAAAATAGGTTTTGTTTCTTACTTGCACTCAAGCAATTTAAGAATAGTGTAATTTTTTTTAAATGCTTTGATTGTAAAAAAGAAAAAATATTATGTAGGCTAACTTGACAAGATTTTCTGTCTTTGTGTAATATAATATTACGATGATTCAGTAGAATAACAATAACCCCAAATCCCGTATAAATTATTAAATAGAACTATGAATTTTAAACTTATTCATGCAAAGGATCGTTATTTATAAATTGTCAGATATGGATATTATAGCTACAGTAAGTTTAACGTTTTTTATACACATCAGATTTTGCAATTAATGAAATTGATGTATAAGGCTTATTTAGTTTATAATTTACAAGATTGAAGAATTTACCTAAAATAGAGTTATTTTTAATGAAAGCTATTTCTACTATTAACATATCGTTGATGGATTTGAGATATTACAAGTGATTTAGATACTCTTTGATTGTTAAGATTTTTCTATTACAACACAGAAAAGTGTCGTTAGGAGAACTTATCTTTAATAAAGACTTCTTCAATTTTTTTGATAAACTTAATTGGTTTTGGAGATAATCACAATGGGCGGATGTAAAGTAAACACCGAACTACCTGAAGGCTGATATAAGTAAAGCGGACACCGAAAGAATAAGCGCTACCTTAAGCATATAGGTAAAGTGCATACTATCATAATACGAGAGTAATATTTATTTATTATATAAGATGGTAAAAATAGGGTTTATCCAGTATCCAGTTTTCTCTTTGATTTATTATCATTAAATTTCGCGGGAATACATATTATTTGAATTTTGATATAGGTATCTATTTGAAATTCCTTAAATTTTCAGGATAAATACGTGTATATATAGATGCGTTATGTACAATGATTCATTGAAACGTGAATGTAAAGATTCAGAAGCACTGGCTGTGTGAATAAACGATGCACTTGAATTAGCCCACATTTTCAGGTGAAACGTGGTGTATCCTTTCATGTTTGTCTCCAGCAAACAATTTGCATATTTGTTAACTAACGTATTACTTTAACCACCTACTAATTTCAGACTCTTTAGTTTTGGATTCATTATACAATCCCAAACTCTCAATTTTCCTAAACCATGCTTGGTGTAAAAGAAAACGGCATCCGTTAATTTTTGTGGCTGGCCACGTATCACACATCGCGGTAGGAGTCGTTATTTCAAAATCTATAAAAACCTTTGGCGGTTAAAATTCAAGGGCGTACAGTTCTAGAATTTTTGAGACTAACATGCTAAACAAAGGGATGTAGTAACCGATTTTTAGTCCATGAATGGTGAACAATTGTTCACAGTTTACCTGTTTTGGAAAACGAATTCCGATGTAATTTATGTCGAGAATCTTCTTTTCGAGTTCTCGACGAATGATTTCTGAAGGCTTCTCGCTAAGCTCTTCATCTGCTTTACGTTTGTACGACGTTATTATGATTTGACTGTCAGGTTTCTTGTCATTTGGTTCGTGATTATGAGCCAACACACTTCTGGTAACAAGATTCTTAGCACCAAGTATAAAAAATTTGTAGATTTTTAGAGCAGCGCAAAAAAAATTCGCCATTCTTCAAAATTTTCTGGTGGAAAAATGTAAAGTTTCCAGTCACCAATACATTTGTTCCGTGAGTAAGTCCCACTAAAGACACATGTATATGTTTAAAAAGTGCATTATGCAAACGATGAGAGCTAAACTGCTACTGTAAACCAAATAAAAACCTTAAATTGGCAATTAGGTACCTGCTTTCTGTAATGACTAATTGTTTTTAATTACCCGAAAATGATTGGTGTCCATAGAGCAGGTAAAGACCGATTACTGGTATCCACTTTACATCCGATGATTCACAATATGTACATGAGCACGCCGTATCTCTGCCTTTGTATTTTTACTTGTGAATTTAGTTTAATGAAACATTGAGAGAACCAAAGTATTCCACAATAACTCTAAATACAAAATTTTCTGCAAATTGGTTACGTACTTTTAAGTTCGATAAAAAGAGCTTGCTTATTTTGACAAAGAAATGTATTTTCCTTTGAAACAAATTGCCGAAATTCGTTTACGGAACCAAAATATAAAGATATTTGTTTTTTTTTCTATAATATCCAAACTGCAATAGTTCCGAGTACACTCATAGAAATATGAATGAATATTAAAATGTAAACTTTCACCATAATGCACATATTTAAAATACTTATCTTTTTGGGTGTTTCTGGTGTAATTCTAAATTCGTCAGTAGTAATCTGACAATGATACCAACTTAGAATTTTAGATGGTCATATTGAATAACAAATGTTAAAGTTAAAATTATTCTTTTTATGAAACTGCTAAGGGGGCAATTAAATGAAACGTAACAAGATATCCCGTTCGAAATAGCTGGATTGTATTTTATACTTTTCAAACTTCTCCAAATATACGTTTCCTCGACGATATTAAAAATTAAGTGGTTTTTTTATTTATAAAGAATACTTTTACTGAGTTTTCCAAAGAGTATGAGCATTATTATGTTCAGTTAGGCTATTTCTTTGTGTCTGCGTTTCTTGATTTCTACTAGTATTGTATCGTTCAATTTAAATTTCTGACCTGTATATTCTGATGTTGCCATTCGATTTAAATATGATGGTCTTACCCTTGCAACCTCTGGTTATAGCATTTAATTGTAATACGTTAAAGAAGGTATTTTAACCGCGAGGATTTAGTTATAGTGATTTAGTTTGAATATATTAGAAGCTGTACTAGTTGAAATCTTTTAATTGCTCTATACAGATTACCATAATTGATCACATTAAGTACTAATGTGAATTTATCACTTAAATGTGATTCAATTTTGGCCTGAAATAATATCACCAGGTGTTAGAAGTGTTGATTTATGTATCTTTTTTAAACTTAAAGTGCTTGATTACAAGTCTAAATCATAATTCAAATTTAAAACACTTGTCTCTTTTGGTGCATTTTTATATTTCAGCTATACAATGTAAACGTTTCGACAACACAGTTATCATCTTCAGTAGTACTACTATCTTTCAGAATTATTTAAAATATTGGAACAATTTTGTGTAATTTGACAAATTGGAAACGCGAACGTAAGTCTGCTATTAATACAACAGTTTGATAGACATATAAATTCAACCATGCAATACAATTTTAGTAAAGAATAACTACATCATTAATAAATTGAATATTGTTAAAGTGCTTTGAAGATGACAAATCAAAACACCCTCTAACGGTCGAAGGCTATCAGTGAAAAATGTCATACATGAAGAAAAAGTTATGATGCAAGTATAAATTCGTTACAAACTTGGATTTGAAATTGATCCCATATACCTTTCACCTGTCTTGCATTTTCCATTAGGCATAAGTGTCCAAACCATTTTAGCTGCTGTCTCTCTATGACCTGTAGAACCGATTCGATTTTTAACTCTTCGCTCACCACTTCATTTCGTACTCTTTTCTCGTTACAACTTTGACTTTTCTTAGGTATTTTATGTCTATTGCTTGTACTTTACTTTTGAGGGTTTTAATTAATAACCAGCTTTAACTACTGTAAATTAAAATGTGCCTAAACACTGTTATATACACTGACATTTTTGTATTTTTGCTTATTCTTTTTTTCCTAAAAATGTGTTATTTAAACTGATATGAAACCAAGTGTACGTGAAAAGTGCGGGAGTGATATAAAAAGCAGAGCACTCGTAAAATGCGCAATCTATCACTGTGACTTCTAGTGACAATATTTTAATAAAAGTGAACAATTAATTAACTCGAGCCATTGGGTGACAGTTAAAACTTAAATCTTATTAGTAAATTAGGTTAATAGTAAAATAGCTTATTAGTTTATAACTAGGTGCTATGTATCAAAGCCATAGGCTTTATTAAAAAAAAAAAAAAAAAAAAAAAATTTAAACTGTGGTATAGTCTTGCGGCACTATTAATTCTTTCGTACACTTCACTTTTTATGTTCCCGTCCCTTTCGATTAAAACTCCCAGACAATTAAAACACTCCACTTGCTCAACCCTCTCTTTACCTATTTCTAGATTTATCTTTCTATTTGCATCTCCTATTACCATGGTTTTTGTTTTATTTATGTTTATTTTCATTCTTCTTTTCGTTAATTCGGTTTACCATATTCTCAGGTTTTCTTGTAGGTCTTTTTCTTTTGCTGCACATGTCATGACATCATCAGCAAATGCACACTCTGAGACCTTAACTGGTAATAATCTTTTATGTCCTATTTGTACTGTCTTGATTTTGTCTCTTGTTGCTTTGATGATATCGTCCATTATCACTGAAAATAATATCGGGCGCATCGCTCCCCTTTGCCTCAACCATATTTTATTTCATATATTTCCAACTTCTTACGTAGTTTCTGTTATTTTCGTACAAGCTTTTTATTGCTGCTCTTAATTTTGGTTTGATGTTTCTTCTCTTCAAACTTTCCCAGACTTCCTTCTGTGACACTCTATCGAATGCCTTATCAAGATCTAAAAATACCTATAGACTTCTGTTTCTTGTAGACTGGCCTTTTATATCATTTGCTTTATACTAAATATATGGTCCTGTACACTACGCCCTTTCCTGAAGCCACTTTGTGCTTTTTCTAATTGGTCTTCTATTTCTACTCTTAATCTTTTCTCAAGTATTCTCTCATATACTTTAAATGGAATACTTAGTAGTGTAATACCTCTATAATTCTTGCAATCTCTAGATTCTCCTTTTTTAAACAGAGTTTGGTATTTTCCCTGTGTCCCATGGCTTGTTGAATAATGTTGTCAGTGCTTTAATCCCTTTGGTTCCTATGTTTTTTAGAATTTCTCTGGTAATGTTATAGTGACCTGCAGATTTTCCTCTCTTTATTTCTTTTAATGCTGCTGTCACTTCTTCTGTCTATATATGTGTTGTGTTTTCTTTCTGTTTATCTTCGATTTGTACACTTCTTGTGTTTGGTGTTGAGTATCGTGATCGTTATAAAGTTCCTGAAACTATTCTTTCCATCGTTCCATAATTTCTTTTCCTCCTGCTAAAATGTTATTATCTTTCGTTTTCACTTGTTTTATGCTGTGTTGTATACTTTTTCTTAAGCTTTTTACCACTTTGTAGAATAATTTTTGGTTCCCTTGCTGTCCATTTCCATTTTATTCCCGAACTCTTCCCATGTTTGTTGTTTGGCCTGGCGCACCATTTCTTTAACTTTTATTCGTTGCTGCTTATAGTTTTCATAGTTCAGATCTGTTTTGTGTGCTAAATAATATTTTCATTTTGCTTTTTTAGTTTTAACTAGTTCCTTTATCTTGTCATTTCACCATTTAGTTTTTTCTACTTACTACCATTTTCCCACATATTTCCTTTGCTACCTCCAAAACCGTTCTCTTGAAGCACTCCCACAGCTCCTTCAGATACATTTTACCCCACAGCTGTGGATTATCCTCTAATCTTTCCGCTACCTGTCTTTCAAATTTAGTGGCTATTTCCTTATTCTGTAGTTTATATGTCCTTATCACTTCCTTTTGCGGGCATACTGTCCCTTTTTTATTTTCTAGAGTTGTTGCTTCCAGTCGTACCTTCGTTATCACCAAAAAGTGATCGCTGCAAATCTCCGCTCCTCTATTTACTTTTATGTCCTTTATTTCTTTTCTCAGTTGCCTATTTACCATCACATAGTCTATTGTTGATCTTTCACTCCTGCCTTGCGCCTCTCTTGTGTATTTGTGTTTGTCCTTATGCATAAAGAATGTATTCATTATTATTCAATTATTTTCCGTGCAGAAATGTAGCAGTTGATCTCCTTTGTTATTTTTATGTGCTTCCCCATGCCGTCCAATCGCCTCTGTTTTACTTTTGTTTCTCTTTCCAATACGGCAGTTAAAGTATCCCAATATTAATAATCTGTGTTTTATGTTTTCTATTACTTCCGCCATGTCTTCCAAGAAATCTTCCTTTTTGTTTGCTTTTTCGTTCTCATCCGGCCCGTAAACAATAAATAATGTTGTATTGTATTGTACATCTAGTTTCAATTCTACTTTTAGTATTCTTGATGATATAACTTCCCAATTGATTAGTACTTTTATTAAGTTCTTTATTATTACACATCCTACTCCTTCCGCTGCTCTTTTTTCTTCACTCACTCCACTGTACAATAATACATGACCCCCTCCATATTAGCTATTCCCTATCCGTTATTTTTAGTATCTGTAACAGCTGGTATATCCGGCACCTAAAAAATTAATAATGTTTATTGTATTGTACATCTAGTTTCAATTCTACTTTTAGTATTCTTGATGATATATATTCCCACATGATTAGTACTTCTTTTTTATTAGACATCCTACTTCTTCCGCTGCTCTTTTTTCTTCACTCACTCCAATGTACAATAATAGATGCCTCCCCTCCATATTAGCTATTTCCTGCCCTTTCTTTTAGTTTCTGTAACAGCTAGTATATCTAGTTCTGCGTGTTCAAATTCTTGAGCGAGTTCTTGCTCTTTTCGGTTCAGACTTCTAACTTTCCATGTTCCTGATCGCAACTGCTTCCCGATTTTCCTTCTTTCGTTTCATTATCCCTTTTCTTCGACATTTTTGTCAACCCATGTCCGTTTATTAATGTAGTGTTCAGCTTTTTGTATTATTACTTTTATTGCTGTTTGATTTTTCTAGGGCACTCTTTTCTTCGTTCCATTTCCATTCGGTTCCATCTATTATTATCTTCTTGTAGCCCACTTTAGTAAATCTTCCGCTTTTCTTTTCCTCCTCTGATCCCTTCCTAATTTGTTTATCTATATCTCTCTCCTTTTTTTTAGGTCCTTGTTTATACAGGGTCCGCCAATAGTGCGTGGACGAAGCTTTATGAGTGTATACAATATCGTTTTCAAAATTATTTATTGCAGGATTGTGTGGGATCTTTCGGGTTACAATCAGAAAATATTTTCGCAAAAATTACTACTCGTATACAGGGTATTACAACACAAAGTTATATTTTTTTAATTGGAACATACCGTACATTATTATAAATTTGGATTCCCTGGTTAATTTTAAGGGCACTTTATTCACTATATGAGGTATCTTAAACGCGCAATTTAGGCGCTGCATTCCAGTTTTTGAAAATTTAGAGGTTGAAAAGAGAAATTGTAACAACCGTAAGGAAAAATGTGTAACACAAAAATTTTAATGGTTGATTAGTCATAGACTGTACTACATAAAGTCGTAAAAATAGTACTATTATCTTATTTAATTTTCGAGATATCGTAATGCAAAGTATAAGATTTTCAATCATAGATAACTTGATTTTTTTGAATGGAAAGGTATACATTGTTTTACATTGTTAGATAGGACATTTAATTACATTTTTTTATGATATAACATTGTTGGTATTTATGTTTTGCCGTTTTTTGATAATCCAGCTTTTTACTGAATTTGCAAAGTTTAAGATTTTAATCATAGATAACTTGATTTATTTAAATGGAAAGGTATACATTGTGTTACATTGATAGATAGGAAATTTAATTACAATTTTTTTGATATAACATTGTTGGTATTTATTTTTTGCCGTTTTTTGATAATCCGGCTTTTTTACTAAATTTATCGATTTTGGAAGAAAATAATATTAAATTAAATCTTCAAATTGTCGACCACGCTGATTTAGACAATACTGAATTCTTTTAATAAAAGAAGCTTCAACCCGATCTAACATATTAGGAGTAATTGTAGCAAAAACATTTCTAATTCGCAATTTCATATTCTCAGCAGTTGTTGGTTCTTCCTCATATACTTTATTCTTCACAAAGCCCCAAAGAAAAAAATCCAATGGAGTTATATCGGGAGATCTAGCTGGCCAAGGTATCGGTCCTTCTCTTCCTATCCAATTTTCGTGAAACGTCGAATTTAACCACTGGGTTACAATTCTGGCATGATGAGGAGGTGCCCGTCTTGTCGGAAAAACATACCTCTTCTTTGAGCCAAAGGTACATTCTCCAATAAATGATATAATTCGTTTTGTAGAAAATTATGATATTCTACCCCAGTGAGTGTGCCATTGAAAAAAAAAGGACCAACAATAGTTCCGCCGAATATACCTGCCCAAACATTCACTGACCATTTATTTTGAGAGACTAACCGAAATTGGTGTGGATTTTCATTCGAATAAAAATGAAAATTATGTCTGTTCACAAATCCATTTCGATGAAATGTACATTCGTCGGTAAATAATATCCCCGATATAAAATTTTCGTTCGCATTTAACTGTTGTTGAACCCACTGGCAAAAATTAATTCGATTTTGAAAATCTTGTTCTTTCAGCTCTTGATGTAATTGTACATGATAGGGGTGAAATTTATTTTTCTTTAACATTTGTCTCACGGAAGTTTGACTGATTTCTAAATTGTCACTTAATTTCGGAATACTAACGTGGGGGTTTTCAACTGTAGCTACAAGTACACGAAATTCATTTTCTTCATTTGTAACAACTTTAACTCTTTCGTTTTTAGGATATCCAACACTTCCAGTACTTTCAAATCTTTCTAAAAGATTGCAAAACGATTCTTCTCTTCGTTGTCTTCGATCAGGATAACGCTGCCCGTAGATTCGACGGGCCAATAAACAATTTTTGTTTGATTCTCCAAGCACAAATATCATGCCAACTAATTCATTTTGCAAAAAATTACTCATTATAATTCTTAAATAAACGTATTACGTATATGATGTTCGTAAAGTTAAGCGTCAAACATTCACACTGCAATAAAGTAATTAACTCAGTTACGTTTGAACATACACGCGAAATGACAAAACAGATACTATTGCTGAATTTTGTTTCTAATATTCTTTTGTTTTCATAGCTTGATGTGATTTAAACAATTATACATACATATGTAAACCTACGAAAATCGACAAATTCAGTAAAAAAGCTGGATTATCAAAAAACGGTAAAACATAGATACCAACAATGTTATATCAAAAAAAATGTAATAAAATTTCCTATCTAACAATGTAAAACAATGTATACCTTTCCATTTAAAAAAATCAATTTATCTATGATTGAAAATCTTAAACTATGCATTACGATATCTCGAAAATTAAATAAGATAATAGTACTATTTTTACGATTTTATGTAGTATAGTCTATGACTAATCAACCATTAAAATTTTTGTGTTACACATTTCTCCATACGGTTGTTACAATTTTTCTTTTCAACCTCTAAATTTTCAAAAAATTGAATGCAGCGCCTAAATTGCGCGTTTAAGATACCTCATATAGTGAATAAAGTGCCCTTAAAATTAACCAGGGAATCCAAATTTAAAATAATATACGGTATGTTCCATTTAAAGAAATATAACTTTGTGTTGTAATACCCTGTATACGAGTAGCAATTTTTGCGAAAATATTTTCTAATTGTAACCCGAAAGATCCCACACCATCCTGCAATAAATAATTTTGAAAACGATATTGTATACACTCATAAAGCTTCGTCCACGCACTATTGGCGGACCCTGTTATTATATATATATATATATATATATATATATATATATATATATATATATATATATATATATATATATATATATATATATTCTTTCCTCTTAACACTTGAACTGATTTGGCAAATATCACAAAATGTCCCCACACGGCACGCTATTTTTTCACATGATTGTACTTTAATTCATTCTTCTAGGTATACTTTAGAGGTTTTTTAAATTTTTACCCCCTCCGTGCGTTTTTGACCCCTGTACAAAAAAGATACACGTGGCGTAGAAGTGAAAAAAAAGTTGAAGCCACATGTATATCTGAGTATACACGACAAAACTTGTCCATTCCTCTAAACTTCGGAATTATATCGCCAGTATTGAATGTGATGTGAAAGAATACGGTTGTCGCAAGGGATGTTAGTGCAAAATGGGGACTTATGAGCAAAAACAAGCTAAGTTGCAATCATTGTGGGAAGATAGTGATATGATTATGGACGATCCATTTTCAAATGACTCGGACAAAGATCCTAACTACGTAACGGAAAGCTCTAGTAGTGAAAGTGTTACTAATAGGCCACCTGTCAAGGAGCTTCGCAAAACTGCAGAAGGTATTACTTATTTTTTCTTGTTGTGTTAATCATTATTACTTATGCACGGTTTCTTTCATTTTAGAAAGTACTCTTTTTCCATCCGGATCTGATAGCGATAATTCGGAAGAAAAGGAGGATAGCTGTGCCGAAGGTTGGGGAATCATTGTTGGTAGTTTTAAACATTTTCAATTTGAAGACAACGTAGGCGTTACACAAGAAGTATAGGGTTTAAAAAATGAAGATGAGCTTGCTTTTTTTTGACGTTTCATAGATGAAGAAGTCATAAACTCGTCTCAATAAATGGGTAGATACAGACACAAATGAAATGTACTGTTTCTTGGGAATGCTTATCTGGATGGGCTTGGACAAAAAACCAAGATTGTCTGATTATTGGCGCAACTCTGATCTACATTGGTCCAAAGCAGCTACCTACATGTCACGCAATAGATTTAAAATTTTGATTAGGCTGTGGTACTTTTCTGATAACGAGGTATGCCCGCCAGATGACAGGCTGTACAAAATTCAACCTGTAGTAGATTTACTAAATGAAAAATTGAAACGGGTGATACTACTCGAAGAAAACATGTGTATCGACGAGACGGTGGTACCATTTCGTAGTCGATTAAGTTTCTGGCAATATGTCAAGGGAAAACGACATAAATTCGGAATAAAACTTTTTAAACTGCGTCTTTCTGGAGGTTATACGCTTCACACTAAAATTTATTGTGGTGCATACAAAACAGACGGCATGTCAGTAGCAACGAAAGTTGTGTTTGAATTATTAGAAGAATCTCTTGATAAAGGGGTAACACTATTTACCGTTAGTTGGTATACGAGCATTGAATTGGCCGAAAAACTGGAACAGCGAAAAACTCATTTGGCGGGAACATTACGAAGAAATAGGAAGGGAATACCAAAAGATGTGTTAAATGCCAAACTAGCTAAAGGAGAAATCATAAACAGAGAGAAAAATGGGATAATAATTTTAAATGGAAGGACAAACGTGAGGTTTTAATGCTAACTACTAAACATAAAAATACCATCATTGATATTCCAAGAAAATTTGAAGGTATAAAGAAACCAGAAGCAATAGTAGATTATAATAATGCCAAAAGTTTTATTGATGTATCAGATCAGCTATCATCATATTCAACTTCAGTTAGGCGTAGCATCAAACGGTTCAAAAAAGTTGCAATCGAACTGATTACTGGTGCAAGCGTAGTAAATGTACACTATATGCGCAAGAAAATTAAAGATATGAAAGATTGGTTAAGCATAACACAATATAAAGAAAACTTGCATGAGTAAGAAAAATGTACCAATTAACCCGCCTATTCAACAAGAACATAAATATATTCAAGCAGGAAAAAAAAGTCGTTGTGTTATTTGCTATAAACGAAATAAGAATGAGTATAATAGTGATTACGCAATACGTAAAACCAAGCAAGTTACTACTAAATGTCAGTTATGCTTGAAGAACTATGTGTGCTTAGAATGCTTTTTTGAAAGACATACTATTTCGCAGAAAAAAAACTAAATATTTCTGTCAAGTTCATTATATTTAAAAAAAATTTTATTGTGGTTTTAGTTACCGTTTTAACGTCGCTTGCCTGTTTTTGTTAAGGTTTAGTAACAATAATAAACATATATACAATAATAAATTGTAGTTTCTGTATATTGAGGTAGTAAAGTATTCTATTTCTGACATTATATAGTAAAAACCATACTTTTAATTGTAAGTTCTGTCAGGGTATTTTGAACACCCTGTATACGTAGTGGGTAATTTTGTTTATAGTTTTATGCACTTAGTTAGATTGCGTATATACATTTTTTTTTGTTGTCAAATTATGTTTTATAGTAAATTTGTTTTAACGTGTGTAGCGACCTTTAGGGATGGTAGGTGTATGGTGAGCTTTAGATTCTTAGTTTGTGAATTATTTTTTTTGTAATTTAGGTTGTTTTTCCTTATTATTTCCCGTTTATAGAAGTTTGATTAACGTTTATTTGTAAATAGTGGTATCTACGTTTAATTAAGGTTCATTTCGTTTGATTTCCGTAAAATATAATAGAAAATTAAGTAATTTAAATAAATAGTGTAATTTATCTGTGTATGATGTCATGCTGGCGACATAAAGACGCTTAAGTATAGTTGTTCAGTGTATTAGTGAATATGCTGGTTTTGAGTCATAGAGATTACATGTGGGCCTTATTGTTCGTACTTTAAGGTAAACATAGAGAGGCTGTACAGGATACTCTTGCTGACGTTTAGTTTTTGGAAAATTTACCGAGTCCTTACGGACGGAAGCGAATTTGTGTATCGGGGTATCTTATTTTCCCCTTCCGTTTTTTTAATTGGTGGAATTAAAGTAGATAAGATTTTTTATGAGTAGTGGGATTCAAAATTCAAAGATGGATTTTTGTGAATAATTTTTGGGAGTCTGAAATTGACTGCGCTTTCGAGTAGTATACGTTGCCGTTTAGTGTTACGCTTTAAGGGGTGGTTTAGAACGTTGAAATTTTGGACCTTGTGGTGTTTAACGAACGTACTTGTTGTGTAGTAAGGGTAGTTTAGCTACTCCTGAATAATACCTGTGAAAGGGATTTTATTAAAATTGTTCATCACCAGAGGATTATACCTAGTGCCGATTTCGGTTTTACGTAAAGTTACCTAGAGGACATCGTCGTGTTGTATAGTGCTTCAGTGACCTCTTTGGTTCATATCGCTTCTGCGGATTTTAAAATCATCGTTCTTCCAAGTGCCTCTTATTTACCGTACAAAGCGTATTTAAAGATAAAGAAACTTTCGCAATAAATTAAAAATTATATTTAATTAAATCAAGTTATTAACATTTTGGATTATTAGTGGAAATAAAACCAATTAAAAGCTAAAAGTTATCAAGTAATTGTGAACGCTCAAATTATTTTTATTTTAAAAGAAGTTTTGAATTTATGCAATAACAATTTAACGCGAATCAATCCAAGAATTGTTTGTGTATCATAGAACAATAGTCAACATTTCATTCTTCATTTTGCCAGAGCAGGGAGATTTCACTTCCGTCATAGCCGTAACCGACCACCTGGTTATCTTCCACTTATATTGTAACACAGAAGAGGTGTAATTCTAGACCTTTAAGGTAATATAATATTGTGTTTTTTTATTGAAAATTTTGAAGATTTTTGTGTTTCGATTTATTTTTTTTGTGTTTATGAAAGTTTGAAAGCGGGGTCACTTTTTTTGTTAAAGTAAGTTGTTGTTTGAAATTGTTTAGCGTAATTGATTATAGTTTTGACGCTCCGCCTTCACACTTTTTACTTTGGTATTAAAGGGCAATCGACCCTATTGTAGTGTGGGTATATTATCCACGAATTATAAATATAGGTTAAACGATTTAGACTGGCGTAAAAGCAGTATTCTGATCAGACATCCTGTCGCCTTTTAAGTATTTTTATTCTTTTGTTTATACGCATTATCGTATGTTTATATTTATCCTTTTATTATTATTTCACTATAGTTTTGTTAGGTTTTACAAATGTGTTTTAATTATCTGGAAACCCTTTTGTGTTACATAAGAGTTTTTTTTGCAAATTGCAAGTTACCGGTGTTTTAGTTTTTAACGTAACGAGGTTAGTTTTTTTTTTTGCTTTATTGAGTAATTGCGTTCTTAATATTTAGTATTTTATTTGATTTTTAGTTGAGTATTAATTCAGTTTAGAGTTCATTCTATAGCTTATTATTTTTTTTGTTGTTTTGCTTTGATTATTATTTAATGCCTAATTTATTACACTGAGGTGTAGTAACGTAACGTTATTGAGTGTTTATCACGCTTTTATTTGACAAGCGTGTAGTGTTTTTTGAAGCCCGATTTCAGGTAGTTTGCTGAGTTGCTGTCCAGCACACCTGGGATTGATTGCGGATAGGTAAGCGTATGTTTTTTGTATGTTTAGACACGCTATGTACTCGTAATTTTGGCACGATGCCCCTTATCTTGACTACCAAACATTCTGGCGCCCAAACCGAATTGACTTTGTCTCCATCCCCTATTGTGACTTACGTAAGATTTACTATTCTGGATGTGCAATTTTTTTTTAACATCTGACCTACACCCATACGTTGGTTAGTCGGGGCAAAAAGGCCAATTTATCTGTAATCCCGTTCTACCACCCGTTTATACCGTTACAGTTCGCGCTAAAACCATTTTTACATAGCCCTGCACCACGCCGAGCTATACCTCGTAACAAACATACGTAGAACGCTCTGTTTTCAGATACACGCAGCAAAACACGATGTTCTATCTGTGTATACTAAAATATACACGTGGCGATTTGGAAACTACTTAGGGTCAAAGATACACATGCCAGTTAAAGTGTTAAATTCTTAAGTTTCCTCTTATTTTTCATAATCTTTACTTTGTCATCAAGATTTTCTAATTCCAGTACATTCATCTGCGATCCTAATTTGTATGCTATTTTAACGTGGATATTTAATTCAAGTTTCTGTTAATAAACTTAGACATTTCGTCTTTTAGATTGGTGTCTGCTTCGCTGTCTATTTTTAGTCCTGTTATTACTACGTTATTGCGTTTCTTATCCCTTTCTATTTTTTCTAATTTTGCATTTATTTCGCGCAATTCAGTTTTTACTTTTTCGTTCTCGTTTTTAATTGTAGTGTTTTGTTTCTTTATGTTCTCGTTATCTTTTTCCAGCTTCAATAACTTTTCGCTGAATTGTTGTTGATTAAGTCTGATTTGGTTCACTTCTAACGTTAAATTTGTTAGCATACTTAATATTGTACCTAATTTTCCCTCTTGTTTTTTTGCCTGGTGATCTGTACGTTTTCATGCCGTTACTAAAAATTTCTGATTCCTATTCGCTCGTTGTCGGTTCTTCTCTCTTTCTTTTAACTTCATGTGTATCTGTCTGACTCATTTTTAATTTGTGTGTTTTCCATATCTTACTTTACCTTACGCAGACTAAATAAAATTTCTATTTCAATAGCTTTATTAGAATCGGATACAAATTATTTGGATTTGACGTTCTCGTTCAATAATTCACAATATAATACGCGCGCTTTGATTTTACATCGCTCTTATCACTTCGCTTTGCAAAATTCCAACGTTCCAGTTTCCAAGTACGTTTAGTAACTCCTGCGCCGCGGAATAGGTACTTGACATCAATTAAAATAATCCAGTCAAATCTAACAAAGAAATAGCTTCGTTAATAAATGTGTTATTTTACAGTAAAAACGCAATGTAGTACATTTCATATAATTTTTAGTTTTAATTTCAACTACATCTATGTTAAATTATAGTGCTGTGGTAATTTAACATATAATTGGTAAAGCATGTACTTCAAGGTCTAGGAAAAACAGAGGAAAAAACCTAGACACAACAAAAGCTACAATTAAAATTAAAATCAAGACGTTCCGTTATACCTTTCTGAATTATAAGATGCCAAAATCTATTTAAACGGAGGTTTTCTTCCTCTATTGAAGTTATTAGGATGTTTGTGTGTATCAATAGCTTCATGTTGTAAACGAACATAATAATGAGTTTGACTTGGTAATATGTTGTAATTTGAATTCTTTAAGACATGGTCAGCTTCCGCAGATTTCTCTCGTGAACCTAATTTACAAAATCTCATATGTTCTTGTATCAAAGCTACTTTTGTGGTTCTATACTTTTCCACATGAAGAAGATAACTTACACACTCACGAATGATAATGTGTTTGAAACATCTTTAGGTTCCTTTAAATTTTCTTTAATTTTTCTTGTAGGATTAAAAACAGTCCTAATGTCATGATTAATCAGGATTTTTCAATTCTATATGTAACATTAGTTATAAAAGGAAGAAAGCAGTACCAATATTAAGAACCGGTTTTTCTTTATGGTTATTTCTAGCAGGTGTAGTAACACTTAATATAAGTAAGTGAATATCCATTAGCCTGAAGGATTTTGTCAAATACTTATATTCGTCTTTTAAAAATAGAGGACCACAAATTCGCTTTGCTCGATTTACTAAACATTTAATTACACCAATTTTTTGTCGTAGATGGTGCTTTAATAGTCTATGAAGGCATCTATCAGTGTGTCGGCTTTCTGTAAACCTTAAAAGATAGTGAATTATTAGTTTTAAATATTAATATGTTAAGAAACGCTAAACTTTCAATAGTCTCCTTTGCCATGGTAAACTAGATGTTAGGATATTTCCAAATATCAAATATGTCATCTACATATCTATACCTAACTAAACGTTTTTGGGTGCATTTTGTAACGCTAATGTTTCACATTTTTCCGTATAAAAGTGACTATAGCAGTACTAAGAGGACTACCCATTGGTACACCATCCAGCCGTTCATACAATTTATTATTCCGCTGAAAATAAATCGTAGTAAGACAATGCTGAAAAGTAATGGTTATATACTTTGGAAGAACATAATCACTGTATCCAATTATATTGTTTCAGATCGAAATTAAAACACATTTATCTAAGCAAAAAAGTTCATATGTACATGGGTCTGGAAATGCTTCGTTTCTGAGATACAGGGTGTCAAAGTTGAAAAAAGAAATCGCGTTTACTTCAATATCTTTCGACTGTTTCGAAATAGTTTCATGAAATGTCGTATACGGGTTTTTTTTGGGATGACAAATTCAAATTTGTGCTTCATTTGGTTGTCGTTTCTAGAGGGCGCCAGCGGCAACGATTTTGACCCCTTTAAATCGTAGCAATTTGTTTTGCTACACTGTATGCCATTTTGGACTACAAAAATCGATTCTCCTATCTTTTCTTCTAAAAAAAGGTATATCTTAGTGACGTCGCTAGGAGCAACCCTTTCCGAGAAAAACGCTTTTAAAACTCATGATGCATACACATTTTCGGAGGGTATTTTTTTGACAGGTTTATCAATAGGAATTTTTAATTGTTACTAAGTAACTTACTTGTCTACTTATGTACTTATCTGTCTCTTTGCGTTCATTGATAATAAAGTTTTAATAAAAAATCCATAATTAAATACGATAGAATGCCTAGACATACAACATGTATACTTTTAATATTAATTTTTTCTTTTCTTTTTAATGTTGGATTTTTCTCGGAAAGGGTTGCTCCTAGCTACTTCATTAAGATATACCTTTTGTAGCAGAAAAGACAGGAGAATCGATTTTTAGTCCAAAATGGCATACAGTGTAGCACAAAAAGTTGCAAAGATTTAAAGTGGTCGAAATGGTTGCCGCTGGCTCTAGAAACCACAACTAAATGGACCACAAATTTGAATTTGTCATCCCAAAAAACCGTATACGGAATTTCATGAAACTATTTCGAAACAGTAGAAAGATATTGAAGAAAACGCGATTTTTTTTCAACTTTGACACTGTATCTCGAAACGAAGCATTTCCGGACCCATGTACATATGAACTTTTTGCTTAGAATGATGAGTTCTAGTACTTCTTTAATTTTAGCGGATTAGATAAGATTCACCCTGTATATATATATATATATATATATATATATATATATATATATATATATATTGAGATGAATCTAATTACGTGCATGTAACTATGAAATTTGCATAGTGAAGTTTTACTTTAGTTTGTACAAAATGGTACATTTCAGTTAATAATTCTAGAATAAAATGATTAATAAACATTGAGATGTTTGAAAAATTTAAATATTTCTTAATATAATTTTAATAATGTTAGTTTAAGTTATCGACAGCACAGAACATAGAAGTATAGGGGATGTTTGTTTTCGTTTATGAGTTAATTCAAGTTTTCATATAGTTTTGTAAGTTTATATTAAACAATATTCCCTAACGACATGTAATACAGGTTGTGGTTGACAAAAATAATGTTAAAACTAGATTTAGGCTGGTATCAATGTCGAAATTCACTTGTACGAAGCCAAGATTAGTGAAAACATTCGTATTTGTGCGTTTAACACATATTTGTGCAAAATTTATGAAAAAAACAGAACAAGCACATTAGTGAGTGACTATAAAACATGAATCATGCAGCAGCTCTGGGATTATTGTGTTTAATCAACAGTTTATGACCTAAAACTAGTGTATGACAACATTCCAACACTAGTCGTAGGAGAACTTATGAACCTACGAAAGTGATCATATAAATTAATTTGTGACGAACATTAAATTTAAACACTTACAGTAACAATTATAGTGTTTAAAAGTGTGAAATTTAACATTAAAAGCATATAGACAAAATGAGGTTATGTTTTCCCCTCGCACATAAATTTTTGTAAAAAGTATTTTAAATTGAGACAATTTATAGAAAATAAATTAGTAGAGGCAAAAATAGTGAGGTAGCCTCAATTTCATGTTTCAATTCCTTATATTTATGTCCATTTTTGTTAATTTTAGTTTGTAAGAGTTTTGGTAGAATTTAAGTAATTTTCCTTTCAAATTGGCCGTAGGCATGTTTAAGATGTATATTTGGGTGTAGTAGTATCCCCTATTCATGTAGAGGTAATTTCCTAGAGTTAGTATCGGAAGTGGTCACGAAACAAGTGATAGTTTTTCGTTCGTGAAATAATTTAAATTAAGGTTAGTTTACCTTTTCAAACCACAAATCGGAAGTTTTCGTTACGTTATATAAATATTTCCGCAGTTCGACTTTGTTCATATTAAATTCATATTGTTTATGTTGATGTGCATATTTAATTGTGTTGTCTTCAAGTTTATTATTATTATACACCTTATTTATAAAAAGTGTGTTTAATTTACAACAACCATCAACGATCCATGCTATTCAAAATTTATTTTGAATTTAATTAATAAAGAAGTGATGAGCCTAAAATAAAGATTCGTGAATATTTTAATATTAATAGTGAAACCTACCTAAGTGATTAAGCTGGTTATTTAAAAGAAAACTGGATGTTCGAGAAGCAGAATTACAGTTCGCAGGAGCTGTTGTCTTCAGTCATCTTCAGCAGCAGTAACCCACGAAGGGAGGACATTTTATGTGAGTACTTTGTTGACATTGATACTTTATTGTTATGTTCATAATTTATATCCTTTGTAATAACCATGATGTGCAACAACAGGTATACATGTCAAAAGGGAATGTTATTTGTTTTAAAAATTTAAATGGTTTAATTGTGTTTTTTTTTTATTATTCAAACGTCGTTATACTTGCTTGCATGTCGAATTTCACTATTCTTTATGGTCAAAGCATATGGTTGCGTATTCACAGCGCATATATATATATATATATATATATATATATATATATATATATATATATATATATATATATATATATTATATATATATATATATATATATATATATATATATATATATATATATATATATATATATATATATATATATAATTTGGACAAGACGAACGGTTTAGCCATGAAAAAATATTTTCTAATGCATTGCACATTTGCGCAAGACGAACCATAAGGACGTTGGAAATAGAAGAAGAGATTTTGGATGCTGTTGAAATAAATCCAAAATCCGAAATCATCAGTAGTTTTTCAAGAACAATTATTGCACCCCTTTCATATTCGAAGAGTGCAAGACATATGGCCGATGGATTCCGATCAACGTTTAGCTTTCTGTCGATTTAATATTTATAGAAGAATCGAAAATCCAAATTTTAGTAAAAAAATGTGTTCAAAGACGAAGCTACTTTTACTAGATGCGGTATTTTCAATGTTCATAATGAACATGTTTATGCTGTTGAAAATCCTCATGAAACGAGAGTATCTCGTTATTAGCATCAATTTCAAGTAAATACTGGGCTTGAATTGTAGACACTTTTATTATTGGTCCCTTTGTATTGCCAAATCGGCTGAATGGAGAGAGGTACTTGAACTTTTTAATACAAAATTTACCTATTTTATTGGAAGATTTGCCCTTACTCCTTCGTCGTGACCTTTGGTTTGTGTATGATAGCGCACTCTCCTCATTTTGCTTTAAATGTAAGACAATATTTAAATGTGGTATATCCACATCGCTGAATTGGAAGAGGAGGTGACGCACCTGTGAACTGGATGGCTCGAATCACCGGACTTGACACCCTGCGATTTTTTGAGGGGTCCCTTGAAATCAAGAGTTTATGCATCCCCAGTTAATACGTAAGAAGAATTGTTGGCAAGATAATTCATGAAGCCAATTTATCCTGAAGTATTGGCCAGAGTGCAATGTAATTTAAAAAAAAAATTAACTTGTGCATGCAGGAAAATGGTGGAAATTTTGAACATTTGTTGAATTAGGAAATTAAATACCTTCCAGAAAAGTCCATCAGTTACATTTGTTAAAACAAAATTTACATAACATAATTTTATTTATTCAATTTTTATTTAGCTTTTGCTTGATAATAATGCAATTTAATTGTTTAACTTTGTTCTTCATATTGTTAATTATTTTTTTTTGTTTTTTTTCAATAATTATATTGTTCTTGAAAAACTTCATTCTTCTTTATATTTTTCAATAAATCGGTTTGATGAATTATTCTTATTATTATTATGAATTATTATTACACTTTTGGATAATTTGAATGTATCATGAGCTTTAGATGCGTTTTTCTCAGAAACCGGTGCTCTTAGGTGATATCAAGAAGGTATACCTTTTTTAAGCGTAAAAGGTAGTGAAAATGATTATTCTATACTACAATGGCCTACATTGTAGCATAAAAAAGTTGTAGGGGTTTAAACGTGCCCTAAATGGTCGCTTGTAGCCCCCTTTAAGAAATACACGGAAAACGATAATGAATTTAAATTTCTCATCCCAAGAAATTCCCGTATAAGAAATTTTATAAGATTAGCTCAAGGCAATCGAAAGATATGAAAGAAAATGTGATTTATTTTTTCATCTTTGACACCCTGTAGCTTCCTGGTGCTATAGTTTCACATATGGGTGTAAAGAAGTTGGTAAAAAACATTTTAGAAACTGGTTCCGAAATCAATTTAAAGAAAAAGGATGAAGGTGATGAAGATTCTGCTAGTCTGTTGGTATTGGGTTCAGTAGAAGATCAGCCAACACGTTCCCTGAGGAGGCGGTCACTTCTACTAGGTATTAGCAAGTCACCCATTCAAACTGTTTTGAGTAAACGCAGAAAACATGCTTATAAACCCATCTGTAATCATACATTAGAGCCAGGAGTTGATGCAAAACATCTCTATTTTTGTTTGTGGATGGGAAATGAGATAATGAGAATCAGAAATTTTCATCGTAATGTTGTGTTTTCCGATGAAGCAACCTTTTCTACCAACGGGACGATTTAGTTACAACATGTTCGACATTGGAGTGCTACTAATACTAATTCTAGAATTGCGAATAAGCGTCAATATTTGGTTAAAGTAAACGTGTGGTGTGCTGTTTCTTACCTTGGAATAATTCGTCCATATTTTTAATGATAATGTTAATCAGCACAGTTACCTGGATATGTTGAGAAATTTTCTCCGCGATGGTTTAAGTGATTTGCCTCTTGATTATCGTTACTCAATTTATTTTCGACATGATGGCTGTCCGGCCCATTATTCTCGTATTGTTGTTGACTGGCTAAATCACGAATTTGGAGAAATGGTCCAGTTTTATGGGCCCCCCAAGGAGCCCTGACTTGACAGTTTTAGATTTTTATTTGTGGGTGCGGTTAAAACAAATTGTTTACAAGGAACACTTACCTAATAATCTGGAAATGTTAAAAAAGCGGATAAGAGATGCTGTTGCATTTTTAACAATTCAAGGAATCCGCAACAGTTATAGCTACGACTTAGAATTAAATTGTGTACTGATAGAGGTGGTGGGTTAATCGGATGGTTTTTATTTTATGAACACACTGTACTAATATTGAAGACTTCATTGCAGATTTGTTCGTTATAAATCCAATACAAATTTTTATTCCTTTGGCATTTTTTTGTAAAACTAAAAAAATTTTAACGTTTTTGTTTTAACGTAATATACGTAAAATTGCAGGTGAAATCAATTTACTCTCATCTGGGTGAAATTTGGCACGTTACATTTTTTTTTATAAATTTTTTTTTTATCTCTTTCAAAAAGGGCAGTTTACCTTACAATATTTACATATCTAGTTACCACAGGTGCGTCCTAAACATGAATACATTTTTAATTCGATAGAAATTAATTTCTATACAAGCAGACCAAAATCCCATATATGTTTTTTAAATAAAAATATTTTTTGTTATGTCGCCCTCTTGTAAACTCAATCCGGGGACATACAGTACATATTTACTTATTGTTAATAAAATATATTTTTTTTAATTTTCTTTGTTGTTTTTAAAAATAGATAGTACATGTGCTATGTCATTGTAAAGAGGATAAAAAAACACGATCAATTATTTCAAAGCCGACTTGTCGTTCCATAAGAAAAATTTAATTTAGAGGTTGAAACTAAAAAATAGAAAGTGCAAAAAAAATCCAAATTGATATTTAAGTTCTGCATAAAAAATATCTTAAGAAAGTGCAAATAAAATTTATATGTCTAATATAACAAAGATATTACAAGAAAAGAAATTTGACATTTTTCTTTTCTTGCCATAAGTCTTAAAATACATGGAAATTTGGAAATTGGAGAGTGTCCTATAATTTCACTAATCCTTAGGAGTAATTCATCTAATTTAAGCAAATCTGTATCTTTTATAATAAACGAGATCCCCATGCTGGAAATGTTATCTGGACTATATATATATATATATATATATATATATATATATATATATATATATATATATATATATATATATATATATATATATATATATATATATATATATATATATATAAATATATATATATATATATATATATATATATATATATATATATAATATATATATATATATATATAAAATACAAAGTGTGTTTACATATAATTCATAAAATTTGCTTTAGACTTTACAATTGGTTATAGACTCTAACACATTTGGTATACCACAATAGAGTGGTAGTCATATTCAACACTTGCATCTGTCATATACAGTTACGCAAATATTTGAAATCTTGAAGGCCGAAATAAAACGTCGATTATGTATAAAATTTGTACATATTTTGCAACAATATGTATTATAAAACCTACGTTTTTTATTTACATCTTAGAAGAATTTTTTACTATCTTAAAATTTTATAAAACATCGAAACATTTACATATCAAGGGATCGCTAAAAGTTTCATTAGCATCGTCATTCTTAATAAAGTATTCCACAAGTAATCAATTACTTCCCGAAATATTTTTGTCAGTCTAATTATCTCTAGTTTAATTGGCTCCTGATCTAATGTTTCTGGTTTACCGGTTTCAATCTCTCCCCTTCCATGAAAACAAAGCGATGCAAGAAAATACATTCAAATCAGCACATCTTACGTCTAGTTCGATCTAAATTGTTAACAGAGCGGTGTGTATTTTAAATGAGTGTAATAAGTGTTGACTTTAAATAATCATAATACGTGAAGATACATTAATTCAGACACAACAGGTAAATCTTTTTCAATTATTTCAAAATTTTATTTCAAAACATCTTTTTTACAGTTATTTATTATGGATGATTCATTCTTAATATGCGTCAGGCTCCTTAGTTCAGGTGAGTTCTTCACAACCAAAAAAAAGGACTCAGAAATTATAGAATGTAGTAAAAAAAAGAGATGCCGATTTATGGAAAAAATTCTCAACAATAAACTAGTGCAGTTACATGTAACTTCGACGTAAAAAGTCGATACAAGTACGAAAGAGAATGAATTTAAGCACTGTCTACTGTGTTCAGAGTCCTGCTGTGGTAGTAAAAAAAATTTGGGTTTCATAAAAGTTTAAAAAGCAAATTCGTATAGTTCAAGCGTTGGAGATTATACAAAACAGTGTCAGTGTAAATTTCGTGGAGATGAGTGGGGTCAAAAGATAAAAAGAAGGATAGGATCAGTATTTGATTTGGTAGCTGTTGATGCTCGCTACCATATTCTTTGTTATCGCCACTTTTTCAGAAATTTCAAATCCGCTGAGCGTGGACGACCTGTTGATCTAAACAGCCAAAACGCTTTTACTGTCTATAGCTATTCGAAATTATATTACCGCCAATGTTAGAAATCGATCCTTCATATATCCCATTCTTTTCGGTTTAGCAGTCACTTTACACAGACGGTTTGGTTCTAGATATATAATTGATTTACTATCTAGTTTAGGGTTTTGTGAGTCTTATACCGAAATACTTAAATTTGAAATTCATTATCTGAAAAAACTTTTGTTCAGTGCGTTTTGGATAATGCCGATTTTAATACGAGAACTTTAGATGGCTACGGAACGTTTCCTGCATTGGGTGGAGTAGTATGTGCATATCCAGATGATAAAATTAAACTGAATGCAGATACTTGTCGCCAAAAACGGTATTCAGAGTGTTTAATTAATGGCGGGAATTTTGGATGTAGACCTGTGTTAATTTACAAAAGAACAGTTAAGTCTAGGTTACTAAATATTAAAGTAAAAGAACTTCAAAATATTTTAAAACCTTCTACATACATAATGTATTTTAGATATGACGTCATTTGGTTTATGGGATATATTCTTAGGCCACCATCATGCTCTTCTTGGAATGGTTTTATGGCTATTACTCACGATTCATCTGAACAAATAAAGAAGGCTTGAACTATGCGATAAGACCGAGGTATATTCCGAAAGTAGATTTAATAACCGCAGTCGAAGAAACAGCTATGCAATTAGATCCTGAAGAAGCCGAAGAATACAGAAGTAAGGTTAGATCAGTCCTAGATTCATCTAGGCGAACTAAACCTAACCTCTCTAACCTAGAAGGAGAGCGGTCATTTCCCTTAATAATGACCCATCGATCAAAATTCTCCCGACATACAAAGGAAACGCGACTGTGGTAATGGATATGGACACTTACAGCAGTAAGATCCAAGAACTACTAGACGGGGGCGAGTACAAACAAATACCAAAAGACCCCACACCATCAATCGAAAGACGGATATACCTGATGCTGGCGAAACGTAAGGGGGAGTTCTCCGACTACCAGAGAACTAGACTTACCCCACACTACAGCAAAGATTCATAAGCAGGAAATTCCTCTGAGACCAATTGTGAGCTCGAGAAATTCACCTTGCCACCCATTAGCACACTATCTGCTAGGTATCATCACACCCTTATCGGTGTATGGTCAAGAATACACAGCACTCCGTGAAAACCATTAGAAACTTCCAACCAAACCACCAAGAAAGACTGGTAAGCTTCGACATTGTGAGTCTATTCACAAATGTGCCTACCGATAAGACACTAACTATCATAAGAGACAAGCTGGAAAAGGATGAAACGTTAGACGAACGCACGCAACTCTCGGTAAACACAATAATGGAACTTATGCCAATATGCATTTGAACTACATACTTCCAGGTAGAAGACAAATTCTACCAACAAGAGTTTGGAATGGCGATGGGTTTCCCACTATCACCCATAGTGAGCAATATATATATATATATATATATATATATATATATATATATATATATATATATATATATATATATATATATATATATATATATATATATATGGAAGACTTTGAAGAGCAAGCGATATCCGAATTCACAGAGAAACCAAGGATGTGGCTTAGATACGTGGACGATACTTTCGTAGTTTGGCAACACGGCAAGCATAAGCTAGACGAATTCCTAGATCATCTAAATAGCCGCGCACCCTCCATAAAATTCACAATGGAATTGGAGTCGGAACAAAAACTGTCATTCCTGGATGTACTTGTACACAGGAATGACAACACTTTCACGACAAGTGTATACAGGAAACCTACCCAAACGGGGAGGTACCTACACTACAACTCCAATCACCACAAAAACATGAAGTTAGGTGTGGCAAAATGCTTATACGATACAACAAAAACGATATGCTCAAAACAAGAGGACCTGAACAAAGAAAAAGAAAATACCGCTAGGACACTCAAAGAAAATGGCTACCCCGATCGAACAGCTAACCTAAACAGGGCAAGGGTAACCGAAAAAGAAGAACCTAAATATAGAGCGATAATACCATATACACAAGGTACCTCAGACAAAATACGAAGGATAGTCAGCAAACACAAGATATGCACTGCCTTCAGATCGACCAGAACGCTCAGGGGAATACTAACCAAAACCAAACCATACAATGAAGATCAGAATTCCAAGAAGTGTGTATATAACCTACTATGCGAATGCGGCAGAGCATACATAGGAGAGAGCAGTAGACCACTCAAAGTGAGAACACAGGGACATAAGAACAACGTCCGCAAGGGCGAAATAGAAAGTTCAAGAATCGCCGAACATGTCTGGAATGAAGACCACCACATCCAATGGGATAACATACAGATAGCGGCAAACGACGAGAACACAACTCGTCGAAAACTCAAAGAAGCCACATACATCGCACTAGCAGAGAATCCAATAAGCCAAGATAGTGTAGAAATGAAACCCATATGGATTCCAATAATGCGCGAAGAGCTTAAGCGCAATACACCTGCGCAAGAAACTACTGCGCAACCACGAAAAAGTTTATATATATATATATATATATATATATATATATATATATATATATATATATATATATATATATATATATATATATATATATATATATATATATATATATCAGTTCTAAAATATTAAGTAAAAGTAAAGTGATCAGAGGCAGATGCCGACTATATAATTGTACAAATGGCTTGTTCAGTTATAACAAATAACTCTGTTATTGTTGTCGGTCAAGATACAAATTCAATAGTTTTACTTATAGAACATTGTAGAACCAAAAATCTGTATATGATGAGACCTAGAGATGGAGATAAACCTGATAGAATAACAGATATTTACAAACTGAAATCAGAGACGAATAATGATGTGGTGAAAAGTATTCTGTTTGCTCACGCCATTTCTGGTTGCGATACCACGTGTGCTTTTTTTTGAAAATGGCAAACAAACTGTGTTTTCTATTTTAGAAAATAACAGTGAGTTTTAGAAATCTCTGTTAATTTTTAAAAATAGAGAAGTTGACCATCAAAATGACAGAAAAAGAAAAATGTGCTCCAGATTTTATATTAAAAATTCTCGTTTGTGGATACAAAACGAGTTGTATATGAAAAAAAAACTTAATTGCACTACCAGTTGTATACACTGCATTGGTATAAGTTGTGGAAATGCATCAGGTGGATATCTCTGATGCACTAGACGAATAACTTTTAATTTGTTTTTGTATTTTACATTATTTACGAATTTACTTTTATTTTCTGAGATTTAGTTTTTATTTTGCTAACTAGTTTTAAGGCTGATTTGGCCATTTATTTTTGTTTTTATTGCTTTTTTCTTTTGTTGTTAATTTTGTTTTAAAATGCTATTGAAATTTATTTTTTTATTTAAAAAACTTACTTTCTTGAAATATAATAAATATAATGAGATTAATTAATTTCTACAAAATTCAACGAGTTATATAATATGTCAATTTGTCGGTTCAAAATATCTTCAAACTGAAACTTTCATCAGCACGGTACAAGCCAAAACTACTTTTTGTAGCATAATGAGACATATTTATGGCGTTCAAATAAGAAAAACCATATTTTTATAGAAATCTGTCAATTTTCACAGCCGTAAATATGTTATTTTAATGACAATGTCAAATATATATATATATATATATATATATATATATATATATATATATATATATATACATATACTATACTATAATATATATATATATATATATATATATATATATATATATATATATATATATATATATATATATATACCAGTTGAATGATTATATATTTTTCTTTAAATTCTTACTCTACACTTTTTTTGATAAATTTTCATTTGTAGGAGTATTATTAAATAAAAAAAATACCGAATTTCAAGATGGCGGCGCATTTTTTTCCAATTTCGATATCACGGATTTTTTAGAATTTTGGGTCAGTATCTCAGGGATCCCTACTGAACACATTCCCGAAGGAATTGGCTTATTCCAATTTTGTTCCGGGTCAAAAGTTAATTTTACTGACGTACTAGGTCAAATCTCAAATGTAATGCTCCAAAATAGCTCTTGCTCTTCGGCACTGCCAGTTTTAAATAATTTAAAATTCACTCATCTCCAAAATATTGAAATCAGAATTAAATTAACTTTTACGTCAAACAAAACTCCGACCGTCTCTATCTTAATTGACATAATACACTCGAATTAGAATAATCAGCAGAGCAAAATTGTCAAGCATACACAATAAAAGGTTAATACACTTTTAGCATCTGTAAACTGCTTCTTTACAAAAGAAGTTCAACAGGTTAAAGAAACTCAATAATTAATTTTAACAAATGTCTATTGTAATCATTTGAAAATTACTCCAAGTACACAACTAACTTCTAAACAATAAACTGTTTTTATCGACAAATACGGTTTGAAGAAAACAATTCACTTCTTAAAATTTAAAATATACAAGCTGTAATACTCCTTTCTTTTTCTTCTACAAAAGCGCTTTCGAGAGCTGAACATAAGGCGCCACATGCCCTTCCTTAATTAAACAACACCTTAAAAATAATATAACTAGATGAGCACTACATCACCAGCAATCAATATAGAAAGAGAAGAAATTTAATAGCAAATGATTAACGTAAATAAATGACCAAATAATTTCGTAGGACTGTTAAAGATGTTTCGATAACAAGTAAACATAGTATCTTGTAAAAACTACAAACCAAAATAACAATAAGCACTTAAATAGTTTTACACATTTGGGAAGCATGAATAGAATCAGTAACGAGATGCTCAAGGTCTTAAAACTCGATTTTCTCTGTCGGAACTGTCGCTGGTCGCTTTTTACCAAGTGTACTCATTACGATATTCCAAAATTCTACTGCCAAAACTGATGGCTGGATACAATTACCGTCAACAAAGCTCTACGTAATATCTTGAAGCAGTAAAGCTACTTTCAATAACCACACCTACGCCTTGCTCAACTGATACCCGTCAACAATCACAAGTGTATTAAACAAATCCTCTTCATTATTTAAACGTTTAACAAAGCCGTTCACAATTATCTTCCCTTGAGTGTAGTTACTGTACCGAGAAAACACAACTGCACGAACATAAAGAGTGATTTGGGAACTCTCGAAAGAAGATACGCCAACGCGAACGGCATAACAACTTCTCAAAACTTTAGGTTTAATTCGCCGTCCACCTCTCTAACTACCGAATACCTTTCCGCGCACTACTTATCTAACGCATAGTTCGCAACAGAATGCCACTCCTCGAGGGTTTTGCCATCACATACAACACTTAATAGTTTTCTCATTATTCAAGCGATACGAGAACATTGTTAAGTACACCCAGGAAATTTAAACTAATATTACGTACCGGCATATTATTATCACTTTGAGTTGCATAATGTTGTTACTAAATTAATTCAAAAAGTCATTAAAAATTTAACAAATACAGCTATTAATTTTCTCTATTTAAACTTAAAAATTAATGCACAAAACAAGTTCGAAATCTACATATTCAGAAAATGTACACATCCAAAACTTACAATTCCAAACACTGGTCACCATAAAACACATATGTTAGCTGCATATAGGTCATTAGTAGATAGAGCAATATATTTACCATTAAACCAAACAGACCTCAATAAAGAAATGTCAAGTATAAAACAAACTGCTCAAGGAAACGATTACATTTGAAACATAGCCGAAATTTTAGTTGAAAACCAAGAGTACAAATTTTCTATCAAAAACAATAGTTAGTGCTATTATTATGAGTGTTGCTAATATAGATTAATCGTATAAAACTATAACTCAGTATAGATGTTTGAAAATGTAAAATGAACACACACGGTGTAACAGTGTATGCTAGTCAAACGAATTACTAGGTTTAATTTTAAAGGTTTTCTGAAGGTACTACTTCACAAACCGGAAAAGGAAATTTAAAATTAGGCATCAAAATCGCTTAGCAAGTGTCCTGAATCATCAAGAAATACAAACTATTGAAATTTCCCTTTCCCTCCCGTACTAATTACCAATGCTTGGACAATACATTCTATGTACGTCCTAGTTTTATTAACCTAACGTCTACCTAAATCTCATATATTATCCTTCGAATGTCGAACAACGTTTCCAAAATACATCTTTTCAATATATATATATATATATATATATATATATATATATATATATATATGAATATGAATATGAAATTGAAGAATCTTATATACATAAAAAGATTCCCCCAAATCGGATTCGAACTCATGTCCTCTCGTTAACTAACCGAGTGCTCTACCAACTGAGCTGCAGAGGTTATAAATTCCATTCTATAGAAACTTAAGATGAATATAATTTGTCAACAACAGGGTATTATGTTAACTTACATGGTAACAGTTATATCCTAATTATATGCATATTGCGTTTCTATCGAATGAAATTCATAACCCCTGTAGCTCAAGTGGTAGAGCACTCGTCTAGACAACGGGAAGACAGGGGTTCGAATCCCATTCGGGGGAATCGTGTTATGTATATAAAAATTTTTATTTTATATTTTATAAAAGAGGTCATCAATGCTAATTCAATAGAATGATAACTATATATATATATATATATATATATATATATATATATATATATATATATATATATATATATATATATATATATATATATATATATAATTTTAGTATAACAGGGATGCATCCTGTTATACTAAAAATACGTTAAACTTATACAGCCGTTATTAACTTCTTTATATATATATATATATATATATATATATATATATATATATATATATATATATATATATATATATATATATACATTAAGTTAGATCCATGCCACAACGATTTCAAATACTTTACCCTTAGGTACATATTCTGTACTCCGTGGTACTTGAGTTGCTATGTCCAAGAAGACATTGTATTTAGGCTCAGACCAAAGCTGAATTTGCAAATCTATTAAACTGTACGAATGTAAATAGGTTTCTCAATCGATAGGTTTTTTTCATATTAGTAATGATTTAGTTTAAATAAATTGTAGCAATTAGGTGTGGCATCAAAAGGCAATTAAAAGTTATACCATATTTCTCAAAATGTTAACTGCCTATTTTATTATCGTTAGTGTTACATTTAAGTTGAATTGAATCAGTTTTAGGATTTAAATAAATGTTAAGAATGTCTTTAGATTTACTGAGATAGATTTACACGGCAACCTGCTCACATTTGAAAAATATTGTTACCGATAGTTTCTAATAAAAGTTTGAGGTCGAGGGATTGAAAAATTAAAGACGTTACATCATCAGTTGCGCACGGTTAAAAGGAGTTTGAGAATAACCATTCTGGTTGCAATGAATAATTAAATTTAGTTACGATTGCGACCCGAAAAACTCGTTTAATTAGGTATTTACCGGGGGCAGTAATAAATGAATAACAAATAAACAAAAAAGGACTCCCGGTAAATGATAAAAATCAAATAAAATGTGATTCTGGAGACCCTTCCGGATCGGGACGGCACTTGTCCAGTTTACACTCCGCTGGGATGCCCCCTCACTGTTTACAACTGAAGTTATACGGATTAATTGCAACCCGTGGTTTTCAAATTTAATTGATACCAGAAATGTTAATTATTTCGGTAGTTATTAACGATATGTATTGTGTTTCTGGGTTATTGGCAACAGAATTAATTCGGTGTGAAAGTCAGGTGAGCACAATATTATATAATTTTATGTAAATACTACAGGTGTTTGTCACATGGACCAGGTGGGGTGAAATGTTATAGCTTATAAACTTGGGGTGTGATATATAGGGTAGATAATGAGGGACGTGTAGTTATGTGTACGGTAAAGGTAGGGTATTACTATAATAGGATTGCAGTCCTAGAATGAGGGTTCGGGACAGAACCTCCGTTCACCTTCTATCTGGATGTGACGATGGTTTGGAGTTGATTACTTCTCAGAGAGATGACTATTTTTACGGGGCCTTAACCTCTGTTGAAATCGTGATGTCTGTATTTGTAGTTTAAAAACCCATATCAGTGCAACGCAATGCTATAATGATGGTTTAAATTACAATCTCTTTTTTTATTCTGCATCTCTTCTGTGGCGGAGTAATGAATTTACAGAAGAGATCTTAAGGAACGCACTATGTGATAATACGGAGTGGTACCTCCGGCAAATCACGTACAACGTGCCTGTGATAAATTTATATCCCAAGCTCGGTGCTACAAACAGCCAAGCTTGTTTGATATAAATGTGCTTCTTATAATGTAGTTCGAAGTAAAGAAGCGGATTTATGGATGTCTGGGGAATGTTGGGGATGGTTGTGTGGTGATACATGGTGGCGAGGGTGAAAGTAGTAAAGATGGTTGTGAAGTAATTCGTTGTCGTGGTAATAGTTTTAAGATATCGTCGACGAAATATAAAAATGTCCACAGAGGGTGGGCAGCGTGGACACTAAATGTTAAATTTGATATGACTTGGGAGGAAGCGCGAAATTCAAATTATTTTTATTTTGAAATTTTATTATTTCAATACCTATTCAAAACTATAATTTACATGTGTGAAGCACATTACAACGTGTACATGTTTAATAAGCAAGTAGTGAAATGTAATTTTTTTAATGTGAAAATGCAATTTTCCCTTTTTTCTGTATTGTCAAATTAACTTTTTGCAAAAATATCAAATGAACTACACGATGCAACTTTACATAGCTAGTCAACTTGCTTAATTAAAGTAATTAACAACATATTTTCAGCTTATTTAATCACATGGTAGTTAAACGAACGGTATTCAAACTTCAAGAACTTTTTAAGGCACGATTATTTCAATATTACAATACGAGAATGATTTCATAATGTAAATCGCACAAAAGGCGACCGAAAGTTATAGATAATGTTAAACAAATTTACAGAAAAGACAAATAAGCTTTCAAGCGCTATAATGGCAAACGTCATATACGTCCAAACATACAATAAAAAAATTACTAAATTTGAATCTATTATTTTTTAGTTATTACTTCCCTCTAGCTAATTGGGAGGAAGTAAATTTATCTCAAGGTTTCCTATTCGAGTGTCCACTCTGGCCACCCTCTTTGGAAATTTCATTACGCATTACAAATAGGTTTATCTCATAAATTCACGTTTTAAATATATTATCATCAACTTCCCCAGACTTATCGTGGTAACACAACTTTTTACTACCCAAAGGCCAACGCGAATCTACCTTGTAGATTCCCTTATTGGTTATGGGAACCAACTATAATACAATTTTTAATCAGTGTCCACCGTATTGATTTGAAAGCCTCAGCTAAATATTATTACTTTTAATATTTTATAGAAGCTTATATTATTAGTATGGTAAAAATGTTTCTACTAGCAAGCCAGGAGGAAACATTAGCTTGCGTAAATGTATAATATTATTCATATTGTTTATTCGTAAATAACGTTTATTCGTAATCATATTGTAATGTGCCAATTTTATGACCTGACAGCAGCTGGGAACTAGATTATGGCTGAAACTAGCCGAGAATAATGAAACTAGCCTAGGGAATAATTATTATATACCCCGAAAATTATTACATACCTGCGGTGAGGGTTGCATAGCCATTATGAATCTCATAATCATTACAATTAATTAAATTATGTGTTGTTATTTGGTATTCTTTATTAATCAATGGACGTACAACATATTTAAAAACTAACAAACTAAAAAAGCATTAAGAATCTTTTTGTAATATTTATTTTTTATATTACGCCTGGTGAAGGACATGATATCTGTCTGAATTGCGCCAGACGAAGGACAGAGTATCTGTCTGAAAGATTGTGATTAAATAAATAAATATTCACACCAGTTTTCCCATATAGTGTTACATAATGTTAACCCAAAGCTAAATGCTTCAGAAGTTTTCTTCTTACGGGTATATCACTCCTTGTGGCGTTTGTCACCATTTCGCGAGAAAATGTCGAAAAACTTTATTTATGGGTTAACTTCGTTAGCGAAATGTCCAGATGTATTTTATAATGGCCAAGCAAAGATGTGGTTTTACCACATTCCCTCAACTTTAGAGCCCAAATATGTCCAAAATTGCATTTATTCGTCAAAAGTACTACTTCGATGGGCAAAAGTAACCTTTTGTGGCTGGAAGTCATTATTTGGTGTAAAGATGTCCAAATACTTCATACATCTATTTCATTAGGAAAACGTCCAAATGCATTATCTCGATAAACAAGCGCTAAACGTTATTACTTCATGATGTGATCAATCAAATCCATAATATTACAGTAACTATTTTAACTGGATTTTCGTATTAAACAAAATTTTACAGCACACCTTAATTTATTTGAACAACTGAAAATGATCATGGAAGGAAAAATTTCTGGTCTATACACGTGTTTTGAAAATATTTTAACCTGTGGTTTAATTATTAGAATCCTCTATGTACCCTTCAGCAACACTGATGGATTTCCATCCACCATGTCGTTTTAAGGCGGTAATGTCCCCACCGTTGTCGACTAAAATAGTTGCAGAAGGCCTGCGAAGGCAATGTCCCATGTATTCATGAGGATTTGTTGATATCAAAAATGTAGCGACGTCTATTGGTACGTTTGAAATATTATGTACACCCATTAGCACATGGTGACATTTACCGTTCTGGTATTTAATAAAAAATCGGTCCAGGTTCATATCTTTCGGGCGAGTGCAGTATACTGTTTGAAAAATTCAAACAAAAATTACCAATCATGGTGAACGACGGTTGTTTTTTGTTTTTTGTAGTTGAGATAGCCACTAAAATTTCTTGAATGTCGCTATACTCCAAATGAACGAGATCATTACATCTACAGGCTCCTGGGACTCCAAATATTAGTACAACCTTAAAATTAACGTTAAATAAGTAAAAATAAGTCTGCTTGAGGTTTGAACCGCCAAACTTCGCGGACGAAGACAGATCCTCTACCGCTGAGCTATCGCGACATGTGTGTTTTATGTTCGTAATACCTTAATTGTTGTCAACTTAAATATTCGTATTTGAAAGGTTTAATAAATGTGAAAATAATAATAAATAATAAACAAAAGAAATAATAAACTACCTACCTTTGTTGCTAAATAAACATGATTCGGTGTATCTTAAAGAAATTTATCCAATTGGTCTTTTGTCAATGGTTTTGATTTTTTGGGTTTATAGTTTTCCCCTGGTCGCCTCAAAAATGTCTTTAATTTGGCATAATTATCCATTTTCACATTATGTTTGAAATTTAATTCAGTCTTAACCATTGAAGATTGTGCCCATGGTGTTGAACTTTTGTATTTTATTGACAAATGTGTGAAGTAAGCAATCGTAACATTTTCCGTATACTTTTGGACATTACTTTCTTTAAACCATTTAAAAAATTTTTCATATACAATATCATACACTTTGTGAGACTTCGTTGGAATTAGTGATTCTATACTGGAATTAGCTATTTCGACTAATTCCGGAGGCGTACATTGTAATTAAAATTTTCAAAACTGACAAACGTTAAATTAAATAAGTATTAAAATGACATTTCCTACCTACTCGATTACAACGTCTATAATAAGGCATTGCTATCGTTTCTCATTATTATTGTACTAGTACAATAATGAAAACTCAATATTGTACTAGTAATATAATAAGTTACTTCTACGGTCTGTGTTGCCGAAAGCAATATAATTATTATTATACATATCTATTAGGCATTTTCATGTGAGGTCGCAACGTGTGACCTTGCCTGATGTTGGACAACTTTAACACACATTCTTATGGGATGTGATTGTTTTCTGACAATTTAGTCGAAAATCGTAGGCGGTTAAAATGTTTCTGTGCCAATACTTGTAGATGAGGATAGTATTGATACAATTCACGAGAAATACGTGAATGAAGTGAACAATTATCCAACATAATAATGAAAAGTTCACGAGATTTTTAGGTTATCATCAAACTCGTCAAATGTGGCTGTGATATGTTAAAAGGTGTATATTATAGATTCGTTACTACACTGGAATACCAAGCTATAAGGCTTTTATAGTAATTTATTATATAAGGGTCTTATTAGGCATATAAAACACGCAAGTAAGTGTTTTATATGCCTACTAAGACCCGAATGTAATGCAAAACTTTATCCACAACCGACAATAAATTAGAATGAAATGTACTTAATTATTTTAGTTAATTTAATTTTAATTCAATTTTCTTATTATTTCATGGATTTATTGCTATAGTGACTGATTCGTTTTTTGTTGTTATAGTAAATAATAAATAAATTACATATTTTATCTTTCAAGTCATATTTTGTGCTTAAGGTGTCAAAATGTAAGTAAAATTCTAAAATGATCTATATAAAGATGAAAACAGTTTGCATTGTTAGAATAGTATTTGTGAACATTATGGAAGAGTTCGCCGTACCAGACGTTCCAGTAGAAATATTGGAAGACTCAGACCAAGCGACTTTACATTTAGATCCAGCAAAGTCCAAAGACGCATACGAAAAAGAATATTTAGATTTCGATAACTGGAAAAAAGAAAAAGGAATAACATCTATAACGGAAACAGTTCCACTGGCATATTTCTTTAATGCCAATAAAAGGTTTGCTGCGTCATCACTTTGGACAAAATATTCAATGTTGAAAACCACATTAAAAGTGCATAAGAATATAGATATTTCAAAATATGGTAAATTAATAGCATTCTTGAAAACTAAATCCAGAACCTACAAAGCGAAGAAAGCTCAAGTTCTGGAACAAGAGCACATTAAAAAGTTTCTGAAGGAATCTCCAGATGAGAAATATTTAATGATGAAGGTGAAATTTGTTCACTAAGTTGTTTTTTTTTTTCTGATTTTCAATTTGTTTAGGTTGCATTAATATTTGGTATTGCTTGCCGATGTAACGAGTTGACCTTTTTAAAAATAGACGACATACAAGACAAAGGGGCTTATTTGTACGTTTCAATATCAGATACAAAAACCCATGTTCCACGTAGTTTTGCACTTATGGAAGATGGTTTTAGCATTAACGCCTTAGCACTTTACAGAAAGTATGTACTTTTACGTCTTACACAAAATGCATGTAATGGCAGATTTTTTTTGCGATACGTAAACGGAAGATGCACAATTCAGCCAGTTGCTATTAACACTATGTCAAGAATACCTGTTTCAATAGCTGCCTTCCTTAATTTACCAAATTCTGCTTTGTATGCAGGCCATAGTATGAGGAGATCCTCCGCTACATTATTGGCCAATGCAGGAGGAGATCTTACGACTATTAAACGCCATGGTGGATGGAAGTCATTCTCTGTCGCAGAAGGCTATATTGAAGACGCAGTGTCAAATAAATGGATAGAGCCAGAAAGATTCAAGGAGACAGTTCGAAAATTCTGAATCCAGCAATTGATTCGGTTCCGAGTACAAGTGGTAGAACCCCGGATATAACTAAATTTAACGTCAATATTCCCGAAAATAATATTTCAGAAGAAAATAATAAGAATATTTCTATAAATGTTAACTTTAATAAATAAAATATGAAAACGCTACAGTGTCTTATGAATATAAAATTTGGTGTTTATAATGCGTGTGTAAGAAGTTGAATTATGACATGATAATGTGTCGGTTGTGGATAAATATAATATTTACAAAATTAACTGAACCTTATGTCAATTTTGATAGTGTTAATAAAACTCAGGTTAAATTTAGATTTAACTTTGTTTTCTTATACGTTTAGTGTCCCAACTATTTCGAGAATTTTCTATTCGACACTAAATGTAATGTAATTTCGACCATGTAAATTTATTATATGGCCTTAAAAGACAAATTAATAAAATCAATGCCACCTTGTTTTAAACAGGCATTTGGCAATAGAATCATCGTAATTATACATTGGTTTGAAATTAAACTGCAATAGTAAAAAAAATTGGAAATACAGTGCACAACTTGGTCTACCTATAAACATCATAACACTATCAAAATTCTCATAGGAGTAACACCAGTAGGCTCGATATCTTATATTTCACGAGCATATGGTGGAGTCACTTAAAGCCATTCCTTTCTGAAATTTGCCAAACTTCAGATGGGCTTTACTTCATTAAAGCAAGTAACAAAATACGTAGAAATTTCTATTGCAATGTCGTAAAGACACGAATACGTGTTCATAAAATCTAACCCAACTATAACATTCACTAATAATGTTTACTAACTAACTATGAAATATCTTGACAATATATACTAAATTACAATGAGTCAATTACCACGATTTTTTCTGGAGACAACACTCAAAAATCATAGCAAAACACGTAGGTTCCTATGAAACACTAATATTTTCGTAAAGAACTTATTATAGAAGGGGTTGCCTAATTATGCTAAAAAAACGTTATTAAAATCATTTCACTTTTTAATTTCCATTTTGTAGGTTGGGAGGTCGTGTGGGGTCCAGATATTTTTCGTATTGATTAGTAATTGTTTCACCACTGACCAATGTGTATAGTTGATATTGCAGAAAATGTGTTTCATTAAACAGGGTTTAAATAAATTACACTTAGTTTTGTTAATAAACTTGTTTATTAAATAATTATGTATTAATGAGTTGGGTAAATTTCTTATTATTCATTTAAATAAATATATGTTCTATTTATTTAATATACCTTCATTTACCATGTAATTAATTTAGAAAAATATTAAGGAATATCATATTTTCCACATCTGTTATGAATGTAGTAATTTGAACTTATAAACGATGATAACGAAACTTCACAATGTTATGCAAAACTTCAAACATATACAGTTTCCTTAGAGAATTAATTACACCAAAACTGTAAACTTGAAATATTAAAGCTGTTACATTGAAAGTTTGGGAAAAAAACAGTTACTCACTTGAGATTGTTATTTTGGTGAACCCACAGATGTGTGTCCAAAGTTTCTATTTATACGTAAAAATATGGCGCGTTGAATAATTTCTATTGCTACAAATTTGTTTTTGAATAAAACTAATTCGTATAAAATCACGCACGTAGTTATAACAATCTTCCTACAGTTATTCAAACCTTTCTAATGGGATAGTGTAGATAACAGTAAATTACAACGTTTGGATTTAAAGGATACAGTTCTGGTTTGTTATAAGATAATGAAGGTGTTAACTAGAGATCCATATTTCGGGAAGATTAGTAACTCATTTGAATATACAACCTCAAATAGCCTACCTTACTGTAATGGGTTACTAGAATTTATTAAATATTGAAGAGTATCCAAACTAAATAGATGGAGTATATACATCTATGTGTAATTAAAATTTTCAGCTACCCGTTCCAATTAATTATATAATTTCTGTCGAAAGCTAAAGTAAAATTATTTCAGTATATGTTAAAGTAACACACATTTAACCTACTTTCTCGGGAATGATGTATATATTCTGTTAAATCGTAGATAGTAACATTTTGTGACAGATTATCAAGTGGTATTGTATTGAAGTTTGTAATCTAAAATCAGCGGTAACAAGTTCAAAAGGCTGCAGAATGCTTCAGGCAGTACGTATTCTTATCACAAAATGATAAGGGTTTGGCAGGAGAGGTGTGACGGCGAATAACAATAGGGAAAGGTGAAACGAGAAAAAGGAGTGGAACATTGAGAAAATGCTCCAACGAGGTTTTCATGTATTCACTGGGGATTTTAAAGATAACGTTTGTTTTACTTGACAGCATAACTAAGCGTTGATTTTTCGTTTCACAACTTTTCGTTTCGCTAAACAAATCATAATGCATTTACGTATAAAACTGTATTAAAACATGAACTTTAAGAGTGTACGTATAGGAAATATAAATGAAAACATTGTTTTTTATAAATTAGCATTCAATTTCTACACATCATATCATATTATATCATATTTTTGGCAAATATTTAAAGGTTATTATATCACAATCTGTTAAAAAATATCAAAAAAACTTACTTTTGACAAGTAATTTGTATTATCAGAACTACTAAGGAATTTTGCCTAAAATTCCCTTTTTAGAGGGGTTCTTGCACGTGACAAGCGTCAAAACACACTAAGTTCAACTAAGGTTTCTATCTAACAAGAAAACATGCACTAATTCATATGTCTACATAGAAAATTGTCTATCTCCAGCAAACTTTAGGTTTATGCGGTTTTGGATAATAATGCTAGGAAGTTTCACATTGGACTGTTTACAAGATATCAATGTAAAAAAAATCTTTTAGGCGCACTTATTTAATCTCAATAAAAACAATTTTTGTTTACCTTTATTAAAAGACAGCTATTATTGATTTTGAGAAATGCTAAAGTACGTCCCAGAATATCAGAGAGTAATAAATCATATTATCAGTCAAATAGTGTCGTTTTGCAAGGATGCAGCGAACAGAAATCGGCAGCAAACCAAGCTAGTTGAAACCAATGTGCTGTAAATGTGCCGCTTGCAAAACATCGTGTTAAATAAAGAAGGTTCGTGTAAACGGCAAACAAAAGACCCTTTAAAATTCGACTTAAGCCTGAAGATCAGACAACTCATAGACACGCTGTTGGGATTTCATTGTATTCAAAATTGTAGATTCTTATATTTTACAGACCTTACAGCATATGCCTTTAATAAGTACGCCACTGACCTGTCGCTGTCAAGATGGTTTATTAATAATAATAATAGAACTTTATTACAGGTATAATTACAGATATTTACAATAAGTAAAATAATAAAAAGAAAATATAAAATTATCAGCAAAAGGCGAAGTTCAGTTCACTAATGATCGATCTCACCGACACTGCTTTACATGACCACCTAGTAAAGTCTTACTTAACGCTAAGTTTTTATTAGATTTTGAACACGCCTCTCGGACCATTCGAAACGAATGCTTAGCTTAAGTATAGTTGGTTTTCTGACTATAGAGCGACACACAAGATTTCTAAATAAATACATTGTACGCACTTGCATTTCAGCTTGGCGCTCTGTATGCATCTGTGATTATACTACACACCCCGAAAAGCGATCGACGCACTGTTGTTCCAGCAAACAAACAGATATGTATAACGTAGATACTTTTATAGATCCTTATTGATGCACTACTTCATACTTACAAATCGTGAATATATTCAATTCTATGTGTGGCAGTATAGACAACGCCGTTTCTTTCCGTGGACGAAAATGTTGGAAAAAGAGCAAGTCTGGCGTCGAGTTAAAATAGTCACTACTAACATGCACTTGTTTAAGAATTCCATTGTGAACCAAATCCATGATTACAAAATGTAAAAAGGCGTCATGATCTTGATGTAAAGGATCAATTTCCATTTCGCTGGGTAGGACTAGTATAGGTTATGCTTATATTGTGTGCGTTATGAGACGTGAGCGAGTCGATTTTGACGTTAAGTTGCCGTTTAAGTCTCCGAAATTGACTACTTAAATTTAAGCTGTACTTCAGTTTTAAGATCGCATTGGAAGTACTGGTGCAACCCGTTAAGCAGTGTTTAATAATTTAAGCTATGCTTAGCTTTTAAGTTGTGTCGGTGAGATCGGCCATAATAGGAACTGTGTTTCAACTTAATCTAAACTACAAATTAGAAGCTTAATAAGTGAAATGTCAACATGGAGCAAAATTAAATCTTAGGACTATAAATATATGTACATGTAAAGAAAAAAAATTTAGTAGTTAGCTCAACCAATACAAGACATGTAAAAATAAAGGAGAATACTCAGGCTATTTGTCTATTTAAAAGCTCCCTACACACTTACCATTTAAATGCACGATTCCTTGGATGAATTAGATTGAAAGGTAAAACATTAAATACCTTAACAGTATTAAAAGGAAACGATCTTTCATAAAGATAGGTTTTATGTAAGGCATACTAAGCAAACCTTTCTGTCTTATATGAATATTGTGCACGTCCGTTCTGTAACGAATTTTGTTGTAAAGGTAGCTAGGAGCCTTACTAAGGATCAACCTTTTATCAAAACAAGCAAAACTCAATTTTCGGCGATTTATCATATTGAGCCACTGTAAATCTCTTGATTTATGTGATACATGATCGTATTTCCTTAGACCTTATATTAGTCTAATGCATGAATTCTGAATCATTCGGATGCGCCTAATGTCGGCGCTGTTAAGACACGAACCATAAACAATATCTCAGTACTTAAAATGAGATAATACCAAGCAATTAACAAGTTAAAGTTTAATTTGACGTCGTATGAAATGTCTATTCATGCAGAATTTTCTTAAATTACGACCCAGGTCTTGCAGAGATAAAGTATCATTGTTCAAAGTTATATTATTTGCAGATAGAACCTTTGCCCTAGCACAAGCTTTACCAAAGACCAAGACTACCGATTTTTGGAATTTATCAACGAGTGATTAATAGAGTACTCAGCTAAAGGTAGATTTGAATTGATAATCTCATTAGCAGTGCTCACCTCCCCCGGTTCAAATGGTAAGTATAATCGAGTATCCGCATAAAAATGACACACGAATATACAACATTCATAAAATCTGCGGTATACACTAAATACAAATGCGGACCTAAAATTCAACCAGTATTTACTGGCTTTACATCAAACACATTATTATTATGTTGCACTTGTTGCAATTTTCCAACAAGAAAACTAGCTGTAAGACTGGTCATCACTGAAACCCAAATAATGTAATATGACAAGCAAAAGTTGGTGGTCGGTCATCTCAAAAGCTTTGAAATTATCAAGCAGCACAAGTGTAGTTACCATAAGAGAATCCATTACTTTCAAAATGTCGTCAATGATACAAACAAGAGTGGTAGAATTTCTATAATTAGTTCTGTAACCGATGTGCACTTTTGGTAAAATCATATTACGATCCATATAATCTCGGATTTGTCTCTCCAAAACTCTTTCCAATAATTTAGAGAAGGCAGGAAGGATACTACTTGGGCGCAGATCATTAAAACTACCACGACACAATACTTTAGAAAATCTGTGCAATTTTCTATGCCGACGGAAAAAAACTTAATTCTAAGCATTAGTTAATAATATTCAATAGAAAAGTTATCAAATGCGGACAGCACAACTTGACCATATTAATACTAATCCCATCTCAGCCAGTACTATTCGATTGTATAGCCTCTATTGCAACACTGGAATCCTTCTCCGACGCCAAAGTAAAAGTGTTAGATAAACCCTGAGTTACATTACATAGAAAGTTAAAAAACGTTTAACCTCTCATCATTTTACGCTTTCCACGTTTTAGATCCTCCTGATTCCACGGAAGGAAACTAAATTTTTGGGTATTCGCCTGCCCGTTAAATCCAACCATCTAATCGATAACTCAAGAAAAATGTTTAAAATTGTACAGTTTGTCCAGAGAAGAACCATATTGTATACAGTTAAAACTATACGAGCTAGACAATAAGTTATGTTAGTTAGCTTAAATAGCTAATATCTGCTAGCAAATAGATTTTATACGGGTGGGTGAATAATGTATATTATCATATAACCGAAAAATATGTATCACTAGTGTTACAAACCGTATCAATTGCATTCAAATTATTTTATATGTAATGTGTAAGAGTACGTAAAAAAATTGTTAAAATTTACCTGGGTTGTCCCATAACGTAATCTTGGAATCTCAAGGCGTACGTTTACAGACGTAGTGAACAATCCCGATAAAAACTACAATATGGTTGTACAAGATCAGTTCAAAGAATTAAAAGATATATTTTTAATTAAGTTTCAAGACTTCTAATTAAAGTTAGATAAGGATACATAGAAGGCGAGTGAAAAGCTCGTATTAATTTAGACAAATTCAAGATGGCTTTAACGCAACCGTACCATAACTAAGAGTACAAAAACGTTATGCTTGTTTCCATTCTCTAATTTTTCTTCGATAAGACACAAATTCTGTTATCTTAATTTATCATTGTTTTATTGTTATTGTATCATACATTATATATTCATTTTCTAGTTGTGTAATCTCTCTCTCTCTCTCTCTCTCTCTCTCTCTCTATATATATATATATATATATATATATATATATATATATATATATATATATATATATATATATATATATATATATATATATATATAAACAGGGACCGCTATAAAGTTGGACACATTGGCAAACACTTTTATTATTGGAATTTCTGAAAAACTCTGTTGGCGGTTCGTTTCTGCATGCGTGACAACCAAAATATCCATTGTGACATCTGTAACGTAACCATAGATTTGTCGGTAATTTTGAAAAATGTTAACTGTGATGCTGATAAAGGCCCATATACCAATTTTCAACCAAATCAGAAAAAAAAAAGAAATACCATTTATTCCCCTTTGCTTTTATTACGAAAGATCATAAAATCTTGTTCTACCTGAATATAGTTTTAATAACACAAATTACATAAGTTTAGGTATCTTAAACTATGAGGAGCACATTAAAGAGCAATAATTTTAATCCTTATAAGCCGAAATATTTGATTTTTCAAAGCCAAATTATTAAATTAAAAAAATCGCTAATTTCAAATGTACTAGCCAATATTAAATTTAATAAGGATAAATAATGTGTTGTTAGGTTTTAATTACAAACATTAGTTCGTTTACATTTTACTTAACGGATATTAGATCAGCTCATGCGCTTCAATATACAGGGCATGAACACAACCAGCGACGAGGCCAAATCGTATTTTTTAATTTTCCTCTCACAAATTGTCTCTTTTACAAATATTTGGTTAATTTTAACTTAAAATTATGTAATTTATATTATTAAAACTATTTCCAGGTAAAATAAGGTTTTATGATGTTTCGTAATAAAAGCAGAGGGGAATAAATGGTATTTTTTATTTCTTTTCCTGATTAGGTCGAAAATTGGTATATGGGGTCTTTGTTGCATTCTAAATACATTTTATTAATGCAATTTTTCGATATATTGTCAATTTAACCCATCATTTTTCGGCATAACAGTTAACATTTTTCAAAATTCCCGCCAAATCTATGGTTACGTGACAAATGTCATAATGGATTTTTTGGTTGTCAGTCATGCAGAAGCGAACCGCCTATAGAGTTTTCCATAAATTTCAATAATAAAAATTTTTCCCATATGTGTCCAACCTTATGGCGGTACCTGTACTATATATATATATATATATATATATATATATATATATATATATGCAATAATATAAGGAGAAATTTGGGTATAGGGTCTAAAACAGACTGATAATTTAAAAAAATTTAAAATTCCATTATTATAGTCGATATTTCGAAATAATTCATTTCTTCATCGGGATTAAATCTAAAATTTTGATGAGGTCAGAATATACACAGTTTTATAAAAGTCTTAACTTTAAATATTAATGAAGTGTGTATTTGCTAAGAAGTATCATGGAACAAATGCGGACTATGCGAATTAAATATGAGTAAAATGTAAGAATCAATCCTAACAGGATATGCTCAAATAATAAATTATAAATAGAACAACTTATAATTAATGTAAACTGGACAAAATTGGGGACCACGACGAAATCGTTCTTTTAAATTGAAAGTGACCAAATGTGTTGAGATAATGAGATTATCAATTACAAAATGATAGAAGTACCAACTTAAATCAAAGCTTCTTGGCGGGAAATTTAAAAGTATCCCTAAAGTAATGAATGGAAATTTTAAATTTATGTATTAATATTTATGCTTAAAGTAATGTTTCAAACCACTTAACTTGCGAAATTCTAAAAATTAAAATAAAATAAACAGCACAGAGTCAAATGACATTCATTTAGATCCACTTAAATTAACGTAACGCACGAAAAAGTTGAACCAACTTCAAGTTAACCTAATGCGTACGTTAATTCTATTAATTGTACCAATCGGAGGCATCATCACTCCATCATCAACAGTCATAGCTGACATAACACTTTGATACGTGGTTGGTGCGTTGGTTATGTTTAGGTTATGTTTTATTTCACTTGGATTACACGTACACACGCGCGTGTGTGCGTGTGTGCGTGTGTACGTGTCTGCGTGTATGCGTGTGTGCGTGTGTGCGTGTGTGCGTGTGTGCGTGTGTGCGTGTGTGCGTGTGTGGTGTGCGTGTGTGCGTGTGCGTGTGTGCGTGTGTGCGTGTGTGCGTGATGCTGTGTGCGTGTGTGCGTGTGTGCTGTGTGTGCGTGTGTGCGTGTGCTGTGTGCGTGTGTGCTGTGTGCGTGTGTGCGTGTGTGCTGTGTGCTGTGTGTGTGTGTGGTGTGTGTGTGTGCTGTGTGCGTGTGTCGTGTGTGCGTGTGTGCTGTGTGTGTGTGTGCGTGTGTGCTGTGTGTGCGTGTGTGCGTGTGTGCGTTGTGCGTGTGTGGTCGTGTGTGCGTGTGCGTGTGTGTATGCGTGTGTGCGACTGTTGCCTGTGTTCGTGTGTTCGTGTGTGCGCGTGTGCGTGTATGCGTGTGTGCGTGTGGCGTGTGTTCGTGTGTGCGGTGTGTGCGTGTCGTGTGATGTGTGTACGTCGTGCGTGGTGATTGTGTCGTGTGCGTGTGTATGTGTGTGCATGTGTGAGTGTATGCGTCTGTGCGTGTGAGCATGTGTGCGTGTGTGCATGTGCATGAGTGCGAGCGTGAGTACATGCATGCGGTGCGTATTTGTGTATGTTAGTATCCACGACAAATCCATAACGAAAACACCTACGTTCCAAAAAAATTTTGTATTTAAGCTTGTTTTCGTTTCTCCTCGAGCTGATTAGATTTTGGGAGAAATTCAGCAGAAGGGAGGGTGCTACGTGTCTAACCAGCATGTAAATATTTTTTTGAAAGTGCACTCGGCTAGACTCAGGCGTACGGTCGTTTGACCGCAGAGCCCTTGGATGCGTGGGGTTTTGGAGGTTTGCTACACTGTTGTGGACGTGGTTAGATAGCCACTAAAGGATAGGCGCCACAGGTTTTAGTCAGGAAAGGGATAAAAGGAAAGAAAAAGGAAAAAGAGGAGTAGAGTAAGGGCAGGCCCTGTAAAACCTGAAACAGGTAGTGCTCAAAAAAAAAAGGAACAATTTAAAAGAGAGACAAACTTTTACCCAAACAACCAAACAGTAAACGTATATTTAATTTAATTTAAACTCACATTAATAATTGTCGAATAAATATCGAACGTAAACAATAATGATAATATGCTAGTTTTCCCCCAAAGTATTCATAACAATCTTAACTAACAAAATAATTATAATTCAGCCCTGACGATGGCAAGTGGTGAGCCGTCGCAGATGCCCACAAAGAAAAAAAACTAAATATATTCAGTTCGTTAATCGAACCCTAAACGTAAAAAAAAAGTTTCGTTAATTGTGCCGCTCCCGACGGTTGTAAGTACTTACAAAACGAAGCCGAAAGGGCGAAGGTAACCCATACAGTGCGAACTAAAATAGATCCACACTGAAAATAGTAGTGCTTAATTTTTTAAACGGCTTGCCTACGTTTCACAAAATAGAATTTAAATCCCCAATGATTTTGATTTCGGTTTCTTTAATTTTATTAAAACCATTAAGAGGTGGTATTAACTAGAAATATCTGGATAGTCTGTTCAGTGCAAAGCATGGAATTGCAGCAAGACATTCAATAGTACAGAAATTTGTATTACAGCAAAACCTGCTCTGAACAAAATTATCCGTAATGACAATTAATTAATATTAATGAAAGACAAAGTACAGAAAAGTTGCATAAATTCTAAATTTGAATATAAATATATATACGGTTTCAAACAATGACTGTAATTCATATGACCTCGATATCTGTTCCACCCTGTATAATGTATTTTAAAAACAGGAGCTTCAACGCGCAACTACCGTGTGAAGGTAGTGAACTAAGTAGGTCAACGTCCCAGTGAATAATAGGTGTGTTTTTTTTCTTCTTTTTGTATGCAGAAATTAATTACAAATTGAACAAATCAAACTCTAGATTATTCAACCACTTTAGCCTCCAGTAAAAGAATGTTATTATAACAGGGATTGTAAATGATAAATTTTTGTTGCAAGTAAGTAAATAAGGTTAAACACCGAATGTAACCTAACTATGTTGTACGGATTTTAGAAATACACTGTTCATTACACAAGTCCTGTGTATATTGAATAATAAAGAATTCTGACCTTTGATGAAGAATTACCAAACTGTAAATGCCCTTCGTGTTTCGAAGGTGGTAGTTACTTTGTGAAACCAAGACAGCTAATCAGTAGCTAAGAGCCAGCATTCCAGTATGAATAGGTACGGAGGTGATCGGTAGTGGATTCCAATTTGCTAGTTACGTATATAAATAAAGAATAGCTGTTTATTTCGCCGGTATCAAGGCGCTGAAAGTGATACAAGTAAGTACGTTACTAATTACCTTATACAAGCATACCTCTTTTTAGATGTTCAGAGCCGATAGCGATGATTTCGCTTCAACAGACTTATGTTATAAATTTAATTAATCTTGCGAAAGTGCCTAAATAAAAGAATCGATTTACTAAAGGTTGTCGAACATGTGTTAAACTTACCCGAGGATATGAAGATTGAGAATTTCAATAAGATCCGCTTGTAAAGCGTCAGTAAAGTTTTATACCAAAAACCATTACATTATATGAAAAATTTTCCAAAGAAACGATGCTTAAACATCTTATAAACGGAAGGAAAAATTTTTCTTGAAGATCAACCTCCCCATCGGAAAATGGCGGGTTAAGCAAAGAAAAGATCAGGAACAACGCCCTAACAAAAGCAATATTGCAAACCTGTCAAAACTATTCAAACTAGATAAGAATGTTAAAATCAAGTTTTGATAAATAAATTTTACAGATATCTAATTGTTGTCTTTTAAAAACAATATTCCTTTTCAAATTTTATTAAATGACCCTAACTCTTAGAGATGGCGCAAATTGTTTAAATACCAAATGTATATCTATAAAGGAATAAAAAGATGTGTACGTTAAATAAATTAGTTTAACTGTAGAGGTGCGAAAAATAATTTTTGAGGCACGAAATTAAAACATTCCACCAACGAATAAGGAAATATTAATATTTAGATGTAACTAATTAATACATTAGTTCATTCATTAAATAAAGTAACGGAAGTTATCGAAAATACACGTTATTCACGATAAACACGTAACAAGGGGCTTTTATTGGGAGCTGCTTTTGAGCTTTATCAAATATTTCTGAAACTTGTCTATTTTCGAAAAATATAAAAATACCAATGTATAGACATTAATCATATAGAATACTTATGTTCTAAGCTATTTTTTGATTAGATGCGTAGTTTAGCACAAAAACAGTTCCTAAGGTAGTATTTAATTATTAGTTCAATTTTTTTAAATATCTGAATAATGGTTAGTTTTATTAGAAAATGTGTAGACATATTTTTTAAAGAGGATTTAATATTACATAACTTTCTTTATAAAGTTTTTAATGTAAAGCGAAATAAATGCAAAAATCATAAAAATATGATTGAATATGCTTAAGCTGTGTATCACTATTTTTATAGAATCTGGCAGCTTTGGAATTTATTTTAAGTTAGCATCTGGATGTCTATTAACCTGTATCTGACATGAAGTTTTAAACGGTTGTTTGACATGGATTATTGTTTTTGCTTTTACAATGTAGCCTATTTTCGTAATGAACTTATTGTAAAAGGGGCTACATAATTGTTCTCTAAAAAAATTGTTTCATTTATTTTAATTTCGATTTTGTATGTTGAAAGGTCGTGTGTTGTTATACACCAGATATTTTATTTATGTAATTTTTCTGACAGAGGTCTTGTATATTAGACAGCTTTCAGTATGAAAATATTTTTTTACTAAAGAAAACATATGTAATACCTTGTTTTGCTTCATTTTACACTAAAAATATAAAAATAATATACAATCGATACGTCACGCCAGAGTTAAAGCTAAATACAATGCTATTTGCAAGGGAATAGCTACTGTCCGAGTAAAACATGACCAAATCCTATGTCCAGTTCTAAATAAAATATCAACAATTTTTGACGAAATTCCATCTTGATTCATATTTACCTCTGAGTATTTAAAATATTTTAAACCATGAGTTATCATTTTTACATGATTTGTAGCTCTCCGGTCGCTTAATGCAAAATTACACAGCAACAGGCGCATCCAACAGTACTCAGCGGCTGGAGGCTACTCTTGTCCATAAAATGTAGACTTCAATTGTTCGATCCTTTAAAGTCAGAAATTTGACTCCCAGTTCAAAACCGAAAATACACGTACATCTTAGTACTAGATTTACAGTATGATCAAATAGGAGGACCCGCCTTATTTCCTCGGCTATATCATTATTACTATGTTTTACCATTTTATTACACCATTTATTTATAATTTTCTCCTTTTCTTTGATGTTTAGTACCAATACCTTTGCGTAGTCTTATGTTTTCTTCATTTTCAATATATCTTCTACAACATTGATACATGTTTTCTTGGGCCTTCCTCCTTTTCCTTACTTCTATTTTGGCTTCTTATACCTATTTAACCGGAATATTCATGTTCATTTTTTATATGTGTACACAACAACCGAGTTATCTGTTTTTGATGTAATCCTAACAGTGTCTGTATATCCACGTATTTTCCAACTTTTGTGTTTCTGTTTGTCGTCTGTAATCGTATCAATGTTAGGTATTAAGAATTAAACATTTAATTTTTTTTGCCAGAACTCTAATTTATTGACTCTTCGTCACTACATTGTGGTTCGCAGCCAAGTGTCAGGATTCGTTTACAAATAACTTTTATTTATTTAAATACCTTTATTTTGGTTTTCTTTAACATGTCTTTTACTTAAACGTTTCACTCATTGCAAGATACTGTTCTAGCATATTCTCAATTGTACTATTAATTTCTGGATTTCGTTTTTCATCTCCTGTATATTGACTTCTGGGTAATTAAAGGTTGTCGCTTGTTCAATATCTAATCGCATTTTTACTTTTTCACATTTGTCTGACAAATATAGCATCCATATTATGTATCCTCCACTTCATTTATAATTTTGTACTGTCTTGTATTGGGAGAAATAGTTATTTCACTGGTTGTAGACTGGACTGGATTTATTAAAGGTTATTCCCAACTTTCGGCCCTCATAACTTCTTTTTTTACTTCTTGCTTATTTCTACATCGAAATTATTTCATTCTTTGTTTAAAATGAATGCTAACGCCATCTAACGGTATGAGTAGGACCTCGAATTTTGACAAATTGCCGATCATAATTTCGTCAATGGACAAATATGTGTCTAGAATTTTCTAGGACTAATACAAATTAAACAAACCAAATTAAACTAGGATGTAACTTAAGGCACTATTTACAACTATATTTTCCTCTTTCTATGAGCCTGACACGAAAGTAATATTTTTTTTGCAACATCTTACATCGTACATTGAGCATAATAGTTGTTACCTTCCAACTGCTTGGTATTACTCGTTTCGGTGGTACGTTATCTAAAATATCGAAATTTGGTTCAATAACATAAAGTTACCTAGCTATTAATTATCCATATATATATATATATATATATATATATATATATATATATATATATATATATATATATATATATATATATATTGCACAACTTATATTTAATAAGTGTGAACCATGAGTTGCTTATATTTTGTAGCGTCAGTTTGTATTGACAAACTATTTCTACGGCTCATGTACGCTATATTTGTGAATTGTTTTCGGTGACTCAATTACAGTCATCGTATTTCGATTTTTTCTAAAAAGAGCTTTAATAAAAATACTACTTTGTACCTATAACTACTCAACCTTCATTTAGGGTATACCTTGTGAGTATTGTTTGTAACGGTAAAGATATAGGGAATCTCGCATGTAGTGTTTGGGCTACCCCAAATTAAAACGTTCGGCAATATTTAGGGTGCGATATCCTGCAAGATTTCCCAGAGAACATAGTGTCGACCGTGAACCATTATCTCCTAAAACTAGTTTATTATTATTTTAGGTTTCTTTCCATAGTTTCTCGACGTAACCTGAAATTTACTGTCTTTGTATTAGTCTTGTATCAACTGACTTGCTCAAATTTAAATTATTTATTCCATTACTCGTGGTAAGAACGCATCAACAGCCTAAATTTAGTATTTGTTTAGTTTCTATTATTAAGGTTTGTGTGAAGTTGGTTGCAAACATTGTTTACTTCTTTACTTCTGTACTTTTACAGACAACTAAAATTTTCTCTTACAAACCCCCCTTTCTCCTTATCCCCCTTTTCAACCTTCAGGGTTTTATTTTGTAAAGTTTATGGCAACTAACAAGTGTCTATTTAGATGATACTATTTTGTTTTTTAGTCACATATAGATACGTTGAACAAGCTTGGTCAACGATTAAAGGATGCTGGATTCACTATTAATCGTGAGAAATGCCAGTTATGTCCACATTCTCTTTCGCTTTTTGGTTTGATGTTGATGAACTTGGTTTACATACTAGTCTTTGTTAACTTCCCTAGCCCTAGGATAAGATATTACCGTGGATTTATTAAAGGTTATTCCCAACTTTCGGCCCTCATAACTTCTTTTTTGAAAAAAAAAGCTAAAGGTCAAACAACTAAGTAGATTGATAAAGCCTAATCCTCACTTTAGGAAATTGAAAATTTCGTTACCTCTACTTCCCCTTCTTGTCTTCCGATTCCGATAAGAACATTGTTACACGTCCAAACCGCACTAGGCGTCGTGCATGCTTACTAATGTAAGCGGGTTGCTAAGCCAGCTAACAGGGAGATGGGCGTGGTCGAAATAATAAGTAAAATGAATGATTAATATGCTCAAACACCTTACACCTACATTCAAACAGCTCAGTCCGGGAAAATATGTCTCTAGGCGCCACCACAATCGAAACTTCGCTAAAATAATTGTCTTAAGCTGGATGTTAACTAACCCTACTTGATTGTGGAAAGTAGGATTGTGCTTACTCAGTAAACTCTTACACGAGGGTTCTAAAACAAACACTCGTCCAAAACACTTCAACTCAAACTCAAATATATTTAGTACTACCCAGGTTATTAAAAACTTTTTGAATACACTTCGTATACCAAAACTTCCAAAATAAAATGTATTACTCAAATTCATTCACGTAACCAACAGTTATATTTTCTACTTATTAATGAATAAAATATTCTTCATTCAATGAACGGTAATTAATTTTTAAAATTCTTAACATGGACGATATCGTTTAAATTTAATTTACTTTTTATAACACTTCTGAATCGTATTTGACATTCGTAAATAGGTAAGTTCTCAAAACTCCAACTTTTTATTATACTTAATGAAATTTTAATTAACAGCTGATCCGTCACTAGTGCATTGCGCTAATGAAACTATCATGAAAATTTTGCAATCAACCTGGCAAATATAACCTTTCAGGTTGTTCATTAATCTCAAAAATCCAAAAATATGCAAAGTCTACACTTAACTTGTCAAAATCTACTAGGTCACCAATTAAGTAATCGTCACAAATATGTCTCATACCTGGCTGAATAAACAACAGAATAAAAAAATTTAACGATAAATATATATTGTCCTGCATAAAATAATAAACAAATGTTTACATACACAAACAGCGTGGTTAAAAATCAAAACCACACGTCACTACCAATTTCTGCAAAATTCTTAATACTAAAACAACCAATCAAAACCACATAACTCGAGAACGATTATCTTTTCGCTTCTAAACTAATTAATATTTACTCAACATTACACAAATGAACAAAACAAAGAGATAATCGTGCTTTACTAAATTTTCAAAGTACTTAAATATAAACCTTACTTAAAATCGTCCATTAATCCTACGCTTTTCTTGCTTCTTTCTTCCCGTAAATCAATTATTTGTGGTCCATTTGTAATCCTTAAATTGCATGAAGCCACATAACCAGTGCTTCACAATTTCACAAACACTTATTCCTTTCTTTACTCACAAATAGTCCAATAACACGTAATAATCTGTACAAGTTTGGTTGCCTCTTAAAATTTCTAGCAACCTTTAGGAAAGTTTAGTCCTTCCTTACACAAATAAACTTTTAATGTCACGTAAAAATTATCTTAACATTGGCTTAATTTATTACGAAAATTTCGTTTACTTAAAGGTGGTCCCATAAATAATTTTAACTCAATATCGGTACAAGAACACGCGCTGCACTTAACACTAACGTAATAACTGCTAACTTTTTATAAATCTGCTTACGCACTTTTTACTTTCTTGAAAATAAACAAACTAATTTTTATCTTCAACCCAATTTAATTAATTGTTCTATTTATGAATGTCTTATACGATTCATCCCCTTTCGGGTAACGCCGTTGTTTAAACAATGACTGCCTTCACTATTATTCACAAATACAACTCCAACTTAACCCATTCTAAGTTAAACTACACCTAGCGCGCGTCTCCCCCAACATTCACCACGAGCAACAGCCAAAAACGGAAAAGCTCCCGTCAATCCCTGACTTTCCTATTCATAACTTCAGTCATCCATCTTTAAACATGTCTTCTTTCCGCGCTATATTCTCCAATAGTATTCACTCAAAATTTCATAGTGCCGATAGCTATTACCACCTGTACAAGCACGCTCATAACTACAATACATCGCCATATTTGTTCTTACTTACAAATTTTACAACTACTTCATGAAGAAATCATTTTTCGTCATTACATTCATCAGTAGCCACTCTGGACCATTACACAACTTTCAACATTTATCTCCAACCTGCGCTCGATCTCCTTCCGCAACATTTGCAAAAATAAGTACCGTCTAAGGTCTCAAATCCCATATACATACACGCATTCTCAAAACAAATTGCACAACATTACGAAAACTTTCTATAATCAACAAATAAACACACCAAATCTTTCTCTACATATTTTCTAAAACATTCTACACTTATACTTCACATTTTCTGACCAAGATTACTCATTTATCCTCAAACATTCCATTTCTAACGGTAGCAACACAGTAGCAATACAGTGGTAAGCATTATCGTCCCATCGACAAATTTCTCTTCACATTTACATTCATCAGAATCTAATTATTCCAACACTAATGTCTATAACAGTCAAATACACGTATTTACATACTGTATAGTATTTCTCCTAAATTTCCAGTGGCGTATCATACACCCACATACATTATGCATACACACAAAAAAAATTTTTTTTTTTCGTTCAAACTCAATACACTCGCACTCAAAACACGTCATACACGTCATTATAACATCCTACATACAGGGTGCGTCAACGCAACCTGACAACATTTACATTCACACTAACGCCAGCGATTTTGCTGTAGGTGCACTATTGTTTCGGGAACATGATGATCTGAACTCTTAATTACTTTTTCAAGTAGTGCATTAGCTAATACTAAGAAGAAGTATGCTTCTGCATAATGAATTGTACAAGATGCGCCATGGAAACGGGCGATTTTAGTAAACTTGAAATAATTAGAGGCTGCTGTTGCTTTTAGGTTATTGTCAGTTTAACAGCATTTTGTCAAAATGCAACAGTGGTCGGCTGAACACCGTTCATTTGCCGTAAGAACATTCCACAAAAGTAATAGTTACGTAGTGGTTCAGAGAATGTTTCGCAACCATTTTAACATTGATCGTAATAATGCTGCGTCCTCTGCGCATGCTATCAAAATTTGGGTTAAAAATTTTGAAGAAACAGCTTCATCGCTCAAACGGGAGCCCCACTGGAGATTGAATCCAGTGAGAACACCGCAAACTATTTAGAGAGTCAGGAATGCTGTGGTAAGAAGTCCAGAACGTTCTGCACGGCGTCACTCAATTTCACTGGGAATTTCAGCGACAACCTTACGAAGAATTTTACATAAGGACTTGCATTTTAAACCATATAAAATTCAGATTGTGGAAGAATTAGAACCAAATGACTTCATAAGTCGTTCAAACTTCAGTCGTGATTTGTTAAACCATGTTAACAGTCATGCAAATTTTATTGACAATGTGATTATGAGTGATGAAGCTCATTTTCATCTTTCAGGATTCGTAAACAAGCAGAATTTTCGATACTGGACACATTAAAACCTTAGAGTTCTTCATCAAAAACCACTACATAGTGCAAGAGTGACAGTGTGGTGTGCAATTTCGTTCTTTGGAGTAATTGGTCCATTTTTCTTCGAAGATGACAATGGAAATGCAGTGACAGTTACATCAGGCCGTTATGTTGGAATGATCGAGACATTTCTAAGACCTAGGCTAGCGTTACTTCCACAGATAAATGTCGACACATGGTTTCAACAAGACTGCACACACTGCCGGAATATTTATAGAAGCCCTAATCCGACTGTTTCCCGATCACATCATTTGTAAGAATGGGAACATTTCTTGGCCAGCGAGATCTCCGGATTTGTCGGCGTGTGATTTTTTTCTGTGGGGCTACTTAAAGACTAAAGTTTTCGCACATCGCCCACAGAACGTTGATGAACTGAAGTTAAGAATTCGAGAAGAAATCAATCGGATACCTGTTGAAATGTTGCGCAATGTTATGCATAGCTTGCCTTTATGTTTGGAAGAATGTTTGCATAGAAATGGTGGACATCTCGTAAATGTTAGTTTTAAGAAATAAAATGCTATTTTATATAGGTTAACGGGAAATAGTTTTTAATTTTCTTAATAAAACGATTTAGTTATTTTTTATGTCTTACACATCGCCCGTTTCCTTGGCGCACCTTGTATTTGGTACTAGATAATTTCGTGATTACGTTCGGATTACCGTTATTAAAAATTGTGCACCACTTAAGTGGCTTCTTAGCTTACATCAGCCAACAGATCGATTAGCTAGGTGAAAGTTTTAGGTTTGTGTAAGTTTAAGTTTGATGCTCAGCGTTATATTGGCAAGCAAAATATTGTTCCAGATTCATCGTCTCGTACAATATCTTCTCTCGATAATATGTCAACTTTTAGGCCCGATAAATGGTATACAGATATGGTTGAGAAAGTACAGTCCAGCCCAGATTTGTACAACAATTTTGCACATTTTGGTGTTTCGAAAACTGTGATTATTGAAAAATATAATTTGCTTGTTTCGGTTGATGATACATTAAGTTTACCTTTACGTTATTGAAGAGTGTTGATGTTACTGTACCTTTATGTTGTATCTTTCCTTATCGTAAATAAATGAAGCTTTGCAAAATTATGCATTATCTGCCACTTTTTGCAGCAGGATAGATTGGATATAATGTATTGCTTTCTATGTTGAGGTAAGTAGACATTCATTTAGTTATTTTAATGTTTCAGTGCATTGATGTGCAACATAGATCTTGAATTTCAGGTATTATATCGAACGTACTCAGTTTTAATCTTAATTTTCATTTTGAAATAAATATATTATATTTTACGTAGCTTTAAGATTCGATTAATCATTAGTTCACCATAGTAGGGCTTGCAGTATGATTTCATTTGCATTTTATGAAGCTGTTGTGTTATTTAGTGTTTACGTATGATACTAAAAGTACAACTTTCTAGTTATTTTGTATTTTAATTATTTGACAAAGACGAGTGGCGCCTGATCCATTGATAATTAATTTCTAGCTGCACATATTATCTAGGTGTTCTAGGGATCTCCTGATAAAGAAAAGAGCTCTCAATTTACATTAACTATCTTGATTATGTCTCCCATGAGCTAAGCTGTGATGAAAACTAACCTTTTTGTATGTTGATACTACTTTATCTTAATATTTTAAATCATTGTTTCAATATAGCAAATTAAAATTTTTGTTTAATCAGGTTCACTGGAGTTAAACACAGTAGTATTTCTTTGTTAACTGTAACTGCTTCCCTACGCGAAATAAACATAATATTATAATTGTTTTTAAGAACGATAAAGGTACATTTAGACATACTGTACAATTCATAACAGAAAATTAAATTAAAGCAGTGAACTTAGTACATAACATATTAAACTTGTAAGTACATGCAGAGTAATTATTTAAATAAATTATACGGTGTTTACCTATTTAGAAACTTACGTATATTCTAGGCCATGCTATGTGTATATTCTCATGAGAGTTGTGCTTATTAGGAAACTTTTTAAATGAATCTTTATTAAAATTTACATATTTAAATTTTATTTTATAAAATTTTATTAAAATACCACATGATGGAACTTTACTACAAATATTTAACTTGAACCCACTGTAACTATAATTTTATAAACCTGAATTGGTATAGTTGGTATACAATAACACGAAAATTGTGTTTGGTTGGCCCCTACATGATAAACTATGCTGCATATAAGACTACTACGGCCCAGCTACAACAAACCAGTAATTGGCTCATGTTAGTATTAAATCTTTGCCCTTCTACAAAACTTTTACCTAGACTATTCATAAGTCATAATAACAAGCAATTCTTTGTATCAATACGTATTACAGAAAATACACTATTCATTTTTGTTTTGTTTATGTACTGTCAAACCTAATGATAAAGATGCTATAATTAAAATTTCTCAAGAGCAAGATAAAAACTTGTGACATATCATCTGAGATTAATACTTGTTAGATTTTGAATAATTCCAGTTCGAAGGTACCAAATATCTTGATATAAAATTACAGATAAAACATTGAGGCCAGATTTTGTATGGCGTAATCGAGAAAATGCGTGTCATCTACTAATCTGTACACTCCAACTTACAAGGTTTTGCGTTAAAAAGATCTTTATGATTGCAATAAATACACTTTTAAAGCCTTTTGGGATCTCGGCGAGAAAACAATACAATTTCGGAAGACAGGCTTCGTTCATTAGAAAATAAGGTGGAAATCCTAAATATTAATATTAAGAGTAACTCTTCATTGTGCAAATAAACTAATACGTAAAGTGCAGCGAAGAAAACATTCTGATATTGACAGAAACCCTTTACACTTTACATAACAAAATTATATATTTCACTTCATTTCCTGTAATACTAAATTATATCGTTGGATACAATCGGTTGGAGCAGTGTGTTAGGTAATAGAGCTTTATCGGTAAATCTTGAGTTGAATTTTATTTAATTTTTATCACGAACTGTATAGTCAGTTTAATTTTCCTGTTTCGTATTTTTGTACTTGTCTACTTAAAAGTTAAAAATTGAAATGTTGAGAAAGGGTCACATGTTTGAGGTTTTCTTGTGTGTTACATGCCCCAACGGGCAGAGCATTATAAGTAACTCCGGAGCTCAGCCAAGAACGGAGGTACTAGGTGCGTGGGCGTAAACAGCACTAAGGACCTGAGAGAGAAATAATAAGTACAATTTATCCAAGTAGAGAAAGGCGTCATGAGTTTTTATGTAGGTGTGTCCCCAACACTCCTAATCGAGCTGAATGAAAAGCACAATTAAATTACATGAATATCCTCGCAGAGTACACTTGCAAGCATAAAGGGAAAAACCTAATTAAAGGGGGTTCGGTGTAAAAGTAAACGCTGTATACTCCTTTCAAAAGGTTATTTATTTTAATGATCCTCACTTCTCTATCTCTCTTTTGAGAAGGTAATTATCGAATAATTGTCAAAAAAATTATTATTACAATTAGTAATTCTATGTCATTTATCCCACTTGACCGCTATATATGTTAATCGTGAACAAAAATTTCTAAACCAATTCCCAAATACAAAAAATTTCGAACGCTTATATATAGTAACCTAACCTTTATAAAATAATTAGAAATAAGTAAATTTTACAAAAAAAAATTATTTGAATCAAATCCGCTAGAACTTACTTTACTTTGTGCAGTTATAAACGATGAATTCGGTAAAGACGGAACTGGGCAGTATTTTGCAGTAGCTATACTCTAAAAGAAAACCCATTTCTAAGGTATATAACTAATACGTGGCTAAATAACCTATTATTCACCACTGCAAGAGCTCTCGTACACAGTATTTATGTAAGCACAAAAATAGCTAAAACTGAAATACAATAAAAGTTGCCAGATAAAGCGGTCCAAGTTTCCGCCTGTTCGAGAATATGATTTTACCATCTAACCATGTGTGGTCATACACACTCCTTAAGTATTTGCGTCAAAATTAAAACATTACAATATTAATTTTATTATGAGTTATGACAAATTAATTCCTAAAAGTGCATATTATACTTTTAAATATTACAGTAAATGTTCAAAAACATTTCCGTTTTCTTGTACACAAAAATCTACCCGTATCGCAATATTCGTACTGTCCATTGAAAATTTATTCTTCTCAAATATAATATCCATTTTCGTTTTGGTTGTTTACATGCATTTTTAGGAATTAATCTGTCATCATAAATTTAATATTGTAATAACGTTCTAATTTTGACGCAACAACTTATGGGGTATGTATGACAATACATGGTTACATGGTAATACTTTAAATAACTAGGTTAATTTTACAGGGTCCAGCGCCACTTAAAGTGTACGATAATTCAATAAACATAGAAATCTAAATTAAAAATTTTGATAAATTTGGAACGAATATATTGAAGATGAATTTTTGAGACGAAATTGGGGGTTATGAGAGGTTGCAAAACTGTGATAAAATTTCCAGGGCCGTATTTAAAAAAAATTAAGTTGATGATGGTCCTAGAAAGACGAAACGTTACATATAAAAATTGATTACTCTATTCGATAGAGGGCAAACAGTTGCTACCAAGAAGTATTTTTCTTTTTTCAATATACAATTTAAATGTATTTATTTTCTTGAACCTTATTTATTTAACGAATATGTAAAATTATTTCTGGGAGCGAATGGTTCAGTTAACGTAAAATCTTTCTTTTACGTTTTGCTCTTTGGATTTACAGTATTATCAAAAATTTATTGCCATCTACAATAATATGAATAAAGTGAAATACTAATTGATAGTGTACGTACCTGAATTGCGTGACATAAAATATGACAACTACAGATTTAAAATATTTTGTTTGTTAAAAATATTATGAAAACGGTATATCTAAAAAGCAACAAATTAACGGCATATTTAAAATGATTGAATTAACTCTAATTACCTATAACTTGTTTGATCAATTATGAATGTAAAGTAAGCGCAACGATAAAAATTATTTCTATATTTAACGACATGTGTAAAATTATATTAGAAATACCTGTGATTAGTTATAATATCAAATATACTAAAACATTTACATTATAGATAAAATAATTGGCTTAATTGCTGGATTTTGTGAAACACAATAGATTGTTATAAATTTTACTGCATTGTTCAATGTCTGTTTTATCATTCACTGTATATTTTTTGTTAATATTATGTAAAAAGATTCTTTAATAAAGCATTTTTGAGTATGTATTTCTTGTTCTAAAATTTTTGCTTTATTGTAATCAAAAAAATGGTTACAGTTTTTTTCATGTTTTCTGAGAGCTGTTGTACAGTTTTTTGTGTATTTATGACCATTTAATCTATTGCATACTAGTTGTAAAGTATTTCCAATATATGATTTGTTGCAATTAGTACATGTAATTTGGTAAACAACGTCGATTTTTTTTGTTAAAGATGTTTTGCTTCTTAGTTTTGTATAAAAATTAATTTTTGTAGTGTTATGGCCTTTAGGACTAACCTTAGTGTTATGTTTATTTAAAATAGAGTTAAGCTTTTCTGAAGAAGGTTTATACATGGCAGTGCAACTCTTTTTTTGTTTTCATCAGTTTTATTCTTAATTTGGTTACTGTTTATTTGGTGATTGTACAATCGTTGGGTTCGTTGTTTGATTATTGAATTAATTTTGTATAATTAATAGCTATTATGCATTAATGTCATTCTTATTTTGTCTATCAACTAATCCGATAATAGTACTATTTTTATGTGAATTCGGATGATTTGAGTTGAAATTTATGTATCGTCCTGACTAAGTGTCTTTAGTAAACCATTTTGTTATTATCGTGATTTAGTGTTAGGTCAAGTCAGTTTATTTTATTATTAATTTGTTCTTCTATGGTGAACTGAATTTTTTTTATGAAAACTGTTAAATGTATTAGGTATGGTAGTTGAACTGTCATTTGGTATAGCTAATATACAATCACCTACCTATCGTTTATAAAACGCAATATGTGTGTTACACCTTTAGATTATAGATTCTTCAACGTACTCCATCAATGCTGAGCGATGCATGATGAGATTGGTGATCCCATTGCACACCCTTCAATTTGTTTATAAAATTTGTCTTCAAATTGAAAATAGTTTGTGTCAAAAATTAGTTTTATTTTCTCTATAGAATCAGTTATTTCTAAATTTGTGTGCGCTTTGAGTATATTCCAATTGAGTGTAAGTGTAGCTACGATTAATTCCATTGGAATCTTGGTATACAGCAGGATCACATCTTATGGAATTAATTTATAGCCATTTGGAATTTTAACTCTATCGATGAACTTTTTGAATTCAAAGGAATCTTTAACATAGTAATTAGTTTGGCATGCAATTTTACTGATTATACCTGCTAAAAATTTTGAAAGTTTGTACATTGGAGACTGTATATATATATATATATATATATATATATATATATATATATATATATATATATACTGACTTCCATAGAAATTGCAACACCTAGAATTTTTGAACGATTTTATTGATAAATTTGAAGAAATGAACCAATTAGTGTGTAATTAACTGTCAATATTACAAATTGTTTGTTCACAATTTCGTTCTAAACTTGGGAACAACGCCAAGTGTACATCAACATCAACATTTTTCCCAGTTGACTGGTTTTGAACGTGGCCGTATTATTGGTATGAGAGAAGTCGGACTATCGCTAACAGAAATAGCTCGCGTGTAAAACAAAATGTTACAATGGTATTGAGATATTGGTCCAAATAGTCCGAGGAAGGTGTGCAACAAAGTCGCCCTAGATCTGGACGTCCCCGCAGGACTACAGATCGCGAAGAACGTCGCTTAAGACTTTTGGCCACAAGAGACAGATTTTCAACAACGCGATCGATTGCAAATGATTGTATGAGAGGTGTAGGACCCAGAATGTCAATATCATCTGTTTATCGCCGGATAAGGTCTTATGGGCTGCGTTCATATTGTCCATTTTTGTCTTCCTCTTACACCACTTCACCGTCTACGCAGGCTAGAATAAAGCAACGAAAGAGCGAATTGGGCGCAAGAATGGCATCGAATTGTGTTTATTGACCAGTCTTGATTTTGCTTGTGGGCCCACGATGGTCGTAGGAGAGATAGACGGATGCGTGGAGAACGTAAAAATCCAACATTTTTTGTGGAACCCAACACAGCCCTCACAAAAGGAGTGATGATATGGGGTGCAATATGTTATGGTAGCAGATCATCCTTGGTCTTCATTAATGGCAACTTAAACTCCGCTGGTTATATTGCTAATGCGCTAGAACCCGTTGCGCTTCCACATCTTCAGGGGCTGGAAATCCAATTTTCCAACAGGATAATGAGCGCCCTCATTCGGCAAGGGCTACAACACGTTTTTTCTCCTCTCATGGCCTGCTTGATCGCCTGATTTGTCGCCCATTGAACATGTATGGGATAAGGTCGGTAGGCGACTGGGTAATGTACCACACCCTCCAGATAATTTACACGCTCTCCGGTTACGGATTCAAGAAGCTTGGGTTGATATACCGCATGAAGCTATAGATCCCTTGATTGATAGCATGCCACGTCATCTAAATGGATGCATTACAAATCGTGGCGGAGCAATTCATTATTGAAAAAAACATTTTCAGTTTTTGTTCTTTGGTTTCAAATTTTAATCGTTTTCTAACCAAAGACATCGTTGACGAAAATTTCAATAAAATCGTTCAATCGTTCAATAAATTCTAGGTGAGACGATAGGTCGTAAAGGAATTCCATGTTTGTGTAACTTGGGTAATCCGTATAATTTTGGTGGCTGTGCGTTGAGTATTCAGTTTTTAAGCTCTGTATAATTTATTTTGTTGGTTGAGTTTTTTTTGCTAGATTATTGCTTTGTTTTTGAAAAGTTGTGGTAGGGTTGTTTTTGATTGTAAGTGATATTATCTTAATAACTCCATCATTTTTAGTTGGTATTGGTCTGTGTTCATTATCATGGTTTGTTGCTTTTATCAGGGTGTAATATTGTCATTTTTGGATTATGCTTTATAAAGTCTTTAGTATGGTTTATCTTTCTTTGTAATTGGCGATTATTAGGTGATGGTGTTATACTTTTTAGACTTATGGCAGTAAGTTGTAAGGGCATTAGTTATTTGATTTCTTATTATAACTTTAGCATCAACGGGTTTTTCCTCTATAACTGTTTCTATATTAGCCAGTATGTCAATGATTGGAATTTCTGAAATTTTGTCAATAGGTAAGTTATTATTTGGAATGTTGATAGCAGATAAATTTATTAGCCAATTTTGATGATTTTTTTGAGATGTGTCATTAAATAATTTCACTACTTTTGTAAATTGGTATGTCAAAAATTGGTTTATTATTGATTGTGGTATTAGTTTTTTAATGTCATTGCAATTTATTTCTTAATTTACTTATGATAGTGTGGCAATCTTCAATTTGTAATGACAATATTCTGAATTTAGTTTTAGTAAACCTGTGATCTATGTGAACAATGCAGTAACATTCATAATAATCTATCGAGTTCAACAAAATCCAGCAATTAAGCCAATTATTCCATCTATAATGTAAATGTTTTAGTATGTTTGATATTATAACTAATCACTAGCATTTCTAATATAATTTTAAATTCGTCGTTAAATATAGAAATAATTCTTATCCTTGCGTTTACTTTATATCCATAATTGATCAAACAAGTTATAATTACAGTTAATTCAATAATTTTAAATATTCCTTTAATATGTTGTTTTTAGATATACCGTTTTCTGTAGTTATATATATATATATATATATATATATATATATATATATATATATATATATATCAGGTGGTAGGCATATATCCTCCATACCAGCCGGGGAGGTACCACCACCCTTACCATGGGCTCCTTAATATTGGGTCTCCGATTTTCTGAACTCGGTAAGAGCTGCCAGTTACCTTTTCCATCATGCTTAATCTATTCTCATCCTTATTCTACCTTCTCGCCCTCACTGTCTTCCTATCGGATTAAAAGTCCCAAATTAAAAAATAAGATGGCTGTGGTTTCTAGGGTTATAAATTCCGGACGTAAAATCCTGCCCCATTCGGATGTCAGGGAGGGCAGAGCCCAAGCGACCTCGGTCATCTAAAGTATCAACTTTCTGATTCACTACTGCAACATACGCGGTATCAGGTCTAATCTTAACGTTATTCATCAACATCTTGAACAATTACAACCTGATATTTTGTTTCTATCTGAAACGCAAGTCTCCTCTGAAAGCTCCGAGTCACCCGACTTGCAATTTCCTCAATACCACCTTCACTTTCGATATAATGGAGGCGTATGTGCCTACATCAAGGACAGAATTGCTTGCAAGAGGGTTTCTTCCTTAGAAAATAAAAATTTTGACGTGATTTGGTTTAAACCTTCTGGTCCTGACTTTTTGAAATTATACTGTTGCATTTATAGGTCTCCTAATGACAGTAACTTTCAAGAGTTCTTCGATTACCTTAGTATGAACGTTGGCTATCTCCTGTCTCAGTTTTCATCTTGCGATATCTCAATTGTAGGCGATTTCAATATTCATAACTCTAATTGGCTTCAGTTTTCATCTGCTACAAATCCCGCTGGTCATAGTGCAGAAACGTTTGCTATTTCATGTGATCTCACACAAATGATTTCTGAACCCACAAGAATCCCTGATAACCCTAACCATACTCCACATTTTCTAGATCTCTTTCTTACATCAAACCCTCTTGTTTATAAAACTTCCGTTCTTTCGACTTTAGGTCTTTCCGACCATTGTCTAATAAAAATCATTTCTACTGTACCTAATTCCACTGTTGTTCGCAAAACCAATAGAACCATGTGGTGTTTTAAGTCAGCTCGATGGAGTGATTTACGGGATTTCTTTACAACCTCTCCATGGCGTGAATATTGTTTTAAGTCGTCCTCTTCTTCGGACATCGCTCTTTCAGTATCTGAAGTCATCCTCATGGGAATGGAGTTGTACATTCCCAAAAAACAGTACCGTATAGGTCATTCACGTTCCCAACCCTGGTTCAATAAGGCTTGTGCTGATGCAGTATCTTTAAAAAATAAATGTAACATTAAATGGAAATCTAATAAATCGGTCGACAGTCATGTAGAATACGTTGGTGCTAGAAATATCTACAAACGTGTCAGCACTAAAACTAAAAAGTTCTTCGAACAACAAAAAAGGCAATGAACTAGCTACATCTCCTTTAGGCAGTCGTAAATGTTGGTCCTTAGCTAAAGCCAGTAAAAATTTTGGAACATCTTCATTCCCCCCCCCCTGACGTCTATTGACGGATCGGTAGTTGCTGATTCTGTAGACAAAGCCAACGTTTTTGTGGATTTATTTGCATCAAACTCGTGTCTCAATGATTCTGGAAAAGATGTGCCCGTAGTCAACTCTTCTTCATACGGTATCAAACCAATTCATTTTCGGTACAAGCTCTTGGACTCGATCATCAGGAGGCTTGATCTCAATAAGTCGACTGGCCCAGACGGTATCCCAGCTATTGTCTTAAAGAAATGTTCCCCTGAACGAGTACCAGTCCTATCTAAGCTCTATACGATCTCTGTGTCTTCTGGGGAATTCCCTTCATCATGGAAGTTAGCAAATGTTCAGCTATTCCCAAAAAAGGTGATAAGACCGATCCCTCAAATTACAGACCAATTGCCATCACTTCCATTTTGTCTAAAATCATGGAAAAAGCCATCAATTAGCAACTGCTCACGTTCCTTGAAACTAACAAACTCCTTAGTGACCACCAATACGGGTTTAGGCAAAGTCGTTCAACAGGCGATCTTCTTTCATATGTGACCCAAGTTTGGAACAATACAGTAGAGCAGTCCGGTTAAACAGTTGTAGTCGCTTTAGATGTCTCAAAGGCATTTGACCAATTTTGGTATAAGTGTTTACTTGCCAAACTTACCTCGTTTGGGTTAAGAGATACGCTCATCAACTGGGTTTCTAGTTTCCTTGATAAAAGACGAATACGTGTCGTAGTTGATGACTTTTATTCAAATGAAGTTAGCATTAACGCGGGCGTACCACAGGGATACGTTATAGCGCCTACACTTTTTCTGCTGTACACAAATGACCTTATTTCTTCAACAACTAACCCTATCCAGTGCTTTGCTGACGATAGCACTCTTCACTATAGTTCATCTCAGTCTACTCATAGTGATAATCCACCTTCTATGTCAAATCAAGAAATTAAAGCTGAAATGGCAAATTCAATCAACAAAGACATTCAATGTATTCTCGAGCGGGGAATTTAATGCTAACAAAACTCAGTGTTGCCTTATGTCCGCCAAAAAAGATCGACCATTTCCTGTAAGTATGAATGGCTCAGTTCTTAAGTTTTCAGACTCTATTACTCTGTTGGGTATGACTGTATCGTCAAATCTCTCATGGGTTGACCATCTTCTGTCAGCTACCAGAACAGCTGCTCGTAAAATAGGCTTTTTGTGCAGATCTAAGCAGTACTTTACCTCTCCACAACTCCTTCTGCTGTATAAGGCCCAAATTCGACCTCATCTGGAATATAATTCTCACCTTTGGGTTAGTGCTCCCCAATACGTTCTCGATATCGTTGATCGTATTTAAAAGAGAGCGATTAGGCTTATAAATGACCCATCCTTAACTTCTCACATCGTTATTATCGTTATTACAACGGCTATTGTGCTGCTGAATTATATTCTTTGATACCATCTCGGGCTATCTTTGCGAGAAACACTCGGTTCGCTCATTCACATCATCAGTATGCAGTACAAATATCCACTTGTCGTACTAAACGGGCGCAATCCACATTTTTCTAAACGGCTTCTAAACTCGGGAATGATTTCCCTAGTTCCTGTTTTCCTTTAAGGTAGCTGTTCATAGGCATCTATTGGCAATTCATTATCCCTCTATCCATCCTCCCAAGTGTTCCTGAGTGCTTTAGCACGATAGGCCTAATTTAGCCTGTTCAGGTTCACAATCATAAAATATATATATATATATATATATATATATATATATATATATATATATATATATATCATATATTTAAAATGACGACTTCCAACTTCTGGAATGCAATAATATGTTTTCGTTATTGAGATCCTAAAAACATTCTTTTTACGACAGTATTTCGTTTTTCTTAAAATTTAATTACTTTACCTGTCAAAAGGAAACCAACACTTTAATATAGTAGCGCGTATAGAATGTCCTGAAACATATTGCAAATATTTTGAAAGTACTACTAGTCTGGCTGAAAAAACAAGGCGCTTACTCTGAAGTACACTGTATATATATATATATATATATATATATATATATATATATATATATATTATTATTCAAATTAAACCCAAATTATCAAATATTAATGTTCATTAACAAAGCAATTATAAATTTACACTAATAATCCCCGGCACCTATAATTTATACAATACAATGGTATTTCTAAGCAATCAAATTAATGTAGCACAGCAGCTCCAAAAGGAATAAATAAATTTAACACGAAAGGTTTACTTCAGATTCACCTGGTATGGAACACTGGGTAGAAACTGATTTTGTAGGCACAGTAATGTAGCATTCCAATTATTTAAACAGTGAATATACAATCGTTCAATCAATTGATAATAAGATACTCTTGTTTAATTACTAAATTAGTAATAATCGAATGCACATTCTCCACTTAAATAATTCTAAAGCAGACCAATTTATTAGTTAAACAGCATCGATACGTTAGACACTCCCAGCATACAATTCAAGTGCAATCAGCTGTAGGTGAATAAAACACAACAGGGGTTACGAGCTTAAGCAGCAATTAATTAGAACCAAAGTCAAGATTCTGACAGGAAACATCTGTTGTTATGATATATAATATATAATAATTGATTCAGCTCCTGTTCGTAAGATTCACAATTTTAATTTAGTTTGGAATGAACTCCATATAAATAAAATAGCAGTACTCACGATCACAAGTAGATAAGATTGCAGTTTCAATGTACAATTGATTCACAACTCATGTAGGTATGTACTGTGGAAGCCCAATTAGTAAATTGGTATCCAATACATAAGTAGTGTGTATCGCCCTTAATGGACATTATTCCAAAATCCTCCTAATAGTAATTCCAAGTGTTAGACAATCAAGTTACTAATTGGCCCTTATCTTGAACCAATGCTTACACTTAAGAAATAAGTAGAGATAAATACAAAATATCAGAAGGACAAAGTTTTTACCTCGATTAATGATATGTGGATAAAGTCTAGCTGAGTTGTAGAAATGTCTTAAGCCATAATATTAAACAACGTAGGCCCCTGAAGACTCGCGAGGTTGCCATGTCGTCCTTCTGTAGGTGTATTAAACCAGCACTTAACTTATTTAAAGAATTGCTTGCAATGTAACAATTGTTGAAGCTTAGGTCGAATGAAGTTACCATTAAACTAAATGAGCGGATGGCAGGGTCTACTTAAGTATGTAGGGTACTTACAACGATGTCCACAAAGTAGAAATGAGGATTAAACAGTTAGGAATAACTCGATTTAACACGTAACATGTGAATAAAATGAATACGCAAAACTAGACCAGTTACCAATGACCAACATCAAAACAAATCAAATTAATATAGTTAGTTATGTGTGATGTTAGCAGATAACTAACGAAACATATGGTATAGATACTCCTGTATCTAAAACAGATTATCTACCTTTTTCGAGAAAAAATAAGAAATAAACAATTGCAATCTATGAAGAGTCAATGACATTTAACCAATAAATGATCAAAATTTCTTTCAGATTATTACTGCGACACGGACTATAGTGCCTGAACTATATGTATGATGGAAAAACATTGAAGTAAACATCATGGCGTACTAAAACAACTACATTTCTAAGGTAATCACATCTGTCCAGATTGTTTCACAATTACGAACCAACAATTTTAAGTTAATCACGCCATCTTGCATACGTGCGTTTTTTTGGTATACCTTGTTGACGTGTGGACATTGCGGCCTGCACTTTCATTAAATATGGATTTCTTCATTTTCAATAGCTGGGGTCCATCAGGGCCCCTTTTAGTTACTACATGTAGTATATTCTCCACTATTGTTAATGTTCCTTTGTGAATTTCCTCCTCCTTATTTCCGTATACCTGTTTGGCTATCCGTCATTTTACTTCCGTATTCCAGTATCTTACTCACTTGTCTTTTTGGATTTCCGCTATCTTGTATGTGTAAGTTTTGAGATACTACCAACTTGTCTCCATGTTTCGACATCTTTGTTTCCATATACCCTTTGACTTATCCCCAGCCTCGTTTGCGAGTCGCTCTCTTCCATACCATTTCTATGTACTTTTTCGGCTTTCCTCCCCTTTCTACACACGATCTCCATATTTAGAGCACAGCCCTGCAGTTCATTTCCAAAAGTCTGCTCCAAAACGACCCGTAAGTCAAAAGACAACCCCTTATCTCTCCATACACTTCTTATTGGAAATCAATTCGCCGTCTCACCATGTAGGGAATAGAATTAAATGTGATACTACTTTGCGGCATAATTATACCGCACATAGATTTCAGTGCTATGTTGTGCAATAATTTAAAAGTTCTGAAAATGTAAACTTTCATATACTTCACAGTTGGTTTTTAAATGGAGTATTTCTATGTTTATATTTTCTATAAATCAATACGTATAGATAACAGCTATAGTTACTGTCCTCAGTAAGTAGTAATACAACTATTCCTTGAGATGTTAGAACAAATTTATGAAATATGTAAAAGATCAAAACGCAAGCAAATGACTACTATTAATATAAAAGTTTGATAAACGTATAAACCCAACGATGGAATCTACCTTTAGTTACGCACACATGCAAACGCACACCCACACGCACACGCACACGAACATGCACACACACGCACACACGCACACTTGTACACACGCACACACGCACACACGCACACACCACACACGAACACACACAGCACACACGCACACACCACACACACACACACGACACACACACACATGCACACACGCACACACGCACACACGCACACACCACACGCACACACCACAGCACACGCACACGCACACACGCACACACGCACACACACACACACGCACACGCACACACAGCACACAGCACACACGCACACACGCACACGCACACACGCACACACGCACACACCACCACACGCACACACGCACACACCACGCACACGACACACGCACACACGCACACACGCACACAGCAGCACACGCACACACGCACACACGACACACGCACACGCACACACGCACACACGCACACACGCACACACGCACACACGCAAACACGCGCAAACGCACGCACGCGCTGGTACACACGCAGATATGCACACACGCACACAATGTGGTATTAAGTCAGCATAGCATTAGTGAAGAAAGGGCCGATTACATATACAGGTGTAGTCATAGATGGTTACGCGTCTATGCTTACATCTGTGTATGTGGGTGGGTAGGTAAAACGTGTTTTAAAGATAAATGCAGTCGGATTTTGTTAGTAAATATATTAGTCAAAACATTACAATTTGTACTTAAAATGTAATTAGATTTGCATTACACTTCTTAGTTCATTAACTTAAGAACTAATACATTGGTAAGGAGAGTAACGATTTGATTATCTTCCTACTTGATAAATACCATTTTCACAAAGTGTTAATTTAGAGAATAGTGAACCTTTTCTGTTAAAACTTCTTTAATATATATTCTAAATTTGTTTACTGAAAAGTTACATGTACTGGACAGCCCCAAGCGAAAATAGATTATGAAAATGTAGATTGAAAATAGGTAAAGTAGATCACCTTTGACGTTAGTAAGTCAACCGGTTTTTCTAACCTTTTTAACAACTTAGACCTTACCAAATCAACATGTATATTTCAATTTAATAAGGAATTAAGATGCACTCCCAGAAATGTTACAAAATGTCTAAATTGTTCTGAAAGGTTTGAAGTGTGTAGTAATTGTTGACTCTTATCTGAATTTAAACAATGTATTTGCTTTACACCAAAGCTCTACTTGTGATTTAGAAGTATCTTTTGTGGCAAAAGCAGATTCGAGTATTCAGAATAGATGTATAACATTTTGAAAGAAAGTTGATAAAGACTCAAAATAGGAGCGGCCCTAGTACGCAACCCTACGGAATAGAAGGTATTTTGATAATAAACCCATTGTTTACGATTTAATAGATCGGACTTTATAAGATTTATAGTTGTGGTCGCAATAGAATGAAACTTTTTGTAATACAATACCGTTTGGAACACAGTCGAATGTTTTCCTTAAATCGCAAAACTTGACCTCCACAATTTATTTATTTAACGTAAAATCATCTTGAACTTTAGACAGAATTTCATCGACTTCCAAACAATTTTACTACAGCTCAGCTTTTGCTGCAATTTTAAATATTTTAAAAAATTCTGGGCAATATCAATCTATATATATATATATATATATATATATATATATATATATATATATATATACAGCATGTCCCCGGATCGACTTTAAAAGAAGGAAAATTCTCTTATTTTTGATTGCTGAGAAAATTTCATTCTTGCTGATTTGCCCTGCTTGTTTTCAAACTCCCAAAACACAAATTGCTTGCTATTTAACTCAAACGGTTCTCGAGAGAATATCATTTTTCTTGAAAAATTCGAAAGTAAATTGATTCGTTTCAAAGGAAAAATCAAATTGGTCTCACAAGTTTTAATTAATAAATTTAACAATTGTTGGTAAAATGAAATGAAATTCTCAAAAAACTGAACTATTACTTTTTTATTCGAATAATGCTCCTCCTTTTTCCGCACAGATTTCAATGCGAGCTCTGAATTCATTGAAACTGCGCCTTATTTCTTCGATTGAAATGGACTGGACAGCATTCCGTATCCTATTTTTGAATTGCTTTTCATCATTGTCTAATGGCTCACTGTACACAATTTGTTTTAAACGACCTCACAGCTAAAAGTCCTTTACTGTGAGATCAGGACTTCTCGGCGGCCACAAAATGGGATCATCTCTTCCTATCCAGTTATCATGGAACTCTGTATTGAGCCACTGGCGAACAGTACCGGCATAATGAGCAGGGCACCCATCGTGCTGGAAGAACATTTCAATTTGGTAGTTCAATGGCAATTCATCCAGTTTATTAGTTAAAAAATTTTGCAACATTTCCAAATATGAATAACGGTTTAAATTTTGATCAAAAAAATATGGGCCAATAATTCCATGGTACGAAACCGCATACCACACATTAACTTTTTTCAAACATTGTCTGCGACTAGCAATTCGGAAGTTTGGATTCGTCCTACTCCAGTAACGGCAATGTTGGGAGGAAACGACTTCGTTAGTTGAAAAGGTCGATTCATCGGAGAACATTATTCTTTTATGAAAATTTGTATCTTCTAAAGCTCTATTGCCCATTTCCAAACAAAGATCCAGACGTTTGGCTTCATCATCGTTCTCTAAAGTTTGCCTAAATTGCGGCTTAAATGGTAAAATTTTGTTCTCCTGGAAGATTCTTTGTAAATGAGATTTACCTATCCCAATTCGTACTGCCCTCCTTCTTAAAGACAACCTTGGAACTTCTGTTGCGGAATGAACGGCGAGAACAGTAGCATCATCTTCTGCATCGAACAACTTCTTTGGCTTCCTTAGGTTTAAAACCGAGCCTGTTTGAAGGAATTTAGTTAGCAAGTTTTTTGCTCCGGCATTCGAAATGGCAACCTCCGGGTATTTTTGGTTGAATTTTCTGATAACAACTCGGTAGCGCTCTTCCCCAGTTCCGTAACATTGAATTAGATAAATTCTTTGTTGTAAAGTCAACATTATAGCATACAATTCAAATTAGCATGAATTAATTTGCAGTTCAACAGAATTATCACATTTGACAATTTCTGTCAGTGGTGTTTTTCAATGATATCCGCCTACTAAAGTTACTTCTAAAAATTAGGAAAAACATTCCAGTCCAATTTTTTAAGAAAAATGATATTATCTCGAGAACCGTACGAGTAAAATAGAAAGTAATTTGTGTTTCGGGGGTTTGAAAACAAGCAGGGCAAATCATCAAGAATGAAATTTTCTGAGAAATCAAAAATAAGAGAATTTTCCCTCTTTTAAAGTCGACCGGGACATACTGTATATATATATATATATATATATATATATATATATATATATATATATATATATATATATATATATATATATATATATATATTATAGGATTGAGCATTATTACAAACCACGCAAGTAGGAAACCGTATTTGATTTAGTAACAAATGTTGATTGTAGGATAACTAGCTCAAAAAGCATAGAAATTCCCATACTACTTAGCAGTTGATACTATTAGAAAATTTTAGTGTCCTTATTTTGTAATTATGCAAAAACAAACATACAAAACGAAACGATACAATTTGTACCGACTGTAATTTACATACTGAAAAAAATGTAATGCTTTCTAAATTTTGCTGATATAAGTAAACGCATTAAAATTTAATGTGGGATCTATTTATTATAAATTTATGTATTTAGAGCAACTCTTACGTATGCGTATAAGAGGGTTATGTGTATTAGGCTTTCCTTAAAGCAATATTCAACGACGAACAGAAAAAGCAGGAACGAAGTATTGGAAAACCTTTTGTCTTTATAAAACTTTCTTTGCATTAAAAAGGCGGATTTGGTACTTATGCGATTTTGCAGATCGAAGTAATATCATAAATTTTCTTTAGGTATTGATGTGGACTATCAAAGACAAAAGGAAAACGTAAGTACAAGATGGGAACAAAATGAACTGAAAGGGAGTGTAGTAAACGCATTTGACCTATAAAGTAACTTTAAAAATGATGTCGTGAAGTAGCTGTTCCAACACACATTTGTATGAAGTAGATAGTGATTTACAAAGTTACTAAGACATCCGATGAACTGCATTTAAATATGGTGTCAATAACGAAATATATTTTTTTTGTTGAAACACTTCCCAATTTTCGTTTTGTGGCAGGTGAACTTGATTTAAATATTATATTTGTGAAATGTTCAAAACAAAACAACTTGGTTGGCATCGTACGTACCTATTCTTATTTTATATATTAGACATCGATGTTCTTTATGAATTAAGCATCAGCTTTTTGTCGATTCTCGAATATTATCATTTTATGGCGTTCACAGTTATTTCAAATCGAAAACTTATAACCCCTTCACTTTACGACTGATATCATCTCCAGACTGCGCTCTTGTCGTTTATACTTATTGTTTTGCTTATGATTAGATAAATAGCTATTCACATAAAAAAACAATTTATGCAGCTTCCATAGTCTATTTCTCTACATATAATTTTAATCGCTCAGGTTTTTAAAATGCATTTAGATATTTTATATATTTATTTTCTTTGATCTCAACATGTATAAAATCTATATTTGTCTTTTATTTTAGAAAATTGCTTAATAATATTTTTCTAATTATGCTCATTTTCACATAGGTGTTACGTGGGCATGCACTAGAGTAAACAACAACGAAACCTCTTTTTAAATAATAGGCACTTATCTGAAGATAAATCTACATTTCATATTAGGAAACAATGCTACGGCATCAAAAAATTGAAATAGAAATTATACGAAACGTGTGCTATCACAAGTTTAATTTCTCAGTTTAGCAACCATCAGAGAATGGTAACTTCTAATTACTGACTCAACCGTAAATTGCAAGCATACGAAAAGTTTACGTTGATTGATTGTTACGTGAGCAATCCACACTTAGTATGGCATAGGTTTACACACATAAGCGGGTTGTCGACTGAACTCGCCGAAAAAGGTCGTGGGTTTTAGTAAGATGTAAAGAATCTGAAAAATTGCTTCAAAATTCACACTTACTCTTAAATAAAACCCAAATTTGATATATATGTCACTGGCGCCACTGCAATCGGGATTTTTCGGTAAAATGGTCTTGAGCGACTTGCTAACAATCCTAAATAATACTAGAAGGTAAGATAAGTGCATACTCGGTAATACTCAATTTTAAACACAAAATTCGTAAAATCCATTTTAAATTAAGTTCATTAAAGTTACATGAACCCAAAATAACGAAAATCAAATTGTTAAATCAATTTTGAAACAACAAATGTTTAAGAAATAGTGGCAACTCTTCTTAGTGTTCGCATCAATAGAAAATAACTTCATAAACACTATAGCACGGAATTATGGAAAGTACGGCACTTTCGCGTGGTATCTCCCTTCTTTTCAAAGATAGAGGGTTGCGGTTTTCGCGACACTTTTTTTGTGAAATTAAAATGGCGCCACTTGACGTGGAATTGATGTAGTCAGTATCTTTCCTAACAGTTTCCGTTTTTTAGTTATGAAGCAAAGATATGTTTTTTTTTAATGGAACACTAGATTATTTCTTATATTTATTAAGCATAATTTGGCTTTCAAAAAATATAAATTGTGTGCAATTATTATCAAAAACAAGCTCAGAATTTAAGATTTTCTAAAATTTTCTTTTGTGTCCAAATAGTAGATGGTAGGCTATGACTAAAATTTAATTAAAACTAAATTCATGTAAGTTGTTATTATACCTTATTAACTGTCAAACTTAAGTCAAAAGATCTTTTTTAATTCTCAACTCTTAATTATTTATTACAGCATTTTGACTTAATTATGATAGAATTATTGAATTTTACCCAAAGCAATAATTACCTATTTGACTTAAAACGTAAGTGACAGAAAATCACAGAGAAACAGAATTTTGAAAAAACAAAGAATTTTTAACGGTGATTTTCAAAATGACGCCCATTTTCATTTATGCAAAATCGGCACATTTTCGTTATTCCTTTAATAACGTTAAAAGGGATCGTAGACCTTCTTGGCAAATTTAGGAAAATTGCTCCACGAAGCTTCGGTACAGGCTGATTTCGTTTTGAATGAAACCCCATAAGAGAAAATCCAAAACGGAAAGATCCTGAGATCGAATGGGTCACCTTGCAGAGTAGCTTCTTTGAATAAAGTTATCGTCGAAAAATGCCCTTGTAAGCACAGAGTTGTGGCTTGCGGCACCGTCTTGCTGAGGATAACCGGCAATGTAAATAGCCAATGGAATATTTTCCATCATTTCTGGAATAACTTATTATAAACACTGTAGACTATGCGTCTTTCAAAAATGAAACACAAAACCCTAACCCCAAAGCGCCCTTGTTGTGCCCTTTCAGAAATTGGTGATTTTTGCGGACCAATTTTTTGTGTCATGGCGATTGAAAATTTCCGCACTTGAAAAATAAGATTCATCGACCCAGATAACGAATCTGCCAAAAGATTCATCAGTATATATTTGTTGTAAATACCATTAGCAAAACAGCATTCGGGGTGATAGTTATATTTTTTGCAAAGTTTTTTGAATATCAGGCTTGGATACACAAGGTGCTTCCTATATTTGCTTGCAAGAAGATAAAATCGCGGCTTTTGCATAACTGAATACGTTTATTTCTTACTCTCTGTATCTTGGTTGGCGTATGCCCAGGGACGGGGTTGATAAGTGATTCGTGTTCTACTAAATTTAGTTTAAGGCTGGCAAATAAGTCGGGGAAAGATTGCCGTCTCTCAGGATATCTAATATGAACAAAAAGAACTCCTAAGATGTACTATCCATATCGTTCAAAATACGCTACGTTTGTAAATATAATACCCAAGATTCTTGTCGATTTACAATGAATTGTATAAAGCAAACCTTTCTAGTTCAACCACGGGAAGCTAAAGAATTTTAAGGAGTTGAATAAGGTTTTTGTGTGTTGATGAATTTCGGGATATTGCGCATGCAATACTTTGAGGATTGGGAATGGGTAAGATCAGGATTAGGTTGTGCCGGAGAAGCGGTTATAGGTGGCAGGGCGAGCGTAGGTAACAGGGTGGGTTTGTGTGTACGTTCTGGTTTTGTGTGTGTGTGTGTGTGTGTGTGTGTGTGTGTGTGTGTGTGTTTGTGTTGTGTGTGCGGGTTTCGTGCAGGTGGTGGATCGTGTTGACTTGTATGAGTATATAGAAATGATTGAAATGGAGGGGGCGTTACAGTTTGATCGTGTGTGTGTGAGGAAGGTGGTGATGAGGCGATTGTCGTTAGTGGAGAACGTAAATGTGAAGTATTTGTTTTCTGAAGGAAAGGTGCAGCTTCACGCCCCCAGGAAAAAAGGCTTGGTAGTCAGAGACCAGGAAAGCAAGCAAATGTTAAAATAAGACAATTACGATTAATAAAAAGTTTTTTTAATTGCTAACTGCTTCTGTCCCGACGTCGACCCTACATGTTGGCGGTGTCCTGATTTCTTCTGCGATTCTGTGTCTTGTATCCTTATTTGATCCTCCGCTGGTTTTCCTATAGCTTTTTCTTGCTACCACTCGGTGTAATTTTTCTCCTGGATGGTAACAGCTTCTTCGTGCTATCTGAATGCAAGCAGTGACAGTCCGATACCGGAGAGTTGAACATGAAATCGTCAAGTTCTTTCTCTCTGCTCGAATGCGATATCGAACAGTGTGAATACTCAGTGATGATACCGCTGTACGTGTATGAGGTAACCCCCCTGAAAAATATCAGACATCAGTTCGGAATCAGACATAGTAATTATACACGGTGCTCCGCTAACCGTGGTGCACTGGTAAGTAAGTTTTACTTGCAACGTCGTTACCGTACCTCTTTAGTTCTTTTTTTTTTACTAGCATGTTACTGGTTTATTTAATGAACACTGTGTTTATTATAAAAATATACCCACATGTTCTGTCGCTTGTTATATTGTCTTAGCGCTTGTATTTGATTATTTAACTCAAACTTGACGTAGTGATTTTTTCCGATTACTAAGTTTGGTCTTCTTTCTGTCTTGAATTTTGTTTCCTTTCCTGTCTGGTAACTGTTCTTTAGGCACCATTTTAACACATTTCAAGTTCTGAACAACGTTCATGATTCCTTTATCTTTTCCTGGTATAGAAACCTATTACCTTTTATTATCGATAATAATTAGATTTAGTCTTGTAAAGTTATTCTTAAAGCTAAATACATTAGTGGAAGTGGGAAGATCATGTGCATATAAATTCGTCCTTTTTTGATTAGACGAATTATGTGATTTTGTAATCTTGAATATTTAATGAAGATTTCCTAAATTATATTATTAATACTCATGTTGGCTCATAATTAGTGTTTCGCCAAGATAAGGGTTTGGCAAATTTTTCTCTAGCCTTGTACCGCAATAGAAGAGATTGGAAACTCGAAATTATCTTATCTTGCAAATTTCTTGGCTTACATACTGCAAACCGTACATTTAGAGCAAGATTTACAAGCGTCAGGTGCTTATTTGGTATTTACTAGTTTTGACAGGGTTCCTCGACTATTACACAAACCAAACATACATGGATTCCGTATTAAGTGCTGTGCCGCTAATTGCACATTAGAAAAAGGAATTTTATAACCTTAGTAAAGAAAAATAATCAATGGAAAGCTGTACAATATTTGTGGCACATAGGATGACCAAGTCATACCTAACCAAAAGTAAAAAAAGAGACAAATATACCATTTTACGAATGATACTTTAGTAGTTGGATTAGTCCCAATTAAAAATTTAAACCAACCAATTTTTTTACAATTCTGACTAAAACGTGACAGACCAGATAGATACACCTCATCAGAAAATTATTTACTGTGTTATATCAGATCTTACACGCTTTGTTATTGTGAATACATTCACAACATTCTACTAATATGATATCCAAATGATGAAGCAATTAAAGGTCTAGGTTAATTATGGAGAATTTAATAGATCAACTTGCTTATTAATGATCAATCTAAATAAACTGGGATAAATTACTTTATGGCAAGCAAAGTTGTAAAGTACATTTTATTTCTAATTATTATTTGCGAGTTTTTAATCTTCTACAGCTTCAAAATTGTCTTACACGAATTGAATTAAAATTACTAAATTACTTTCGACCGCCATTACTTATTACTTACTCTACCTTAAATTAAACCTGACAGGTTTATCAACTACTCCCAATTCCGTCCTTTTATAAAATCTAAAACTATGCATTTATAGTAGAAATTTACTTTTGACTTTAAATTAAAATTTAAATTTATTGTTAGTAAATTACATGCATTACATGTATAACATTTACAATATGTTGTGATTAGTTAAATTAAATAGGACAAGTAATCCAGGAACCATGAAGAGCTTTGAAGTTACGGAGACTGAATTAAGTCTATCGCTATATCAAAATGCCCTCAATGCTTAAACGATTGATTACTACTAAATAGTAATTGAATGATTACGGAAACCTCAACCTTTATGACTAGTGGATTTGTTCATTAAATTACAATTGAAACTGTATTTTACAGTAGACAGCATTGTGGGTTTTCTTAATGTTTTAGTCAAAATTATTAGTTGTTAGAAAGTTATGCCATTAATCATAAAAAAATGTGATTTTAAAGGCGTATATGTAATACATATCAAAACAGGACACTTCGGGAGCAACAAATACGCTAACAAAATGGAATATTTATAGTATTTCTGTATACCACAATGTTTAGCAAAAAAAAAAAATTACAATGGTAAGGTAAATGTCAAAAACGATCGACCAAATAAAGAACACTTTGGAGGTGATTATAGAGTAAAACAACGCTTCAGTTATAATACGATAACAAAACTTCAGGAGTTAGAATATGTTGTCAAAAACAAACAATTTTCGTTTGGAGTTATCTGAGTGGGATTATTGATGAAATATAAGAAAATAACTGAGATTACTAGTGTTATAAAACCTCTACATTATTACATTAAGGTCAGATAAATAGTATGTATAGGAAAATTAATTTAGACTCACAGTATGACTAAACATTGGTTAGTACGGATGGTAGTCAGAATAACCTCATCTTTACTTTGGCTAATATATCGACTGCATTAATTCAAATATTAGAGAAGTACAGTTTAAAACATCTATGGAATATGCAATTTATAAAGCTAACCTAAAGTCTGGAGAATTTAACACAGCAAGCAGATAAAGGTAAACGAGTAATCTTCAAATAACACTAAGCATACTTAAATTCTAAAATACGAAGAAAAAAGTTATGTGCATCGTGTCTCTTATTTTGCAATACTACGCTACCTTTTTATCAAACGAAAGATACCGTTTTCAAGATTATCATAACCTATTTCGTTTTTGAATGAAAAGCCAACTTAACAGTGACAAGATTTCCAGAGAAATACGAATTTCTCAATTTCTTAAAAACAAGAATGAGGTGTGTGAACATAGGTGAGTAATTTTTGAATAATGTATTTAAACGTGTAATTATGCGCTAATTATGCGCGATTTTGCGTCGTTTAGTTAAACTTTGCGCCCCAATAGAGAAAACCCTGTAAGCACGGCTAACTTTACGGAGCCACGAACTTTTGGATAAACCATTTTTATATGCACCAGTTAGGTGCCAATTTGCGCCATTAAAATAAAATTGTGCGCCTTTATAGGAAAGAAGTTGTTGTAAAATTACGTTTATGTGCCATTTTGCATCGTTAAAATATAATTTTTTAAAAATACATCAATATAGTTAACTTCACGTCTTTAAGAATAAATTAATCTTTTCCAGTACGGTAATTAGGTACCCATCATGAGCTGTTTTACACCGTTAAGGTTACATTTTGTGCCCCTGTAAGAACAAGTTATTGTATGACGTGGCCAACCTCACAGCCTCGAACTTCTACATAAACAAATTTTGGGTTTCTATAGGAAAATAGTTATTGCAAAAATTATATCGACTAGGCTAACTTCATAGTCTTATGAATAAACTAATAATTTCTTGTGCAACAATTAGGTAACCATTATGCTACGTTTTGAATAGTAAAAGCTACATTTTGTGCCCCTATAGAAAACAAGTTATTACAAAAATTACATCAATATGGTTACCTTTACTGCCCTGAACGTCTGCATAGATAATTATTTCCTTATTAAGTAATTATAACTCAAGAAAAGATTGATTTATGTATAAGGGTATGAAGTTGGTGTGACCTCAGAAATAATTTGTAGATCCAAGGGGACAAACATTTTTTGAACAAACGTTTTTATTCCAAATTTTTGTGGGAGGATTTGGGTGCGAAAATGAACAAAATCTATTCTGATTCTCGCTAGTGGGTACCGGCTTCGAGTTATCGCGAAGTTTCGATTTTTCAAAATCCACATAAAACCTTTGAATTTTTATACGCAGCGTTGCCATTTAAAAACTAGACCACGTGTCCTAACGGGGCGCACCAGCTGCCGTTCACTATCGTATCATTTATAATTTTTGAGGGATTAAGGCAAAAGTAATTGACTCAAAGGTTCACGGTAGTGAAATTATACGTGCTGCTAACGCGAAAAAGGGCGGATGTATGCCTAATTGTAACACAGAACAGGTTAATTTATGTATAACGGTATGAAGTTAGTGTGACCTTAGCAATAATTTATTTCTTATGGGAGCGCACAATTTTAATTTAACTGCACAAAATAACGCAAAATTGCGCCTAGTTGATGTATAAATAAATTGGTTGATGCAAGAGTTATAAGTTATGAAGTTAGCAGTGTTGATGTCATTTTACCAATAACTTGTTTCCTATAGGGACGCGAAGTTTAACTTTAATAGCGCATAATTGGTACCTAATTATGGTGTAAAAAAGATTAATTTATGTATAGGGACACCAAGTTCACTTCTCCGGGAAGTTTACCGTATTTATTGAACTTTTAATTACTGAAGAGGAAAAATATAATTTATCTAAAAGTTCACTGCTTCGTGTTTATATAGTTTTTACTACAGATTATTTCCTATTGTGGCGCTCCTGGTCATCGAGAAAATCCATTTTGCTACGTCCGCAGCGAAACTAGTGTATAAATATAAATTTTCGGCAATATTTGCCCTAAATGCTGACCAACACTCATGGACTATAGATGTAAGCTTTTGGTCATCGATAAAATCTGTTTTACCACGTCCCCAGCGGAATTGCTGTATCTGCATAGATATTGGAAAATATTTTGCCCAAATAGTCACCAATACTCATATGTAATAGAATTTTGGATATCGAGGTAATCCATCTAGTCGCGATTCTAACGAAAGTGGTATATAGTATTTAAGCAACATTCGGCCCCAATTCTATCCATGGTATTCAGATCTTGATCATCCAGGAATTGAAGGCGCCCATATATATTTTCTTACGTTATCTTATCTTCCACTTCTTGGCTCTCAAAATTTTGTAAAAAGTTATACATTACACAACTAGATGCGATATCATATGGCGAAAACCAGAAGTCAATAGGTGATATGGGAGCCGAGGTATCTTACTGCACGACTCTTTAGATATCGTGCACGCAATACACACCCTTAGAATGAAATTGTTTTATGCGTTTTTCACAGAATGCTTGGTACATAGGATGAGAAACAACAAAGGAACATATTGTGCGATTGATTTACCTGTTTCACTCTAAATTCAGAAGTTGTAACCTTACCAGGTGTCGTATGAATAATTCACCCACATTTCTCGTCGGTAGATTAATAGGTCCAGGTTCAATAACATTTGATTTGCTTATTAACAAAAATAAAATTGCTTAGATATTTTCGCTTTATAAAAAGGGGTGTTGCTTCAAATCTGAAAATAAATAATTTAATCTCGGAAGCCAATTCGTTTTTAAGGAACAAATAAACCTTAAAAAATAGAAAAGTCACGAAAAACTATTGAAAAAATAATGACAACAATGAGTTTTATTACGATACTTAATTTAATTATAATGATGATCTCTTAAAAACTATGTTAGTGATTCTTAACTAATTGCCTTAAACTATAATGTGAATTAATTAACAATATGAAATACCTGAAGTAATTTCTTTTACATTTTGGGTGTCACTGGAACTTAAGCAGACAAGAAAATGCTGTCGACTCATCACTTTAAATTTTATTGCGCAATTTGGATGGAAGTTGAAGTAGACATCAGATTGACATGCTGGTAATTCCAAATATATAGAAATTTCTTTATAAACCTCCAAACTGAATTGATTTTATATGGTTCCAAGTAAAATTTGGTAATTGAAACCTCACTTCGTAGTAGCACACGTTATTGCAGCATCTTGCAAAGTTAACGTTAAAATAAAATTAAACCCAAAGTAAAATGAGTGGTAAGAGTATAACTAAAATTAAGTTGCTTGAAATGTAAATGTCTCAAATTACGGTATGATAATTTTAATAACTCACCATATAAATGTGATACTCTAAATAAAAATTTAAACAAAGCGAAAATGGCTTCTATTTAAACACGTAGTTCAAGCAATGAATGAAGGACGCTCAAAGTAACCCTGCGCAATGACCGAAAATGACTCGAAGCGCGGAAAGTGATATGCAGAAGTATAGAAATAATTTATTAAAAGACATTTTTTTGCGCCAATAAGGTATGCAAGTAACGCTACACGAAATGCACTTAAGTTGCCAATATGAACGTAAAGGTTTGTTACAAATTTTATGGTGAAATTTGTGTAAACATACATAATTTTGCCCTAAGTAAAACCCTTATGTTACGCCATTCAGTCTTATATATCATTCTTATTAGATACTCCGTGATTAATTTGTAATTTTCTATTTTATGGGGATCGTTATATACTTTTGTTGACTTGTTTATACATGGAAACAAAATGAAAGTAGAACCTAAATTTTTAGTAAGATATTCCAAAAATCTGGTTAACTGAAAGAGGTGCATTTGGACTTTTCTACATCTAACATTAAACCACCGAAATGAAATTGGGATATATACAACGCAATATTTAATGAATAAGTGATTATTGTTTTCAACGAGCTTACCACGGAATAAAATTTTTCTTCGTAGCATCTGTCGTACGTGAGGCGAGTGAATAACTTGTTACGTACACGTCAATCATATCTTTAGTTGCTTTACTTTCTGTCTGTACCTCTGATGATATAAACATCATGGTAATATCGTCGTGTGATCCCTTTCGAAGAATACATTTTACAATTGTTACTGAAATACATGGTCATCTTCTGGCTACGCTTCAAATTAGTTAATGTTATGATGATTAATTTATCTTTATTGTTAACTTTAACTACAGACAATCACACATGAAGATCGGTTTGTTTGAGGTAAAATTGCTACCACTTGAATTAATCTAGTACTTAGGGGAGACTCTTGTACTTATGGCTAGTAGCTAAAATCTACCTAAATCTATTTCAACTGTGCTAAAAAGGAATTTTACGTTTGGCAACAATGTACTTGATGTAAGTTGTATTTGCTGAATCTAATTTGGCGTTTGGGCAATTTAGAACCGCCTGTGATAATGCTCGGATTTTGCGCCAAATCTAGAGTGAATTAAATAGAAACGTAAGTATATTTTATCACTTTTATTGCTTAGCTACATCCTTTCAAGTATTTAGTACCGCAATAAGTTTAGAAACGTTTTCCATTATGTTTTATTTATTCTTCTTCAGAGATTTTGTGGTTCTTGTACCTTTGGACGGATGGGGTGTTCTACCTCTGGCCAGCCAAAGGGACAATACTCACCAGAGGTACAAGACTGTAGACGTTTTTCTTCATCAAAAGCATTTGTTGACAGGTACCTAGTGGTAAGGAAGGTCATAAATCCCAAAGAATTGATTGGGAAGCGATTAAAATTCTGTGGTTGCAATTCGAAGCGGTAAGTTGTTCGATTTGCAATTCTCTGAGTTCGTGGGGCAGTAACTTCAGTAACTTCTCCGTTACTTCCTCGGGCTGCTCGTCCACCGCTTCTGGATTGTCCGCGGCAACTGAGTCATCCAAACTCTCAGCTGTATCTCTCGATTCGTAGAATTTCTGCAAAAACTGCATATGATCATTGAATACTTCACTGCTATGGCTCCTGTCCCGCTTTTCTTTTTACTTTGGACTCTCCTTCTGGATTTAGAAGATGCGTCGCGGAGGTCGGTCCATCTTCTAGTTACTTCTTTACCTGTGGAAATAAAACAATATAATAGGAACAAACTAGTGTTTTTTAGGAATTATTTCAAGAAATAATTCAGTAAATTGCATATAAATACAAATGAAAAAAATGATCCAATGTTTTTTGGCGTCTTAATGAAGAGCGAGTTAAGCTGACTACATATGTTCCTTTTTTTTATTAAACCTTATAACTTGAAAACCATTTACCATAAAAACTGTTTTACTTTGTAAACACGTTGGGTCAGTATTAAATAAATAATAATAAACGTGTTTCATGGTTTTGATAAAATTTTGTAACTGGCTTAAATTAGTATAGAAGTACATATTTATAAATTTGAAAATGACGAAGTCTTTAATTTTGCTATATCTTTCAGTCTGACCAAACAAGTAGAAGACATCTGCTACGTTTTACTGTGCAGTTTTATAAAACGTTATAACAATAGCTCACTTGTTTTTTTTTTTATAAAAATTGATGTATCAGTAATGTGAGCTTGCAAATTTTCAGGTATTTCGCAAGCGGATCTACATTTACTGATCCGCATTATTCGTACGGAATGGGTCTCTCAACTATACGATTCATTGTAGAAGAGGTGAGCAAAGCTATTTGGACAGTCATGAGGAAAGAGTGTATGCCTGAACTTACTAAAGAAAAGTGGGAAGCTATAGCATCAGGGTTTCAAAAGAGTGCCCAGTTTGGGCGCAGTAGATGGGAAATACATCCGCATTATCAGCCCAATACATAGTGGTTCTATGTATTACAATTATAAAGGGTATTATTCTGTAGTCTTATTGGCAGTTGTAAACGCGAACTACAGATTTTTTATGTTCATGTGGGAAGCTATGGCAAGGAATGCGATCGTCAATTTTCAGACTCTACCCTATGGAAATCCATAGAATCTAATAAGTTGGAATTGCCTGACAAGAAGTGTCTTCCAGGAAGTTGGAATCCAAAGTTGCCATATTTCTTCGTCGGTGACGAAGCATTTGGCCTCAACAAACATTTAATGCGACCATTTGATGGAACAAACCTAACATTAAAGAAAAAGATTTTTAACCACAGGCTGTGCAGAGCTAGACGATATGTGGAGTGTGGATTTGGAATTTTGACAAATAGGCCCCTTAATGTAGAACCAGAATTTTCAGTGAACATTATTAAATCTTGTGTTGTACTCCACAACTTTGTCCGCGATAGGGACGGCTACTTGCCTGAGGACACAACAACAATTATCGGCCTCGAAGATTTACCTCGTGATAATACAGCAAACTCCACAAGAAATATTTTAAGTGATTACTTCCTAACAAATGTTGGATCTGTTCCATGGCAGATGAACAAAATTTAATATCCTAGGTTTTTCGCAAAAAAACTATTAACTTTTTGGACAAATAGTAATGTACATTGATAAGATGGCTTGGTTGTATATAAATAAAACAAGGTTTGGCTATGAAGATTTATAACATTAAGTACAGAAATATGTGGTTATTTTTGGTGTTTTTATAATCTAGTAATATTTTCGATATATATTTTTTCTTTTAAAATTTGTATTGCTTAAAACTACTATGTGTCACAACTTTTTTTAACCAATAATAATATTACATACGTTTTAACTTGCTCTCCAAAAGCATTATAATAATCAGTATAAATATTGTTTTATAATTTTAATTTGAAACTACATGTTTTTAATTAATTAGGTTACAGGAAGATGAATATACAGCTTTAAAAATGGTCATAAACTGAATCTGAATGTGTATGTACTTTTAACTGAACTTTTAAAAAAATTCAGCACTTACCATATTGGTTTTTTGCTATATCCTCCAACTCTTCGAATTTACTATTCAGCTCATTGCAGACCTCTTTCCAGGCATTTCTTGTGGCAACTCTGTCTTTGTAGTTATCTAATGTTTTGTCCCAAAGAACTGGTCTAGCTTCTACTAATGAAATAAGGAGTTCATTGTCAATAGTTTCAACCACTGTTTAATAGAATACAGAACTTCTTACAAACAAAACACAAATTGAACTTAAAAAAAACAACTACTGTATGAACTTGAAAAACCAAAAAACTGAATAATTTCACCAAAACTTTATGACTGTAGCAAAGAACTGAAATAAACTTATCGACCTTAACCTCAAATAAATTGCCTTCCCTGATGGCAGTCGAAACGCAACTAGGCAAGCGAAGCGGACGTACGAACAAAATTCGATGTGTGTGAATAGGCGTGTTTGGTCACGTACGCCACTGTCTTCACGACCACTACACGGCGTTCGTGTATAGCCGAGACAATGGACGACTGCTACACGTGGTCCGTGCGATGCCGTTTGAGGATCGATGTGTGTGTAAAGACACATTCATTTCTTTGCGCCACTATTGGAATCTGGTCGTACGAACCTTTATCGTACGTTCAAAATCGATGTGTGTGTAGCTAACCTAAGGAGTCAAGGGAAATTTTGTTAGTACACTTGCTCAACTCTGCACAAAATTTTGTTGAACTAGAAGTCAATAAATCAGGAAGTGTATTAAATTTGTGCGGTGCAACCTTAAGTAATTGTAATTTTACCATTAATAATTATTGTTAATAAATTTCAAAAGTTCAACTAATATTGTTAAATTTCTGTTACCTTATTTTTTTGTCCGGCCGTGAGCGAACAAACAAAGCACTTTTTTGACGAGTCTCTGGCACCAGTAAAATTTTCAGCTGTAATCGTGATAATGTAACCTCTAAAAAATGGAAAATTAAAGGAATACTAGAATCTACGGTAACCTAGGATCTTCTCAATGGTTTGTAGAGTACCGTAGCTTGGATTCTAGGTTATAGTAGATTTTGGTTTTTTTTTTATCTCGATGACAGCCAAAAATTTTACTGTCGCGAGACACTCGTCTTTTTTGTACGGTTACGGCCGGACAAAAAAGTAACGTATGTGAAATCTAACTTTAACATTATCAACTGACGTTAATAAGGTCGACATTTTTTGACGGAAAACTTAGTATTGTACATATGCAACAGTAATATTTGATATAACGAAATTATACAAAGGTCTAAAATATAAACTTTCTAAAGTTATGGACATGCAGTGCTAATAAGTTCAATTTTATTTATTTTAATTCAGTGTTTTTGTAAAGTTAATAAAGCACATGAGTATTAACAATAAGTCATTTTTCAATATGTATAATGGGTAAGTTAAAAATAATAACTCAGTAGATTTATTTTCTCTCGCGTAGATACTGCAATGTATTAAATGTTACTTCAATCATACGATCTTGTACAGAGTTCAAAGGAAATAACAGATTTTGTTTCAATTTAGGTACAGACGAGTTATCTAAAAATATCTAAATCTGTTTATCAAATAAAACAAAAATGTTATTCAATTGCGTGTTGACTTTTGTATTGATAGTGCGGTAATTACTTCCTTTTATAGATATTACTTTAAATAGGGAGATTATCAGTTTCAATATCACCCAGAATCAGCAATACTAATTTTTAATAATAAAGAAGGATGAAGTTACTATTATTATTACTTAGAAATTTGGAATAAAATTCTACATATCAAATAATCAGCACTGTGTCAATTTGTATTGCGGCGTCTATATTTGAGCAATAAACAAAAGTATTCTGTATAAATTTTATATTTTGCTATTCTTGTACGTACTAATTGGACCACTAAGGAAGAGTTACATGATAACGCGTGCCGCTGAATGTTATATTTAAAAGAAAAGATAATTTAAATTTTATGTTCAACTAGAAATATAATAGTCTAGCACGATCTTTCAAATTAATTTTGCCCGTGTGTTTTCAAGCCCTTTACAAAACCTCAAAATTAAAAACGTGATATACAGAAATATGCATGTTATATTGGATTTTTTAATAAAATTTTTTATTAGATTCATCCATGGATTCATTATTAAATTGTGATTGCTATAAATCTGCCTCTGGTGGTTAGAACATTTTTATACATGTGTACGATAACTGGACAAAAGTATACATCAGATTCATCGTTCCCTAATGGTATGAAGAAAACCTAAAGGTAACTTTAAATTAAACTTAACTACGAACGCCCTTAAATATCTATCTTCCTTCACTTTATTTAAGAATTATTAAAATAAGTACTCAGTTAACCTTTAACTGGAAAATGTTATGCAGAAACCCTTTTGAAGCATTTAATGAGTACTTAAATGCTTCTAAATTTAAGAATACCTTATACATTTCACGTTATGTTATTGAATATTACATTTAATTTAAAACGGTATTTAAAATTATGAGCTTTCTCGATTAACATCAATACTAATTGGTAGTATAAATATAATACATTATCAACAAATAGAAGAAAGTGGAGACCATCAATAATTTAAAAAGAATCCACATGAACATTTGAATTGTTCAGCGATCAATTTCATCATTTTGATCGGTAGGAGTACGGTATACCGGGCAGATGCCTCCTATACCTTCATCGGACCTTGCTTTATTAATGGCATAGTATCTACATGTCTTTCATTTAGATTTACCTAACTTAAACTAACTTAAGATATGTAACAACAAATAGGCATATAACTACATGGTATAATATTTCATTTCACTCAACACAGCACGATCTTCGGCCTCTTGTGGCTCGTCACGTACTTCCATAATCCCGCGATGATGAGATGTGGATGGGCCGCTATTACCATCTCATGGTTGGCTGCGGCTGTTTTCATGAAGTCCATTAGGATGGCCATCTTGAGGTCCTTGTGGAGTCTGTCGTTCCTGACGTACCAGGGAGCGTTGGTGATGACCTGGAGACATTTGTTCTGGATGGTCTGAAGGCGCTTGATGGTCGAGGGAGCGGCGTATGCCCATGCTTAGCAGGCGTAGGTCAGCATCAAGCGGATGATCGACTTGTAGATCAGCATCTTGTTGTCGGTCGTTAGGACGCTGGCCCGCCCATGAGCGGATACACCTTCTTTCTGTCCATGAGGATTCCCAGGTACTTCACGGAATCCCTCCATGGGATGTCCTCGCCGAACATGGAGATGTTCCTCGTGAGCCTCATGTGTCATCGGGTGAAAAGGACCGCGGTGCTTTTCTTGGGGTTGATCCCGATGCGCCATTTGGAGTACCATCCTTCCAGGTCGTCCGCTGCTCTTTGTAGGATCTTGCCCGCCTGTTGCAAATCTGAAACATAAAGATTGAAAAGCATAGGGGCGAGTATCGAAACTCCCGCGGTGGTTTTCCTGGGAAGCGACCTGCAATGGGTTACTTTCGTCCTGAAGTATCGATTGGTTAGGTAGGATCGGATCATCTTCACCGTGGGTAGCGAGATCCTGCATTCCATAATCATGAAGAGGAGTCCGTGGTGTCAAACCTTGTCGAAAGCCTTGGAGATGTCCAGAAACATCTCTCCGGTGAACTTCTTCCAGTTGAATCCACGCACGATGTGTTCCACGACTCGGAGCGTTTGTTGTGTGGTCGAGTGGCGAGGACAGAAGGCGAACTGCTCGTCGGGAAGTATCTTCAGTTCTTCGATCTCTTCCTGTAGTCGTGTGGATGATCTTCTCCAGTAGTTTTACCATCGTTGGTAGTAGGCCGATCGGGCGGTAGTTTTGAGGGTGGCTGAGTCTTTCTCTGGGCTTAGGGATTATCACGGTGTCCGCTTCTTTACATATGATTGGGGAGTGTCGGAGTATCAGCGCCGCATTGTAGATGGCCGTAAGATATGCGATGCCTTTCGGTGGGAGGAGCTTCAGAGTCTTGTTCGATAGAGTCCGGTCCCGGAGATTTCCTGGGCTTCAGCTTCTTGACGATCCCTTGGACTTCTCTCGGCGTCGTGGGTCAGATGTTTAGTGAATACGCAAACCAATGCTACATAGACATTACCGCACTCGCCTAGAGCAATTCTTCGCGCATTAATGCAAACTTAAACGTTCAAAAAAATAAATTGAATTATAAACCATGAATATAATACTGTACGTTAAAGAAAATTCACTTTAAAGGTCGAGTAATTTCGGGTAATATGGAATAGTCTGGGTGTTACGGAATAGCGATGTATCTCAAGAATTAGTGCTTCCATCTGTGTTTCAACAGTGATACCGAATTGATAAGCTTCCTACAAGGCTGGTAATAAAAATTAGTTCAGTCGTTCGCTGTTGTCTAGTTGACAGAATACGACATTAGATATTTTGAGTTCGCAAAGCTTCTCACCGTTGTAGTCTAAGTTTTACAATGTCGTTTTCGTTTATTTCATTAGTTTGTGTTAGTGTTGAGTGGTAGATCTACAGCGAGATTAGTGAAGTAGTTTTAGAAATAAATGTTGAGGCGAAGTTTGTTTTTACAAGTGCTTCGGATATTATTCTGTATTTTATGCGTGCTCGGTATCTTATTCTGCCCTCCACTTGTAGGTGTAGGTAAACAATAATCTACATTATTTTCAGTAATCTAAGTTAGGTTTAAAATGGAGACGGATGAATTTGTCACGTAAAAATCTTTTGATTTGCAGCATGTCTTAGAAGAAGAGGAAGCAATGCGTTACCAGTAATATGCGAAAAGCTATTGAACTCGTTTGAAATAACCGTTTAAACTATTTGGCTGCTGCAATGTGTTATAGTGTTCCAGGAGCGATCCTTTTCCGTTTGCTCAATAAAGGGGGTCTACCAAAACTGTTTACCAAACTGTTTTGGGTAAAAAGACAGTATTGCCTCAAGAAATGGAGAAAGAACTTGTTCTGTATTTGTTTACCATGGATCAGAAATATTTTGGCCCGACCCGACAAGCTTACATCATAATTTGATTAAACATTGTTAAATTTTTGCTTTGATTATGATATTTTTTATTGTTATCCTTCGCCCGTTAAAGGGTGTTCTAATTTGTTCCCTTCAAGGCAGTGTCATAATATTTAATTTGTTAGTGATCTAGCTAAAGAAAATTAGACGGTTTTTTACTGTAATTTTTCTTTGACCCTGAAAAAAATGTTTTCTCTTACTAAATATGTCATGTTACCTCAGCACTACAATAATTTAACATATGTAGTTAAAATCAAAGTCATATTAAACGTACACTACTTCTTTGTTAGATCTTACTAGACCTTTAATTGGTGTGTCTAGTTTTGTTTGTGAATACGTATATCAATTTCAAACTAAAGTTTTTAACAACTTCACACTTACATTGTAATAGGAAGAAAAATGAGTAAGATGAATAAATTTTTATTATTTTAAAATTATGGTGATAATAACTTATACAACAACTTATTCAATTCCAGAATCCAGATGTGCGAACAAACATTACGTTTGCGTACGTACCAGCTCCCTTCTATAGATGTGCAAAAGACATCGCGTCTAATTTTCCAAAACCCCACTTACGTACGAAGTATAAAAGCGAAAGCTTTATTATAATTCTTCACTTCGCCTACATAATACTTCTCTGTAAGCATTCCTCTGTAGTATTACTACATCAGCGTTCCTGAATTTCTGTAAAAAATTCTCTTTATTCGAGAAAATATAAAATCCTGACCAGCGCTCTTAAAGCAATTTTCTGTACAAATTGAACTTATTGGTCCCATATTCCAAATATTTCAAAGTACAACTTTTTGAACTTATTGTTCCAGTATTCCAGATATTTCAAAGTACATCTTTTTTACAAGGTATAAACAAAAATAGTTGAATTACCTGTCGATTCCTGCCACCAAAATCCTTTTAAAAATTAATCGAACGTAAAAGAGGACTAGCAACTTGTACTAAGAGTGCGCTCTTTGCTGAGTAACGCCGGCGATAACCTAATCTTAATATCGAGCTCTTTAACTAGAAAAGGGCTTAAAGCCACGCCTGGGGAGTTCAAATTGTTGCAATACCTCTGACATTAGGTCCAACCCATTTTAAGTATTTACGGTTGGCCGCTTTTGGCTGTAAATATTTAGAACCAAGAACGTTACTTTTCATTAGCTAAGGCATCCCTTGGCTATAAAAGATAATAAAATCCAACCCCCTGTAACAATAATTCCAGACGAACAAATTCTAAGTATTTATGGTTGACCGCTTTGGCTATAAATATCTAGAACCAAGAACGTTACTTTTAGTCAGCTGAGGTATCCTTGGCTATAAAAGATAACAAAAATTAAACCCTCTGTACATTTATATCCTGTCCTCATCAAAACTACCTGTGTAATTAAATCCAGAATTCCGAAAACACTCCCTTTATACAACTAAAAGTGAAGATTAATTCTAAAATTTAATTAAACAAAGTTGGATTTGTAATAAAACGAATATGTTTTCAATAAGTAGATTATTTAATTTCCTATATAAACAATCTGTTTATACGTTTTAACGTAGTTAAGACATAATTGAAACCATCCCGCTTTTAATAAATAACAAAGTATTCCCCGTATTATCGAAACTTTCCATTTATATAAATTCAATTGAAATAGTTTATTGACACGTTTGCATATTTTACTTAACATTTGGTAAAACGCAAATAAATTGAGAACTAAATATCCCGGCATTAAATTAACCGTTTCAAACCTGTATATAGAATTTAAGTTTAAGTAATAATTTAGTTTTCTTTTCCGATTATCGTGTGTATATAAGATTCATTGTCTCAGTAATTTTAGTAATTGTAGACGCATTCACATTACACATACTATCGAGGCTATTTATATTATTCTGACATTGACCTAGTTTTGTAAAGACATTAATTCCCTATTACGATTACACTGAAACCCATCCAGACCGAATGATTAGAAATAATTAACAATGAATTAATTATTTACCTGTCCCACCAGAGGTTCTGTATCAAAGTTAACTTCAAACCATGATTTGTACTTATTTAAATGATCATTATAAAAGTAAATAATACTTACCCATTTAGTGTAATTATCCCTTTAATCTTGGGAAAAGACCATTATATTAATATACACACACTCTTTTCAAAATAACTCCGTTACAAATTGGAATCACAAAACAACGCGCCATTTTGTGTTAGAAAATATTATTCCAAATTGTGATTACAAAACCAAACAGAAAATTCCTAAAAGAAAAGGAGCGTCCCCAACCCATCCAGGCTGCAGAAGCAACGGGTGTTCCCAATCAGGATTAAATTTGAGTTACCTTTTTTATTGAGCATTGATAATTTTTTTCATTTATTATTACATTTTATTTATATGCCATTAATTTTACGTTTCAGTTATTTGTGTTAATTAATTGTATACCTCTACTCAGATTTATAAATATATGTATAAAACCTTCGTTTTTACCTTATTAATGGTTATATGAGTCTAATAATCCACGACCCCCTCACTGTAGCTAGCATAAAGGCAAACATAACAAAATCTCCATTAGAAGGGAATTAATTAACTATAACGTAATAGTACGCCTGAGGCATTACAACATCATAACTTAAATGTCGTAAAATTTTGTTCTTGGATTATGATATTTTTTATGTTAGCCATCGTCATTTAGAGGGTGTTCTGATTTGGCATCGTCAAAGCAGTTTAATAATATTTAATTTATTAGTTGGCTTTATAAGTTTATCGAACTGTTGTCTTAATAGCAGGCTTATATTTACGTCGTCATTTTGCATAAATTTATTTTAACATCTCAATGTAATTCCTAAATCTATTTTCAATTACTGGGGGGCGGTAACTATAATCGATTTCGAACCGTTTAAACTTATATAAAAGATAAAAAACAGGATATAGTACCCAAAGATAGGTATCTGTATTACAATGCAAGAAATTGATCGACTTTGACATTTCTATAGGTTTAGGACTTTTTTTAATACTTGCCTAACGACTGTGGTTATGCGGAACTTGGACATTAACCCTTAGCCGGAGTTGAGGTGTCTGTGAGACACTACTTAACACATTATTCGATGTATACCATCCACCCTTTATGTTACCGCTTAGCAGTTCCATGTAATTTCAGGGGGATATCCATTACCAATACACGTGATTTCAACGTACTCCAGCTGTTCAGTGCGAGTTATACATTTGCAAAGTGTAGTCGGTGTCTCACGGTCCATTCCACTCCGCTAGTGTAACCTTATCGTTTTCAAACTAAGAGTAATCAACGGGGTACCAGTAAAGAACGCGTACATTGTGGCGATCCTGGATATGAGGAAACTCTAAGAGAATGGTTTGATGTAATTGGTGGTGGCAGGGAAGTGGACGATGAAGACGACGCGTATGAACAAAGTGATCATGAAAGTCAATCGGAGCTAGAAGTAGTGGAAGATGGCGTTCTGGGTGAAACACAGAATGAAAGAGAAAAATATTAATTATTAGAAGCCCGCAGAGAGTTTTTTTATGATAGAAACAGTTACAAGAGGATGAAGCAACCAATGGAAGGTAGAGGTTGTGCACAACGTCATAATATAGTAGTGCAATTACCAGGTGTAAAGTCTGTAACTAAAGAGAAACTGAGAAATTCTACAACAGCTAGAAACATATGGGGCTTATTATTTTAAGAAAATATGCTCGGCCAGATTTTAAAGTAGACAAATCACAAAATAGAAATTCAGAGAAGCAAATTTTTTGACAAAGATCGGAGCGAAATAGAGAATATTGACAGTGACGTATTGAAAGCCTTTTTGGGACTTCTTTTCTTTACAAGTATTTTTAACGACCTGAAACGATAGGCGAGAAAACGATCCTGCACCTCCCATTTCTGAATTGTTTGTAAACTGTATTGAAAATTGTCAGGCAGCCTATAGTCCAGGTCCTTCCATGAATTGATGATGCACGTAATAATTACTTCTTCAATGTGTATATATGTCTATATATATATATATATATATATATATATATATATATATATATATATATTGAGATGATTTAAATTACGTGCATGTAGCTATGTAATTTGCATAGTAAAGTATTTCTTTGGTTAGTACAAAATGGTACATTTCATTAAATAATTCTAGATAAGAATGATTAATAAACATTGAGATGTTTGAAAAAAGTTAAATATTTCTTAATATAATTTAAATAATGTTAGTTTAAGTAATCGACAGCACAGTACATTGAAGTATAGGGTATGTTTGTTATCGTTATGAGTTAATTCAAGATTTCATTTAGTTTTGTAAGTTTATTTAAAACAATATTCCCTGACGACATGTGATACAGGTTGTAGTTGACAGAAATAATGTTAAAACTAGATTTAGGCTGGTATCAATGTCGCAATTTTCATGTACGCAGCCAAGATTAGTAAAAACATTCGTATTTGTGCGTTAAACTCATATTAGTGCAAAAATTATGAAAAAACAGAATAAGCACATTAGTGAGTGACTATAAAACATAAATCATGCAGCAGCTCTGGGATTATTGTGTGTAATCAACATTTTATGACATTAAACTAGCGATTGACAACATTCCGACACTAGTCGTAGAAGAACTTATGAACCTACGAAAGTGTAAAAGTAAATTAATTTGTGACTTGAACATTAAGTTTAAACACTTACATTAACAGTTATTGTGTTTAAAAGTGTGAAATTTAACATTAAAATTATATAAACAAAATGAGGTTATGTTATATCCTCGCATATAAATTTTTGTAAAAAGTATTTTAAATTGAGACAATTGGTATAAAATAAATTAGTAGAGGCAAAAATAGTAAGGTAGCCTCAATTTTATGTTATAATTCCTTATATTTATGTCCATTTTTGTTAATTTTAGTTTTTAAGTATATGGGTAGAATTTAAATAATTTTCCTCTCAAATTGGATATTTGGGTGTAGTAGCATCCCCTATTCATGTAGAGAATTTCCAGGCCTGTAAAATTCATAGAATTAGTGTAAATTCAATAAATAAGTGTAAAAATTAACGTAGTTATTAAGTGTAGGAATTAGTCCGTGTTTGGTTTTAAATTATAGATAAAATTATGTAGATTATGGAAATGTTTTAGATTTAAGAAATGTTAAAGGGGCGAAAGTTATAGGGCTTTAAAGAAAAATCGTAATGTAAAATTACAGTAGCCAATCAGAATTCAGGAATATTCTTTGTAACTATAGAAAAACATTCGATGATTTGGTTGTCGACCAAAATCATATAAATACAAGTGCTTAGCTTACAAACTCTCTTAATTTTCATCTTTTGCAACAACTTGCCAAAGTAAGCTGTTGCCAAATTTTTGAAAATAATTTTAAAACAAATTAACGTCACTTCGGTAAAACAAAGTGCGATTTAGTATCGGAAGTGTTAACAAAACAAGTGATAGTCTTTTGTCGAGAAATAATTAAATTAAGGTTAGTTTACCTTTTTAAATTTCAAATCGGAAGTTTTCGATAAGTTATAAAAACATTTCCGCAGTTTCGACTTTGTTCGTTTTTAAATTTATATTGTTTATGTTGGTATGGATATTTAATTGTGTTGTCTTCGTGCTTTTATCATTATACACCTTGTTTATCAAAAGTGTGTTTAATTTACAACAACCTTCAACGATCCATGCTTTTCAAAATTTATATTGAACTTAATTTAAGAAGAAGTGATGAGCCTAAAAATAAAGATTCGTCAATATTCTAATAACAATAGTGAAACTTACCTAAGTGAATAAGCTGTTCATTTAAAAGAAAATTTGGATGTTCGAGAAGAGTGCAGTTCAGGAGCTGTTGCAATCAACTTCAATAGCAAGTAACCCACAAAAGGAGGACATTTATGTGAGTAACATTGTTGACATTGATACTTTATTGTTATGTTCATAATTTCAATCCTTTGTAATAATCATGAGTGTGCAACAACAGGTATGCATGTCAAAGGATGTATTTGTCCTAAAAATTTAAATGTTTTATATTAATATTGTTTTTATTCAAACGTAGTTATACTTACTTGTATGTCGAATTTCATTTTAGTTGTAGTCAAATCATATGTTTGCGTATTCAAAGCGCACATATACTTTTAAAAGAATTTTGTTATGTACAGGTGTAACACAGGTATTAATGCGAATTAAAATTATAATTCAATTTACTTAATCAATTTAGATACGATAGAAATAAGAGGACATTAACTCAATGTGCTTTAATCATATTAACTATGATTATTATATTCAAACAATCAATATAATTCAAATTCATAATCATTTATTTTACAATATTAAAAGTAAAGTTTCTTCTAAATTTTGATCCCTATCCCCTTTTGATGAGTCTCATAGTTCTACCGACGAATATATTTTCAATATTAAGAGCTTTAGCCGATGTTAAATTAATAATAACAATAAAAAATAATTTAATAATAAATTATTATAACAATAAATTAAAATAATAAATAAATAATATAATTTATAAATATAATTAAAGTACGATTAATTATTAATTGGTGGGGTTTATATATATATATATATATATATATATATATATATATATATATATATATATATATATATATATATATTAAGAATTCAGATGGAAACGGTTTATTGGATGTTTTACGTCAACGGGTACTGACATATGTAGGTACTCTTAAGAAAATCAAACGAGAAATTCCTAAGGAATTTTTTCCAATAAAATCGAAAACAAGTAGTATTTTCTATACATGGCTTTACGAAAAATATCACTTTACTATCATATGTACCCAAGAAATCAAACGCTGCTATAGTTGTGTATTCCATGCATCACTCTGTACTGACTGGTATGGATTCCAATAAACCAGAGATCTTAGCATATTACAATCTTACAAAAGGAGCCGTCGATGCTTTGGATGAAAAGTGTTCTATTTACAGTTGCAACCGCGTCACCCAAAGGTAGCCTATGGCAATTTTTTTTTCAAATGTTGAACATACATGCTGTAACTGCATACATCAGTGTCTTGTAGACAGCAAAGCGATTTCTCGGGCAACTTTTATAAAAAACTTAGCAATGGAACTGGTGGAATCGAATATGTGAAAAAGGTTGCAAGGCTCTAGACTCAAGTTAGAAATTAAGTTGCTGATCAGGCGCATCCTTGGAGATGCTGAAGAACATCAACATCAAGCCTATGAAGAACGCCTTCTGAAAAAAAAACTGTTTCCTGTGCCCAAATACTATTAAAAGAAAGACTCAGTATATTCGTCGCTTGTACAAACGCCCGATATGCCTCCAATGTTCACATAAAGTGTGCAATGACTGCGAAAGTGATCTTTAAAAATACCAAACTTTAGGGCTGTAAATTTTCTAGTTTTCAAATCTGTACTTTTATTACATACATATTTTTAGTTAAGAATGCCTTTTTAGTTACTTACTTGATATTTAGTTTGTGTTGAAGTTACTTGTAAAGTTTGACATATTATATTCAAATATATATTATTTCGTAAAAATTAACTCTTTTTTCGCATTTTATAGTGAATGCAAACATTTACCTAAAGTTATCTTTTTAACTGCAATTTTGACTGGTGTCTGTCAGACCACCACACTGTGTATGACTCAGAAATAGGACAACTGCGGTTATGGGTTAATGAAGACCGTGTATATTACGCCTATAATAAATTAGAACTAAGATATTTACTTTAGATACATTTTTGTATTACCCCTGAAGAAGCGTGCTCAAACACAAGACACTGAACATAAAAGTGTTGGACACATTTGATAACGTTGCAACTTACAGTAACGTACCAAAGTAACCTTGAGGGCCAAATAATTGATTATTTCTTTACGAGACATAACAAATATTACACAACCAAGTTGTAAACAGGTCTTACTCATGTATCTTACACACAATATTTTGAATGATTTAAAAACGTTTTAAAAATACTTCTATCAAACAATACAATTTTTGAACAGTAAGTATAATATCGTTTCATCACCAAATTTTACTAACTAAATAGAAATATGACCGTATATTACCACCAAATATTTATTCAACTGTTTTGTTTTGCTTTTTAAAAGACAGTCGTAACTGAAGTTCAAGAATTGTTGTATTAGACGAAAATTACTTTTTTAAATACTATATTGTTAAAGTTTTGATTGAGCTCGAATTTTTCAAGCTAGAAGTGCAAATTATCCAGGGATTGAATTGTCCAATACCAGTTGACCGAGAACGTATTATCGAGGGACAAATTTGTTACTAGAAAAGAAAATGGGTTACGAGAAATACTTCTATTGTTATCTATTACTAACTTTCATATTCAAACCGCTTTCTATACTGTATTACAACGTTTGAAAAACTTGTACTTATTTATACTTTTACTAGCAAATTTGTTTGGTATGGCATAACACTTTTTTTATAATGAAGGTTATGCAAACTTTCACAATTTTTTTAACGAAAATTGTAGGTAATATTTAATTAAAAATTATTATTAATTTTATTAAATACATAAATAAAAAGTTTACCTCGAGTAGGATTTGAACCTACAACCTGTTCTTTGCTATAGTACCGCGCTAACCATCTGCGCGATCGAGATTCAAGCCCAATCGATGCAAACTTTGTCTTTATGTATGTAGAACTGATGTAAATTCTAAATATAATGAGATTACAATCAAATTACGTATATTAATGGAATGTGAGCCTGCAATATCGCAAGGATTCACACACACCAAAGCGACTTGACTAATATTATTTATTATAAGTTTTGTTATGAACGAATAAGTTCAAAGGTAAATATGTAATTAAAAATTATTATTAATTTTATTAATTAATTAATATTTGTATATATTTATTTGCTTTGTGTCAATGACCCACTGTATACTTTTAATCGATGTTCGTAACATAAAATTAAAACTGTTTTAATAATATTCTACTGTAGTTGAATAAATTAAACAATGTAGAAACTACCCCTTAATATTTCTCAATAAACTACATCTTTTCTAGATTACAAACTAAACTCATTATTACGTTAAGATAAAAAATTGTCCAATAATTACTTACAATACATAAAAATAGACCTATTCCGAAGTATTCCATCTTATAGTATTACTTCTATTACTACCAACCTATTACTATAAAGGTTTAACTTATTTACTTTTTCCCTTTTCTATCTATATATACATCACTAAAGAATAAGTTTGGCTTCAATTAAATGATATTATTACTATTATGTGTAATTTTAGTAAGGTTTATTTCATATTTAATGTGGTTAAGTGAATGAAGTACGTAAAAATCAATCTAGTTTCAAGCAGTTGCTGAGCGTAGTTAGAGAAGTGTACATTGTTACAAACCTATTTGTTACTGATTTTAATTTACATTTCCAAAAGGAACCGTTTTTTTTTGTATTTACTGTCGATATTTGAAATTGTTGTATTTTGTAATTCAATTCATGTGTAAAGTATGTACAGCCCAACCTGTTCTCTTGGGTTCATTCCTTAAATAAACCTTTTTTTTAATTTAAAACCAACAATAAACGCTATCATCAGTGAAAATAACCGTTAAAAGAGAAACTAAAAACCTAAAACCTATATAGAAGAATATGTAAATTTAATGTAGGTATTAGATTTTAAGATTGAAAATTGTATCATGTAACATTATAATTATTTAGTCAAATACTGGTTAAATAATTTTTATACTCTATCTACCACTCTCTCTCTCTCTCTCTTTGGAATTGTTAGATACGCTAAATTTTGTCGTTAAATAATAATAGGTCTGGCGTCCTTTTTATAAAAGCTCTGAAAATTAGGTTTTGCGGGTTGCATTGTCCCACACAAAATCGTAATTAGTAGACATATAAGTGCAATAATTAGAATTTCTGTAAATTTTAACTAGTTTTAGACATCCTACATATAACAATGCTACTTTAGTCTTTTAAAAATTATGACAAACGCCCTTTATTTTAAAAATAGAATCACCAGTGTAATAATGATACAAATCATTCTTTATATCGTTTTTGTAAAATATAAAAAATATTGAACAACCTCAAGATGTACTACGCCGCATTAAATAACTGTTAGATTAGTTCAGAGTTTAAAAGGGATGTAACTACTGCGTTTGTGTTACTAATAATTTGGGTTCTAGTTGAGCTTATTGTTCCAGAAGAACTTAGTAGTTAAGAAAAATGAGGCAACGTTATTATTGTTTTGTAACATCATACATTCTAATAGTTTCAATAGTGTGCGATATCACATTATGTTTAAAAAATAAAATTTGTGAAAGTGCCCTCTACAATTGAGCAATTAGTAGATCATGCTCTTCCTAAAGACTGTCCAGAAGCGAAGCGAAGGAATAATTAAAAATAGTTCATTTATTTTACATATAAGTGGTACACGATTTTGTATTAAGTACTTAACAGATTTCTTAAACTAGTTTTAGAATATACGATAGCGTTACAACGTAAATTATTTATCAATCGCTGCTAATCCTTCAACAATGGGACGTACCTCTAAGAAAACCTAATAAGCTAAGTTTTTACCTGTTTTAATTACACAAAAAATCCTTTACAACCTTCGAAATATTCATCCGAAGTTGCATGATTTCAAACATTAACAACTTGCTTATTTCTAGTGGAATACCCTAATTTTTATACCGTTTTCGGATTTATCGTCAAATTTTAAGGTCAGTTTATATAACGTACCATATCTTTAATATTTACCCTTTCCGAATTATTCAGCAAAATTACAAGAATGATTTATTTTTTACTTTGATCAAGTCAACCGGCTGCATGTTAACAACCCAAAAAATACATAAAACTGCAGAATATTATTTTTAGACAAATGAGGTATTCGTAACAGATTCTCAAACTGTCCCCCATTTCGACCATAACACAACTGCAGTCTTGCCAGAAAAGCCCAACTTATTTCTCGTAACAGCTCGATATTTACACTATCTCTAAACGCATAAATTATGTGTAGTCTCAAATCTTCTGCAGTAGTCGGAGCAGTTTGGTATGCAACGTTTTTTATGGGACCCAATAGAAAAAAAAATTTAATTTAGGTCTGACGAACTAGGCGTCCAAGAAACAAGAACACCACGGCTTATCCATCTACCCTCAAATTCTCGATCTAAGTAAAGATTTAACGCAAAGTGCGCGGGGGCACCGTCATGTTGGAGCCACATATTTTGCCTTCAAGGAACACGAATGTTTTGCAAAAGTTGGGGCAAATCATTTTGCAAAAAGTACAAATTTACAGTGCACTGTCGCTGCGAATTAAATAATCTTACTATTTTTGGGTTTTTCGTTGCATAATAGTGAAGATTATGACGGTTTGGGCTACCAGCCTGAGTTAAAGTTCGGAGAATAATACATTCTTTTCTAACCGAGGGCTGTCTTCTGTTGGGATGTTTTCGCGCATACATCCTTTGAGTTAGCAAACAATTTTGATCAGGAGATCCCATAACGAATATCACGTCAAGCAGTTCCGTTTTTTCAAAATTCATCTGTACTTAGTTAACTACAAACATTAATATGAGATAAGAACGAAATATATCAAACGAGGGCGTAATTACTCACCAAGTGGATAAATTGTGCAAGAGATGTTTAAAAAATATGTCTTTGGAAAAAAAAAAGAAATAACGAACGTACAATATACGTGTCACGTGTCACTTACAATCAGCTGTGACATTTATAATATTTTCGGCAAAAAACACAGACATGAATAGGAATAAACGTTTTTTTTTTGTTTCCATTTCAACATGCAGCTGACTGACTGAGATTGCGTGAGAGATTGTTGATTATGTTTCGAAACTATACGGAATATTTTGAAGAAACGTAAATACGTGCCGTATAAATACAGTCATACTCAGAGTCTTTTACCAGGCGGCCAAGAAAGAAGAATTATATTATGACAATGGTTTGTAAATACAAAAAACGCGAACCCTGATTTCGAAAGACTAATTCTGTGGAGCGATGAATCTAATTTCAGCAATAGAAATTAGAAAATAGAAAAAATCAGTAATGAAAATCTAATGCGAAATGTTCCCTGTAATCTACAGAGAGGCTTTAGTTTAAATGTATGGTGTGGACTTTTGGCTCTAAAATCGTCGGACCAGTGTTTCATAGAGGTACTTTAACAAGCGATCGCTATTCCAATTTTCTTCGAACCATTTTAGAAGAGTTTTTTGATGACCTTAGTTTAGCTGATCGCCAGAGAGCGTTTTTGCAGCAAAGTGCCTCCACACAATACTCTAAACGTCAATAATTTGATAAGTGAATTTATTCATGATCGTATTATTGCTGCCAGGGGACCAGTTTGTTGGTCTCCACGTTCTCCAGATTTTACACCAATGGATTTGTATTTTTGGGGATTTTAAAAAGAAAGGCTACCAAAATCGTTACAATAATATCGAAGATCTTCAGATAGCGATAACTTATATCGTACGTAGCATAGATGGACGTACGGTTTTAAAGGTTACAAGAAGAGTATTTAAGTGTGCCCAAAAATGTATTGAGAAAGGAGGACATTTAATTTAAGCTTTTCTAATAATTTTAACAAAAAATAAATCAATTGATTCGTTTTGTTTTTTTATTTTACATTTTATGCCCGCCAAGATAAGTTAAATAGGCTCATATCTCCGTTATTTTTTGTTTTAGGCTGAAATTCATAATAACCTTTTATGTTAAGAAAAGCTTTGGAAATCGATTAGGGTGTTACTATACAAGGTGTCCCATTTAAAAAAACTACATTTTTAAATAACTCGGAAACGAGATGTTCTCTAATTTAAACGACGCAAAACATTCATATAAAAGTAAGTCCAATAGTGTTTCGTTTCCAAACTACTTAATAATGCAAATATCTTAGAAACTGTTTTCGATTTAGACACAGTGTACCTTTTTTATCTGCAAAACATCAAGGTTTTGGTATTTTAATAAAAAAAAATTAATTTACTCCATTGGCGTAGAAATTAGGGATTAAAAGGTTGCACTGCCCCTTGCATTCTACGCCAATGCACATAATGAAAACGTAGTAATTAGCTAAAACCAATGTACTTTATATCTCTATTTATTATACCAAGAATAAGAAAATAAGAAAATACCCGTTTTCGTTTTAGAGATATTTCAAAAATTAATTTTTTTTGTAACTTTGACACCCTGTATCTCCAAAAATGATTAGATCTATCATTTCCTGAAATACGGGGGGTTCCTCACGAATCACCCTGTACCTATATATACAGAGTGTTTCTAAACTATGGCGCCAAATTGACACGGGAGGTAGAGTACTTCATTTTAGGCCAGAAATTCTATGTAAATATATGTCTGAAAATGCTTAATTAAAAAGATACGGGATGTTTTATAATAGTTTGGAAAAACATACTTCTATTAATTTCTTCCAGAGGGCCTTTGCGATTTTATTGAAAGTTGGTGCACAAAGTATGTCCGTCAGGTGTAACAACAATTGTATTTTGTCTACATACAAAGAAAACTACTGAAAAATATCTCTAGGCCACCCCTGTTATTTGGTTAACATAGCAACTAAAAATAATGTAGTCATCAATTGTTGTTACACCTGAAGGACATATCGATATTAAAGCCAGAAAGGATACATGTGCACACAAATGAGACAGGACACCATCCTGACCTTCCTAACGTTAAAATTCATGACATTGAAACTAACTTGTTCAAAAGGTCCTTCTTAGAAATGGATCATATACATAACTCTATGAATAAAAGAACCTTAATGTAATTTACTCAAACATGTTACATTACAGATAACCAACGTCACTTAAATAAACAATTAAGACAGTCTACTTTCAAAAACTCTAGTACTCTGTCCATTTAACTTTCATTTGTTTTTTCTTCTGTTCCTTACAATAATTTTGAGACATAATACAAACAAGCAAGGCTAACCATTGAGGTATTCGTTAAACTTAAGTTGCAGCTTTATACACTGAATCCGAAAATAACTAAAGTATAACATCACACATGTTTTGACACTTGACAATTGTTGGCAAAGCCACTATTGTATATCTGTAATTGTTCTAAAAGTCGTTAATGAAAATAAAAGTAGTTTTTGTTATAAGACCATGTTTATACACAAACAGTCAATAATAAAGTCATATTAAACATTAACGTTCTTTCAATATTTTGCAACTAATATTTGTATTATCAATGTTTGCAAGGTTTGAAATAGCAACTTCACATACTGTAAGTTATATAGTTTTATAGTTTATGTACTTATAATACTTTAATACCCATTGTAGAATTTTGACAGACGAAGGAATAAAGAATTCCGAAAGCTCTGAAAGGAGTTAAAGAAGTCTTCTTTTCTACCCTAAACATTTTTGGTATATATATATATATATATATATATATATATATATATATATATATATATATATAACAGCCGATCCCTTTGACCAAGTTACTGGTTACCGGTTTTCAAGATACATTGTTTTTTAATTTTTTGCCCCCAAGATCTCCATATCTTACCCCTCTGGATTTCTTCTTGTGGCGAACTCAAAAGAACACGTTTATGCCACTCAACCTAGAACAAGAGACCAGCTCATTGAGGCAATTCACAATTCAAGTCGGCTAATATCACAAGCACAGAAAGCTTCAGCAAGAGCTTCTGTACGTAGGCGATGCCGTTAGTGCATTTTAAACCATTACATAACAATTGAATCTTTATGTGAGGTTTGGTTTGATGTAGTAGTATGTCTTTTCTCTATTATTTTTTATTTTTTATTCTTACTTATTTTTGTAGCTTTGATTACGGTATCTCAATTAATTAACTCTCAGTGTCACAATTCGAAAACTAGTGTAATAACCTCCAACTTCAGTTAAAGCTTACAAAATACAGATGTTTTTGGGTCCCCATAAAAGGCTATTGCTCTTCAATTCAAGATTCAAGATTCCGGAAGGAAATTTTGTGCTCTTCAAATTTTTCCTTGGGCATATTTCTCTAACTCCTCTACTTTCGAACGTACAGGGTCATTTTAATGGTAACTATACGAATTCGAAAAAATTAGAAAACAATATGTATCTTGAAAACTAGTAACAACAGGCCCTAAGTAAGTATGGGAGCACTTGAGTCAGGAAACACCTTCCGGTGGGTCATTTGGCACGGGCAAGCTTCCGGAGCTTCTGGATCTTCCGGTCTTCGGATTCCGGAGTTTCTGGAGCTTTTTCAGCCTCCAGTCTTTAGCCTCCGGAACTTCTTCAGCTTCCGGTGCCGCGTTGTTGAGATGTCGCAATGAGCGGGGCCTTGCAGACATCTTGTTTGTCGCTGTTGAAGAGGAATTTCTCGACTTCCGAAGCTTTTTCAGCTTCTCCAGACGGCTACAGTCACCTTCCAGACGCCTACCTTCGAATACCAGACGCCTACCTTCGAATTCCAGACGCCGGGTTTCTGTTGGCCATCATTGCTTTCATTGGTCATCTTCAGCTTCTGGTGGTCATCCTCGATCGTCGACATCTTGCTTTCATTGGTCATCTTCAGCTCGATCCTCAACATGTTGCTTCTAATGGTCATCTTCAGTCTATTATTTCGTTTGAAAGGGTTGATAGCATAGATATACCTTGCAAAACTGCATCGTTTGAGATTTGAACCTGTGAAAGTTCATTTGCTAGTCCGCGATATATTACTAATATCGTGTGGGAGATGCATTAATATGATTTTAGTTTGTGATGTCACACTTTCGATACCTCAATATAATAATTGGTTGCTGGAATTCGAACTCGAGCAAACCGGTGTGGAAAATATGCGAAAGCATGATAACCGCAGGACCAATTCCTGTTTTAGATATGAAATGTTTAAAGTGTGATATCTGTATAAATGCTTGTGACGTCATAGGTGTTTGTTATTGTTAGCATATTTAGGGCGTAAAAATGAAACACTACGTTTAACGCTAAATCTGCTCATTTTAATTAAGAAGTCAAACACTATTCATAAAAACCAAAATAACACTGGAGCATCACAAAGGTTAATAATAAAGAAACACATGTAAAATACGTACTTATATATATATATATATATATATATATATATATATATATATATATATATATATACAACTAATTACAAATTGATTATGGTATCAGCTAAAAAACTGGAGAATTTGTTAAAAATTTTAAAAATCGTTATATTTACCTTCACAACCCACAGTTTCTGTTGATCCATATCTCTGAAAATTTTGTAGGCCTCAAATATTCCTCCTCTATTAATATCGTTCGAGATACCCTAATTATATCCCCTCTTAGGAGGGTTATACTGAAATAAAAATATTAAATATAATACAAGGCAAAATTACTCACATTAGGATATCTCCATTGCACATAATTCATCAGTTCAATTTCTGAAAATTATAGGTAAAAAACATAATATTCATGTACATTCTACTTACCGGAGTCTGATAATGCCACTCATCTCATAGTTTTTAAATCTGTAATTAAGATGTTAGCCTATGAATAATACATAAGTGGTACTTACCGCTTTATGTAATTAATTCACGTTCTGGAATGAAAATGTCAACTTGCAATAAAAATGTTAATAAATACTACTTACCGGCCATTTCTCTGGATTAAAATGAATTTTACAATAATTACAAGGGGCATATATAAGACTACCCTCAAATGTTTGACCAAAGGGATATGGTTAAAAACAACGCCCTTAGAATTCATTGTTGTAAAAATCGATCTAAAAGATCAAAATCGATCATATAAAATCATAAATGGGTGTGTGAAAAAAATCACCTTCCATAAAGGTAAAAAATCAATACGTAAACTATGTAATTTTTCAATAAGAGATTAAAAGAACGGGACACGCGGTTTTGATATCTATTAAAGCGATATTAAAAATGGCATCGTAATCTAACTGTTTCTTCATAACATGTAAGGAATATTAATTTACTATTATTTGTAACTATCTATTTTATAAAACTCAAACTAAATATTGTTTTGGTACAAAGGGTTTACTCTTCTGAATCAACCCCATACCCTTCAAATAATACAAACGTCACCTTTACCAGTATTGATATCATCTACATCTCCTTGTAAAATTAAAAACCTAACTCATAATCATATTCAATGAAAGACATTAATCTGTCCCCTTTTGTGTAACAAAAAATATCAAATCAATATGGAAAGTATTACTTAGATGCGTAAAGATTGATTTATTAAAATGGAATTTTTTGAAGTTCTTTTACTAAGTTATGTTTTGTGATAACATTTATGCACATTTCATAATAATTCATGAAGTTTTAGAACGAAGATGTTATGAGATAAAATCTAACAGATATATTCTTGTATTATATATTTGAGCGATGATTTTCCATCTTTTATAGGTAAAATTAATTTTAACAATAAATCATTTCATTAGGTATTTTGAACACCCTGTATACGTATTGGTAATTTTGTTTGTAGTTTTATGATAGTTAGATTCCGTATATATTTTTTTTTTGTCAAATTGAGTTTTATAGTAAATTTGTTAACGTGTGGACCTTTAGGGATGGAGGGTGTGGTGAGCTTTAGATTCTTTGTTTGTGAAATTATTTTGATTTAGGTTGTTTTTCCTATTATTCGTTTATAAGTTTGATTAACGTTTTGTATAGTTGTATATAAGTTTAATTAAGGTATTTCGTTTGATTTCCGTAAAATATAATAGAATTGTATAAATAAATATGTGTTTATCTGCGTATGATGTCATGGTAGCGACATAAAGACGCTTAAGTATAGTTGTCCAGTTTATTATTAGGTATTTTGGTTTTGATTCATAGAGATTCATGTGGGCCTTATTGTTCGTACTTTAAGGTAACATGTATTCGTTGATCTGACGTTTGTTTCAAAATTTACCGAGTCCTTACGGACGAAAACGAATTTAGTATTGGGGTACTAAATTTTCCCTTCCGTTTTTTAATTGGTGGAATTATAGATAAGATTTTTATGAGTAGTGGGATTAAAATTCAAAGATGGATTTTGTAATAATTTTGGGACTGACTGATCGCTTTCAGTAGTATACGTTGCCGTTTTGTTACGCTTTAAGGGGTGGTTTAGAACGTTGATTTTGGACCTTGTGGTGTTTAACGAACGTACTTTTGTGTAGTAAGGGTAGTTTAGCTACTGAAGAACCTGTAAAGGGATTTTATTAAAATTGTTCATTCACCAAAGGATTATACCTAGTGCCGATTTCGGTTTTACGTAAATTACCTAGAGGACATCGTCGTGTTGTATAGTGCTTGTGACCTCTTGGTTTATATCGCTTTGCGGATATTAAATCATCGTTCTTAAGTGCCTCTTATTAGCGTTTTAAAGATAAAGAAACTTTCGCAATATATTAAAATTATATTTATTTAAACAAGTTATTAAACATTTTGGATTATTAGTGGAAATAAAACCAATTAAGCTAAAAGTTATCAAGCATTTGAACGCTCATATATTTAAAACAAGTTTTTAAAAAAATTAACGAGTTTAGTCAGAAATTGTTTGTGTATAAAGAACAATAGTCAACATTTTATTCATCATTTTCCAGAGCAGGAGATTCATTCGTAACCGACCACCTGGTTATCTTCATTTGTAACACAGAGGTGTAATTCTAGACCTTTAAGGTACATAATATTGTTTTTATTGAATATTTCAAGATTTTTGTGTTTCGATTTATTTTTTTTTTAGTTTGAAAGCGTGTTTTTTATTAAGTTTGTTTTTGTTTAATTATTTTATAATTATATTTTAACTCCCTTCACTTTTTTTATTTATTTTAGTAAAGGGCAATGACCCTATTGTAGTGTGGGTATATTATCCACGAATTATATATAGGTTAAACGATTTAGACTGGCGTAAGCAGTATTCTGATCAGACATCCTGTCGCCTTTTAAGCATTTTTTTTTTTTATACGCATTATCGTATGTTTACATTTTTTATTTTATTTATTATTTTATTAAGGGCATATATAAGCTACTCAAAGGTTTCACAAAGATAGTGTTAAACAACGCCCTTAGAATTCATTGTTGTAAAATCGATCAATCTGATCAAATAAGGATGAAAATAACATAAATGGGTGTGTGAAAAAATCACCTTCCATAAAGGTAAAAATCAATACGTAAACGTATGTAAGTTTTTCAATAACGATTAAGAACGAAGTTTAGATATCTATTAAACGATATTAAAAATGGCAGTAATCTAACTGTTCTATAACATGTTAGTGAAAATTAATTTGACTTTATTGTGTAACTATATATTTTGATAAAACTCAAACTAAATATTGTTTTAACGTACAAATTTACTCTTTGAATCAACGATCCGTGTCAAATTACAAACGTCACCTTTAGTAGTTGATATCATCTACATCTCCTTGTAAAATTAAAACCTAACGTCATAATCATATTCAATGAAGCCCGATTAATCTGGTCGTTTGCTGTTGTACAAAAATATCAAATCAATATGGAAAGTATTACTTAGATGCGTAAAAAGATTGATTGTATTACTAATAATGGAATTTTTAGTACACGTTCTTATTACTCGAAAAGTTAATTTTATGTTTGCACGGATAACCTTATTTATGCACATTATCATAATAATCATAAACTTTAGAACGAAGATGTTATGAGCTAAAATCTAAACGTAACACGGTATTTGAAATTGACTACGATTTATTATTCATATATTTGAACGAGAATTGATTTACATCCTTTATCGTATTGCAATTCGTCATTTTAATATAGAGGATAAAATTAATTTGTAAGCAATGAGAGTAAATAAATTTTTTTCTATATGAGTAGTTAACAAAGTAAACCTCAACTTTCGAAAGATTTTTTCTAGAAATTTTTGTACAAATCTAGATACGAAAATAACTTAAGACGTGCTTGTGTTGCAACCTAGGCAGCTATTACGCAGCTCACGGTAAATATAGGATCTACAGCTTCCTCGCAATATTGCAAATTAACCAGTATCACCTCTTCGTTCACCTCTTGTATGTAATTAACTTCGATTGAGGGTGACCACATAAGGTCGTAAAATTCCTTAACGATGGAGGTTTTCGACTGATTTTCTCTTTGTCCGAATTTACCCCAGAAAGAATTTAACATTAATTTAGCCAGAGATCGTAAGCCGGGGTTTTTAGTAATATTATCAAACTCGAGTTGTACACCCTCGCTGTTTAAACAATCTTCGATGTATTTGTCTCTTTGCTCACCAGTAATGCAGGATGAGACCAACCGGATGCTTCTTGCTTCATTTTCAAAAACTGATTTATGAATTCAGAAGATAACCTTCCGTTACCTGTTAGTTTATTGAATTGCGTAGCTTCGTACACCCACATCTCTTGCAATTCTACTAACTCATACCCTTTTTCGATAGCCTTCACAATCTCGTCGCTACACCATGTACCTTCAAGAGTACTTTCTTCATCAGTGTGATTACATTTAGCAGTGTTGAGGTCTTATAAACATTTCGCGCACAAAGAAAACAATATTTATTATGTTTTTTCACAGGGAGAACTGGATGGTATAAGTTTTGCGGGGGTAAAATAGTGCATTCAATTACATCGTCGGGAACACCATTCGAGTTAATTTAATCCGCGCACTCTTGTCCAACAAATACTTTAGGACGTCCAATTGGAAACAACTTTCCGTATTTGCAAACCAAGGGGTAATGTGAACACACGTCGACGTATTTAATTTTTATTTTTTAGTATATATGAGTGAAATAAATAAATAAGGATAAATTTAGTTTTTAGCAAAACACTTCACATGATGAGTCCATTATGTTTTATTAATTCTATTACAACTCAAAGAAGAAAATTGCGACTGGGCTAAATGTTAGCAAGAACACGATCTTGTTAGCAAAACAGAAAATTGAAGAGAACAGCGTCATCAGTAGAACAACCGGATCAGACCAACCAAGACGTTGAACGGCAGATGAAGACAAGGCAGTTGTGAATTTTGTCCGTGAGGACGCTAATATCATCATCAGTAGAAGAACCGGATCAGACCAACCAAGACGTTGAACGGCAGATGAAGACAAGGCAGTTGTGAATTTTGTCCGTGAGGACGCTAATATTTTTTCATACCTCCATTGCTGTTTAGAACTTCTTGTAAACGTTTGGGTATGGGGGAAACCAAATATCCTGTGTATTCCTGAGTCACATCACCCCACGATTCGACAATCATCTGCGTCAGTTCTCCTTGGTTTCGGGGCTTCAAGTTTTGCCTTTGCCATCAGCCATCAAACGTTTTCTATTGGATTTAAATCCGGCCTTCTTGAAGACCAAGGCAAAAATTGAATATGGTTTTCTTCTAAATATTAAGTAAACAATCTCGCAGTATGCACAATGCAGTTGTCCTGTACGGAAACTTAATACTTCGCAAAGAAAATAGTAAAATAGAATATTTGATAACAATAATATTTACATTTTGAAATGTGAAGTTGTTGCCAAATACCGACACTACAGAGGGGACGATGATATTCTCCCAGATTTTGCAGTGTACGGGAGCTGTTAGTCGCTCTTCTATTATTGCACACACTCCCTGACCTCTAGCGCTTATCCATGCCCATACATTTATGGAGAAGTGACCGCTCTTGGGGAGGTTTTGTACGTAATACTCTTCATATTTCGTTCATCTGGGCCGGTAAACACGAACACTTGCATCAGAACAAGACTGGAACCTCTTCTCCGAAAAAAACACCTGGTCCTAAAGATGTTCTTCATTGCGGTAATCTGTAGCAAATGCCACTCGAGCAGCCTTGTTTTCCTCTGTTTGCAATTGCTCATATGCTAACTCCATCCCTCAAACGTGTAGTTACCACTGCCTTTAGCACTTGATTTAGTTGCGGCGTTCTTACAACTTTCAAATTGACAAGAATTTCAGATATGTCAATTTGATAAGCAGTTCTATGTCACACCACAATTCACACAACTAAAGTTTATGGTGCCCCAGTTTTTTCTGAATAGACATTTACAATTTAATTAGAGGACACAATAAGAATGATATGTAAAACTTAATGGCGTAACATATGGGTTTTATTTAGGGTGAATTATTATGTGTATTGCCCAACATTTACTAAACAAATTGTGACTGTGGACTAAAATAGAGATATTCAAATTACGCACGTCACAGATTAATAAATTTACCCGGATAAGGTGTTTTTGTAATATTTACTTTGTCACTATACAAAAATTTTCATACGTGTATATGTTTAATATATTAGGTATCTTTTGTGTATTTAATATAAGAGAATCTAGGTTCAAAATATCCGTATCGCCACAGACTACCTCCTCCACTTACTCCTATTTACTAATCTATACGACAGAGGCATAAGAAAGTTATGTGCCGGCTACATGAAATTTTTTTCTTTTGCTGTAAAACACTGCAAATATACATTGTAGCAAAAAAATTATTTACAATACCAGCTATTAAGTCAATTAATACAAGTATTAGGTCGTACGCTGGCGTTACAATCTCTAAAGTCGTCGAGACAACTCTAAAACTATGTAGCTTGGTTGATGCGTACGGAAACATGTAATAATTTATATTGGTATTCATATTTTCACTTAAATTCTGTCCTTTTGTGTGTATAATTGTATTAACTACTACCAAGGTAATTGATAAAAAGTATCTGTGAATTTCATAATACTCATAAACATATATAGGGTGGCCAAAGAAGGAGAGGGTGGAAGATTGTATAAAGACTAAATAATTTAGAGAAATGATTTTTGGACCAGAGGTAGATATCAATAGGCACTACACTTTGAAAATATAGTTGATCATACAGGGTGTTTCATGTTATTGGAGCCAAACTAAACCTATACTTTTTTGAAATGGAACGCCCTATATATTATTACATTTTGGAAAGCCTATAAAATACGATTTCATTTAATACCAAATTGTATGGGTCTATCTCCTTTGGTTTAAGAGATACTCGATTGTTTTTCAAAAAAAAAAAACACTTGCGGCCGTCACCACTGATTTGTTAGGCGACTTTTGTTTATTTTAAAATGGAAGTAAATTGTTTGTGGTCCTGTAGTATTTTGAAATTTCTTAATTTTCGGAATTTTTTCAATAATGTACAGGGCGTGTCACTGTTTGTAAAAACAACTTTTTTTAAATTTTTTTAAATAGCACCCCCCATGATGCTCGTGTCATTCGATGCTTTGTTTAATATTCTCCTTTTCATCAAGCATGTTTTATACCTAAAATTAATAATTTTCAAAATCTTCTCAGTTTATTTGTGAAATTGCGATTGTAATACAAACAGACTGAAAATAGAGGTATTAAGTTGGCCATGGTATTGTCGTTTCTTACTTAAAAAAATAAGAGTTAATATAACAATTACTAATTGATTTAATTAATGATTTTTAATTTAACAGATTTTTTTTAACAAAACTAATGCATAAAACACTCTTGCTTCTAGGTAAATTTTAATCAGTCCTTAGTAAAATTTCTGAAGTACTCAATTTGATTACGTGCAGATCAACATTTCATTTTTTACCTCTTTTCGCCAGTGTAAGCGTAGGTATAAAGATGGTCATGGAATTTCAGTTTCATGCTAAGGAATTTTTTAACCAAGTTATAAAAGAAACTTTAATTTTTTTTCATGCTAAAATTTTTTTCCAAATAAAAACAAGAGTTAATATAACAACTACAAATTGACTGATTTAAATTATTCTAAATTAAACTGAATTCTTTGAACAAAATTGGTGCATACTCTTACACGAGTCCCTCATTCGTTCAAAGCATATTTAAATCAATTCTTAATGAAGTTTCTAAATTTAAATCAGTGCTTAGTAAAATTTCAGAAGTACTCAATTTGATTATCTTCAAATCAACTTTCTACGTCTTTTTGTAAATTTAAGTTGGTACAAGTAACAAAGATTATTTGGAATTACTGTTTATACTCGCAATTAAAAAACAAGAGTGCCATGACAATATTGCGTTGAAAAAAGACAAATTGGTTGTAACAATTGGTTCTATACAGTTTAAACCTAATTTGTGTGCTTTTTAATTTATTCAGTGTTGAAAATGACTCTAAGGCGTTTCAAGATCTTTTACAAAGATTTGAAGAAACAGGTAGTGTTAAGTTTAAAAAGCGGAAAGTAGCTAATAAAGCAGTGACAAATCATGAAAACCGTCTTACAGTTTTACTTGCAATCCAAGAAAATCCTCATGTAAATATTTCACAAATATCACATATGACTGATATGAAAAAATCTAGCGTGAAAAATATATTAAATGCGCATAAATACCGTGCATATCATATAGAACTTCATCAGTAAATGTATGGGCAAGATTTTGAGGTTCCCAATTTTCTCAGTTCTATATTATTTAGTGTACTTCAAAAGTAATGGTTTAGTGAATAGACATAACATGCATTATTATAGCACTGAACATCCTCATTGGAAGAGGTATGTTGACAAACAAAGTCCGTGGTCACTAAATGAGGGGAATTATTGGGTCCTGTGTTATAGGTCCTTATTTTTTTGAAGATTCTCGAATCGGCGAGGTGTATTTTAATTTTTTAAGAGATGTGCTACCTGACCTTCTCCAATATATTAATGAAGCAGTTTATGGAAATATGTGGTTCCAGCATGATGGTGCAACCGCCCACTACCATCGAGATGTACGAACATTTTTAAACCACAGGAAAGGAAATCAGTGGATAGGTGGATGAGGACCTATTTCTTGGCCACCGAGGTCACCTGATCTGACACCACTCGGTTTATTTTTATGAGGTTACGTAAAACATTATGTGTATAAAGAAATTCCAACCACACCAGAAAATATGAAAGAAAAAATCATAAATGCTTTTCAAAATAGAGTTATTGAAAAATAATTTTGTGCGACATGTTAATAAATGTATTGACGTTAAAGGAAGAACATTCTAGCATTTAATGAAATTTTTTTTTCTTTTTCATTTTTTTGTTGTAATTTCTGTTTGTTAATTTTATTACACAGTATTGCATATCAAAATAATAATTATTTACAGTTATTTTCACCAGCCTAATTTACTGAAAACAATGCATAGTTAATTTACAATATTAAGACAAATTTGGCAATGCCAATAGGTAAAAAAATTAGTTAAAGATACTTTCGAAAATTCGAATTTTTACAGTAGAATTGAGAGTATCGCAAAACTTTGTAAGTGATATCTAAGAACGCCAAAGTATCTTATATAAATCAATTCAAAAAATCCTTTAGCATGAAACTACAATTCCATGACCATCTTTATACATTTATATTTACAAGAAGACGTAAAAAAAATGAAATCGTTGATCTGAACATAGTTAAATTGAGTACTTTAAACATTTTACTAAGGGCTGATTTAAATTTGCCTAGAGGCAAGAACGTCTTATGCATTAATCTTGTTCAAAAGGTCTGTTAAATTTAAAACAATTCATTAAATTAATTTGTAATTGTTATATTCACTCTTTCTTTGCTTGAAAAATTTTTTTAGTAAGAAACTACAATCCCATGGCGAACTTAATACCTCCATTTTCAGTCTTTTTGTATTACAATCGCAATTTCACAAATTAACTGAAAACATTTTGAAAAATATTAATTTTAGGTATAAGACATGATTGATGAAAAAGAAAGAATATCAAACAAAACATCGAATGACACGAACATCATGGGGTGCCATTTGAAAAAAATTTAAAACAGTGACAACCCCTGTACATTATTAAAAATGATCTGAAAATTACGATATTTCAAAATACTACATGACCACAAAAAAATTTTGTCATTTTAAAATGAACAAAGGTTGCATAAAAAATCAGTGGCGGCGACCACAAGTAGGATAATTTTGCACGAAAAACAATTGAATATCTCTAAAACCAAAGGTGATAGACGAAACGAAACGAAAGCGTATTTTATGGGCTTTCCAAAAATGTAATAATAGACAGGGTGTTTAATTAAAAAAACAAAAGTTTAGTTTGCTCCAACAACATGAAACACCCTGTATAATCAAAAATCATTTCTCTAACTTATTTTGTCTTTGTACAATTTTCCACCCCCTTCCCGTTTGCCGCCCTGTATAAGAGAATTCTCATGGACCTTGCAAATTAACATTTCTTTACTGATCGTGCTACAGCAATGCACTTGTTATAGAGTAATAATCAATATTTCGTATATAACTATACATTATGGTAAATTAACGAAGGTTACCGTGTAAAAGAAATAAATAAATAAATAAATAAATAATTAGCAGCATTAAACTGTTTTCAAGCTTCGTGTAAAACGTGTGAACAAAACGGAAAATTAGCTAAAAGAAACAGGTAAAATTAATAAGAAACGTAATTAAATCACAATAAAAAATTTAGTGTATTAGTTTTCTTTTACTTTGCTTTTATTTTCTATTTATCATGTTCTACAGTGCATAAACTGATTTTATGCATTACTTGTATATTTTATTATTTATTCTATTTATTTATTCCATGTAAATTATTATCCTTGATCACGTTATTAGTTATTATAATTGTTTCAGGTATCCTGGATACGACATAGAGATCTCCACTTATTAACAGTAGGTCGTATGACTTATACATCTGATCAAAGATTTACTAGTATACACAACCCAT